>PUFA01000002.1:27015000-27615000 GCA_003508835.1 Eonycteris spelaea | reverse complement strand
ACATACAACATATAAAACAGCAAAGTAATAAGCCTTCTCAAAAACAATTATAAAGATCTTTTAATATGTTAATAATCAAAATTTTTTTTTTTTTTTACTGGATAGCCTGTTATGCTGAACAGATAGGGAATGATGAGATTGAAAGGCTTCTGAGAATTCTTTTTAAAGATCTATATTTATCTTACAGAAGTGTGGCATAATAATTTATTTGAATAGCCATTTGTTAATAAATAATATCACCAAACATCAACCGATACTTGAAATGTATTTGAGGGGATTTTTTTTTATCCCTAATTTTTACAGTTATTTTTATAAATAGTTTAAATTCTGTCTCTATTATTGAAGGTTTAAATACATGTATTTTAAGGTATAGTGATCCTTAACCATTTAAATGACTAAGAACATACTAAGCATTGTTTAAATTATTAAAAATATTTGCTTTGGGAATTTTCATATTGCTTCATGCAGTTCTTGATCTGAGTAGGTAATATTTTTATAATTAAGAAAATCTTTCTCCTCATTGTTATTGCAAGTACACAAGTAAGTTAAAGGATATTCTAAAGGATACAATTATCACTGCAGTGATGATATATCCCTTTTGTATGAGTGAATTAAACACTTTAATAACTGATGTAATTAACAATCTCATACATGATACTATTTTTTTTGGAAATATTGTATCTTCTGTCTTAAAAAACTGATAACTTCATCTTTTGATAAAGTAGTCTTATATTCTTGGTCCTTAAATACATTTAAAACTATTTTACATTGATAATCCACTTAATTACCTATGTTTAAATTTAAAATACCAGTACACATTATGATGATAGAAGACAATATTAATACTGATTTCAGAAAGGATCAGGAAAATATGAAATGCTTTCTTTTTCTTAGACCCTCAATATAATGTTTATATAAAGGCAAACTTTGACAAGTAGGATATAAAAATAGCTATCTATTTATTTTCTTTCTTCTTCCTTTATATCTGTCTGTCTGTCTATCCATCCTTCTATCATCTCTCTATTTACAGAGTGTCTACCAGTCACTTTTTTAACTTTAGTAACCTGCTTTGATACCTCCTTATTGAAGAGGCACTTTGTAAATGAAAATGAACTTCCATTAAAAAAGTTTATGGATGTACACGGAAACTATTATACTATTAGAGTCTATGATAAGTAAGATCATATAAAAATATGATGGAATAATAAATATATATTGTATGGTATTTGATAAGCCATTATATTTCAAATAGATCTTTGAAATGAGGCTTTACAACACCATCTAATATAAGCTATGAAAATATTTGATATCAAAGTAGATCCTGTGCTTTCCAGTTTTATTTATATCACATGTAGATCATGATAAGGACCTTTTAAGGAGAGTCTCTTCTAAATAGTTTTGAAAATATCAGATTTTTAAAATAACTTTCTTGTCACATATATCAGTAATAAGTAAGCCATTTCTAGTTCATATATGGTATATTTTATAACATCATTATCTATCAAGTAATAATAGCTAACACTTATTGAGGGTTTACTGTGTTAGTCACTGTTGTAAATGAGTTAGAAATACTAATTCATTTATTTCTTATAAAAACTGTGGACTGGATATGATGTTTACGACAGGCACAGGAAAAACAGAAAGTTGTGGAACTACACAGTTCAGCTGCAGATGCTTTGTTCTTAACCCAAAATATATCCTCACTGCTTTTCAAGTTGAAGTTCAAAAACTTAGTCCTGCTTCAGATGTGAGGGCTATGGGCAAACTGCCTTGAAATCACCTCAGTAACAGATTAAAATACAAATATGTGCCTGAAACACCGTTATAATGAATAAAAATCTCTGAGGCTGGCATCTAGTGATCTTTACTTTAAACCAATCTCTCATCTATTCTTGAAGTACTCTAAAATTTGAAAATATTACTTTGATCTGTTGTTTGAGAATCCTTTAATTGTGGAACTGAAATCTACCTTCAACTAATTCGCTTCCATGAGCCCTTGACTCCAGGTCATATTACTTATATTATTGTTGGCATTTTTTTCACAAGAAAATTTCCTCTCATAACTTCAAATTTGACTTGGGTGTCTCTGTGAATCCTGTTTCTAAAAGAAAATTATTATTTTGTCTTGTTAATAACATATTATTATTGTATAACATATGATTAATTTTATCCTTACCATAATTAATCTAATGTCACTTGGAAGAGCAGAAATAGATAACTATTTCTGGCTATAAAAAATATATACCTAAATAGTCTATGTATACTCCACTGTCAAACAAACACTCTAAATAAGTACTAGTTTAACAACACTGTAATTACAGTTAATTAACTTTCATATACATCAAATTGAATGTTCAAGATACCTCCTTCCAGGGCATACGTAGAAAATATCACAGGACATATATCATACCCAAAATGTAAATATGTTATATGTTTAAAGTTTAATATTAAAATATTATTAGAAATATTTACCAAATTTTAAGTCCTTTAGAAATTTATATATGTATGTTTAAAATTATTTTTTATTGGTTGAATGAAAAATATAGCCCTCAAAATATTTAGAATCATTTACAGGATATGACAAATTGGTGAAGCTTTGGGAAGTAATTAGTTTATGAGGAATAAACTAATCTTGTACCCTGATCTTTTGGGTCTGCATCCAGAGGAAAAAAAATCAGTATTTCAAAAAGATGTCTGTATTCCTATGATTATAGCATATTCATAAGATTCATAATAGCCAAAGTATGGGAACAACCTAAGTGTCCATTGAAGGCAAGTGGATAAAATACACACACATCTTGCTGTTAGCAACAATATAGATGAAACCGGGGGCATTATACTAAATAAAATAAGCCAGAGAGAGACAAATATTTTATGAACTCACTTATGTGTAGGATCAAAAAAAATAATAATAGTAATAATGATAGTAATAATAATATCAATAGAATCCAGATACAGAAAGTAGAATGGTAATTTTCAGGGGCTGGGGAGTGGGGAAAGTAGACAGAAGATGGTCAAAGGGTACCAGCTTTTATTTATAAAATTAACAAGGTGCACCATGATGACTATAGTTAATAATAGTGTATTGTAAACTTGCAATTTGCTTAGAGAGTAGATCTTGAGTCTGTTCAACCTGTACAAAATAACTGTGAATTTATAGATGTGTACTTAACTTGATCATAGTAATAATTTTATTATATATATGTATATGTATGTGTGTGTGTGTATAAATGATCACATTGTGCACCGTCTAGTTACAATTTTATTGATCAATTTTATTTTATCCCCCAATAAAACTGGGAAAAATATTTCAATAAAAAAAAATAAAATCTCAATCCAAGTAAATTCTTGTTTTGAAGGTACATGAAAAAATATAGTTGATCTCCTTATCAGACATAGCCTCCTTATCATTTTTAAATGTAATTCTCTCGTCCATTTTATATGTACTGATTTCCTCAGGCTCTGTGCTTTTTGTTGTTCTCTAATGTGCAGAACTCATATTCTTGGTTTTTGATACAAAAAAATAGATGTGGTGTTTTTAATTTCTTTTCATGGTTTTCTTTTCTTCTCTGTTCAATAAGGGTAATAATGTGTGATGTTTCTCTTCTTACTTGTTGCATAACTAACTACTAAGTATCAGACCAGTTCTGAAGTACTTTAAAATTCCCTATATTCCATAATACAATTATCTTGAATCATGAGTGTCTGTTTTGGCTCAGAATTTATAATAAAAATTCATGAGTATGTTTTTATCTACAAGAGATTTATTTAACATTTTATCTACCAGAGATAATTAATCAGAATTAGAGTTTTCCTTTACCTATTTTTGGGGGAAGGACATGGAAAAGGGATGAAATTTTCCTCTGAATAGATAAAATATCTAAGATTCTCTCCCAGCACAGTGTGTTGTGTGTGGTGTGTGTTTGTGTGCGTGTGCGTGCGTGCACGCACGTACATTGACAGTTCTGTCTTAATCTCAGTTCTTATTTTTAAAATTACGTATTAGTTCTCCTAAATGTTATGTCACTTTCCTCAAAGGGTTAGAAAATCTACCAAATTAACCAAAGTTATTTAAACACTGTTGTCATCTTAAAAATGTGTGCTGCATAAAGATAATCCCTCACCCCTAAGTATTTCACATTTTTCATACTTATTTGCTTATTTTTTTATTTTTCTAACAGTAAATTGGCAGGTCAAAAAAAATGTCATTTTTATCAAAGTGGAGTTCAGAAAGCTGAATCAATTCTTGTGGGTTAAATGTTTTTCTTTGAGTTTTTTCTGCCCAAGTCCCTTTTGAGCAAAAAAAAACTATACTTCTTGTAAACTCTATTTACATATACTCAGAAAATATTATAAATAAATACATTATTTACTTACCAGGCATCAGGATAGTGAGACATGCACATGCTAACATTCATCCAGATTAATACTTATGTCTTTGTTATGAGCACAAGTCACAATTCATCAAGCAACTGTATGTGGTATAACTTGTTAGATTTTGAGCACAACACCTTCATTTTATAAGATTTTCTGCAAATTTTTATATTTGCAATATTTTTTATACTTGCAATATTTTTTCATATATGTTAGATGAAATTTTATATTTTACATCATGGGAAAAAAAGATTTTTCTAAAATTCATGCTGTGAGTATATTATAATGCATCAGTAATCCAACATTTGTATGGGTTTACTTCAAACTCATGCCAATATAGATAAATTCTATAGTATGATTTTATAGCTAAGTTAGAAACTGAGGTAATTTTTTTCTTAAAATTAGTTTAATCAAAAATTTCTATGTATGTATAAAGAAAATATTCTCAAATAACATTTTATGTTATTTTATAAAAAATAATTCTAGGAAACTTTGAAAAACTAAAAGGAATTATACATTGTACTTCTATATTTACAAACATTAAATAAAGAATATTATTTACTTTAAAAGCAAATGTGAGAAGAGGAAAGCGAGGGATGTATATATCAGATATATTTGAAAGTACGTGAAATACATACATACATACATCTTCACACATATGCATTTATAAATATTTAAATATCTAAAGCTAAAAATCATAAAATAATTAAAATAATATGTATATGGATCATTAAAACTATGCAGGTGCAAAACTGTGATTTTGATTGTAGAGGCATACATTTAAACTATGTAACAAATGCTCTGAATTTTTAATTATACAATTTTTACTTTTAAATTTCTTTAAAAATCAATTTTATAAAACAAATTTCTCAACCATCACTTTCTACATATAGTCATTTTAGTAATATCAGTATATCTATTCAGTGAAGCCTAGATAAAGCACAGGATAAAATCCATTGTATTTTCTTTTTCTTTTGAAATTATTTCTCGTGTACTAAAAGAAAGATTTTTTTATCATAGGTTTTGATGGTTTGACTACTCAGTTAAACAAATGACCTCTATAATCCACTCGTTATATAGAGCTATATTTAGTACTGTATAAGAGGACCTCTTAGAGATATTGGTGTATGTAACCCATTTTGAGGTCCAAGGTATACATAGCATACATATACATAAATAATAAATGATAAAAGGTTGGAGAAATTAAAAGTCAGGAACTAAAGGGTATGATCTAATTAATTTGGATTTTAAAAGTTATTGCTTTTTGAAGAAATGACCTTTGGAGGACATGTTCAATATTGAAACCTATGTTTACATTGACATTAGAAAATTATAAAATACAAAATTAATTAGAGTCACAAAAGAGCTTTTAAGGGTAATCTTATTTTAATGTCAAGTTTTATTCCATAATGCAGAAAATATTTTTTTATTTTGATTCATAGATTTAAAATTCATAAATCCTTTTATTGTTGATTATACTAACTATTCTTAATGATATAAGCTACTATATACAGAGACTAATAACAATTATACCTTCTAAACACTATTTTTTAAACATTTGGTTGGATTAATCATTTTGGATTTGATTGTTTCATAAAACATTCGATAATGCTAAGGACTGGGAAATATATGTGTATATATATTCACATATATATGAAAACAAGTAGTAATATATGTAGGAAACGATTACATAGATTTCATTGCAACTCCAGTTGAAATAAACACTTGGTACAAGTGAACTTATGCTTTGAATAAAATGAAAGCAAAATAGTTAATTAGAAATAATAAAGAACAAAAGATCGTGACAAATCTATTTGTACATTTTCCAATATTCCTTAATAATGCTGGTCACCATTGTATTATAAATAAGTGTTATTTGAAGCAATCCATATTTAAAAAAAACAAGTTATTAGGATATGAATCAACAAACTAAAAAAAAATTGGTTAAATTTACACAAAAAATAGAATAACCAAATAATGCTAATTTATTATATGCTCACCGGCAATCCAGCATAATGATGGAAAGTTGTTATATTTATAATAAAAGTATTGAGGAATGAATTTTATAAAAGATTGTTTCTACTGAACAGGTAGCATCTATACTTAATGCCAGCTCTAAATATATTGTAAGAACTTAACATCTTCTGCTCTAGTATGCAAGGTGCTTAGAAAGTGCCACTCAGTCCTAACTGGAAATCTTAACAAGTTGAAAAATCAACAACTCTTCTTAGATTTCTTGGAGAATTGAAGTCACAGAGCAAAGCACTGCTCCAGAAATTGGAAAGACATGCTGATGCAGGACAACGTTAGCAGTAATTGATGAATTGCTGGAAACTCAGTTTGGATAATTTTGAACATTAAAAATGTAGAGGAACCAGTTATCTGGAGGCCCCCATACTTTTGTAAATTTTATCTTTAAGAGATTTGTGAGTTTTATCTCCATGTCCTCACAGTATCAGAGAAAAAATCCCCTTGTAGTATCAAGTGGAGGACAAAAGAACTATTTTGAAATATTCTGGATCATTCTATTCTTAACAAGACCAACCCTTAGGAAAAACTATTTTACCAGAGCCTAAAGTGCTAGAGTTTCATCAGATCCTATCCTACATAGGAAAAGGGATCCTTCTAGCTTTCCGTGTGGGGGAAAGAAAATAGAACTGCCACATGATTCAGCAATTTCACTACTGAATATTTATCGAAGAAAACAAAACACCAACTCAAAAGAATAAATGCATCCCTATGTTTATTGTAGCATAATTTACAGTAGTCAAGATATAGGAACAACTGAGGTGTCCATAGATGGATGAATGAATCAAGAAGTGAAATGTCACACATACACAATGAATATTTTCAGCCACAAAAAAATAATGAAGTCTTGCCATTAGCAACAATATTGAGGGACCTTGAGGGTGTTATGCTAAATGATATAAATCAGACAGAGGAAGTCAAATACCGCATGATCTCTCCTAAGTGTGGAATCTAAAAACAAATAAATAAATTGTAAAAACAAAAAAACTAGATACTCATAGGCAGGGGGTGGGAGAGCGAGAGTTGTAAGAAATAGGTGAACTTTTTTAAAAATTTAGTTTAAATAAATTGAATTATAAAAAAATATATATCAAATGAAAGCAACAATATGTGAAAGGAATTATACACCATGACCAAGGAGGATTTGTCATAGATATCCAAGGGAGGTTCAACATTCAAAATCAACTAATGGAACCCATCACATCAATAAGCTTAAGAAGAAAAATCACATGATCCTATCAATAGAGGCAAAAAAGTAGCACTTGACAAAACCTAGTATTAATTCATGGTAAAAAAATAAATAAATAACAAGTCAGCAGTAATAGATGTAGCACTAGAGAAGAACTACCTCAACTAGGAAAAGAACATCTACAAGTAACCTACAGCTAATATCATACTTAATTGTGAAAAACTGGAAGATTTGCTATTAGATGAGGAACAGAACACGTTAGTCCTCTCTCACTACCCCTTGTCAACATCACACTAGAATTTCTAGCAATTAAAATAAGACAAGAAAAGGAAGTAGAATGTGTACAGATTGGGAAGGAAAAAATAAAAATATTTTTGTTTGCAGATGACATGATCAACAATGTAGAAAATCTGAAAAAAATCAACAACAAAACACACACACACACTATACAAACCTAAACTAATAGGCAATTGTAACAAGGTTGTAGGGTACAAGAGTAGTCCATAAAAGTCAATAGCTTTCCAATATAAGAGTAATGAACAAATGGAATTTGAAATTAAAAACACATTAGCATTTATATTAGCACCCCCCAAAAATGTAATATTTAGGTACACATCTAACAAAATATGTACAATGCTTATATGAGGGCAAATTCAAAACTTTGATGAAAGCAAATAAAGAACTAAATAAATGGAGAGATTCCACATATGTGGATGAGAAAACTCAATAGTTTCAAGACATCAGTTATTTCCAACTTAACCAATAGATTCAATGCAATTCCATTTGAATCCCAATGATTTAGGTATAAAAGCAAAAGCATGATTCATGAAATAATTGATAAACTTGATATCATTAAAATTAAAATTTCTGCTTTTCAACAGACATTAAGAGAATGAGAAGACAAGCCACAGACTGGGAGAAAATATTTGTAAAAATCATGTTATCAAAAAAATACAAAGAACTCTTAAAACTCCACAATAAGGAAACTCTAGATAAGCTGATTGTGGAGGAAAATTATTAGCCAGAGCAAATATTCAATATGGATGAAACTTCCCTATTCAGGAAGTGGATGCCTGAAAGGACTTTCATCCATAAGGAGGCCAAGTCAGAGCCAGGTTTCAAGGATTTTAAGGACAGGAAAACAGACTTGCTTGGGGGCAGCGTTGCCGGCTTTGAATTAAAACCCTTCTGGCACAGTGGTAATCCCTGGGCCTTAGAGCATTATCAATAAGCACACACTTCCAGTGTACTGCAGGAGCAATAAGAAGTCATGGATGACCCAGCTTATCTTCTAAAATAACCTCTTGAATTACTATGCCAGTGAAAAGGAGAAATACTATTTGTACAATAACATCCTTTCCAGATTTTACTTATTGTTGATAATGCTCTCCGACATCCTCTGGGAGCACTTAAAAAATACATAATGCCTAGGTTCTTATCCCCAACTAAGTGATAGGAATTAGGTATCTTTATGAAAGTAAAAACAAAAAGTTGACGAAGTTTTTTTTTTTTTCCTAATGTGTAGCAACCTTAGAAAGCACATAAGCGCGTCTAGTATTTTTCAAAGTACGTCTTAAATTCTGAAAAACAGTCCATTTTTTTTTCCCCCAAAGCTTTTACAAATGCTGCACAACTTACCTAACTCCTACTATTCTTTAAGGCCTCAGCTTTAATTCACTTAATCGAAACACTACACTACATCAAAAAAAAAAAAAAATCTGAAATTACTATGTTATATCAAAATAACAACTCGCTATTTAAAAAAATGTTAATTTTTAATGTTGCCATTAATTTTAATGTCAATGCCCCTAATCCCAACTAACATTACTATTTTCTATGTTCACCTATTTGTATGTATCATTTCCTAAAGGAATGCAGTAGTGTCTCCAGTTCTCTACTGTCATTAGAAGTTGAATTAAACAGCTCGATTGTATGTCTGAAGACATAATTTAATTCAATTAATATAGGAAATGGAAAGGAAGTCTCAACAGAAATTGTGGTTATTAGGGTAGAAAAACTATCAATGAGTAAATGATATAGGTTTCTGGGAAGAGGAAAACTCATGGAAGGCTGGAAGGTGGTAAATAAGTGTTTGGAAGTCTACAGAAAGATAATTGGAACACTCGGTTTAAAGACTGCTTTCCTTGGAGTGTTTTCTTGACTAGCAGCTGTGCTTTTGTAGAAAGAAAACTAACTGAGCCGGAAGGACTGGATTTATTTCTAAACTCCACCAATTTTTAGATGCATGATCTATGACAAATTCACAAACTTTACATGTCTTATTTCTCATGTTTTAAAACAGAGTAATATCTCACTGAGTTTTCATGTAGGGAAATAAGATAATTTACATGAAATTTAATTATTACTATTTTGCTGTTACAATCATTGCTACAACACCTTGGATGATTGATGTTTGATATTTACTCAAATATAATTCATCATATCAGTTCTCTGGATTAAATTTTTAATTTAGAAAGCAAAAAAATATCAAGCCACAGTGGAGTATTTGGAACATGTTAGAGAAATCAAAAAGAAAATGACACTTTAACTATTAATTATATCATTAGAGTTAATAATTTGGCATATGGTGGGAAAGGGTTTAATAAGGCTAAGAAGAACTTTTAAAGTTGAGGCAGAAAAAGAGCCAATATTAATTCTTGCCAAGACTTAATAAGCAGCAAGAAGAAGAAAAGAAATTAAACTATACTAAACTAAAAGCTACCATTTAAAGAAGGATGTGCAGTTGAAAGGCTAATTAGCATTTGACCCATGAACTATTGTGATTTTAGAGACAATGTTATTTTGTAGCTAATATTTATCAGTTCCATACTCCAGGGAATTTAAGGTCTCATCATATTTCTAACACTAATTAATACTTAAATTCTGTTTTTTTGATATGTTAGGGACATCAAAAAATTTAAGCACTCCAATTCTTCATTTAATCCTCATACTTAAGAATATCCTTTAATATTATTTAATAGTATACTCAAAGGTTCATTAGATATGCAGTGTTAATCTAAAACTTTCTTCATAACCTTTATAATGTCAGAACATCATAAAAATAGATTAACCCCTATGACTTCTCAGGAAAAAGGAAAAAGGAGTTAAAACGTTTACAGAATAACAAATGTGTATTCTAACACAGAGGAATTTTATAGCAATTATGCGAAATCCATTTGGATATGTAAACATTGATGTTGGTGGAAAAACAATTTAGAAACAAAAAGTAAGTTTTTGAATACAATGAAATAAAGATTTAAGTGTTTATGCACTTGTGTTCAGTTTTATGAAACTAAATTAGAAGGCAGTTTTCTGGTACAGGGAAATTTTTCAGTAACATATGATAAGGCAGTTGATCCTGGTACTCCAATATGTCTTCTTTATTCTTTCCCAGTGGTTTTTTTTTTTTTTTTTCATTTTCATCCTCAGTTTGAAAAAAAAATATTTTAGTATTCCAAGTAGTGGATATTAGCATGTTCAAGATTTATTTTAGACTATACGTGAATGCTTTGATGGATTTCTAATGCTTGAAAAACTTGGATCCCTAATACAGACTATACTTGCTATTCGAATGAAGTAATATGCAGGAGAAATAATAATGGAGGTTCTGTGTACTGTGCCAATATGATCATTAAAACACCATTTCAAAATATAATCCCAAGAGATAAAATAGTTTAAAAGAAGTGATAAATAATTTATATTTCTTGGGAATTTATAATATTGACTAGTAAACAGTAATAAAAGCAAATTTATTTTCCATTATCCATTATAGTACATGTCTCTGGACATTATAGGTTTTGAAATTCTGAAGATACAGTCAAAGGTGAAGAGATAGCAAATGATTCTGTGTATATGCTTTTATTATTATGACTTATGATAGCATAAGTTGCTGAATTGTAGAGTGATTTGTTAATTGCCTCCCATGTTTATAATATAACAGAGACCTGGAATCCAGAATCATTTCATCATTTTTAAAAAGTAAAATTCAGCAATTAACTTTTGACATGGCTGGTTTTGCTATAAAGCAGACAGATTTCATTTAGAGATAGTGATCCGCCATCAGGATTGTAGCTCTGGTAATGAAGCTACCATTTCCACCCTTAGAAACTGCTGAAGCTGTCTTCTATTTTATATTTTAAATGAATTTATTCAACACTGTTGTGAACCCTTTAAGCACAGAATTATAGAGGAAAAAAAGACACCAAAGAAAAAAATAAATAAAAATATCTTTCCTTCAGTCACCTCCTCCACATTTCATTAACAATTTCATTTTCCCCTTTGAATCGTGTTGCAGATTAATACTTTTAGCTAGTACTTTACAACACTGGTTGCTCGATGTATTAGAAGATGGAAAAATCAGTGTTGTCCTGGATTTCGCCCGCTGAATTTTGCTCCTGCTAATATTCCTCTCTCCCTCCCTCCCCTGCTCCTTGTCCTCCCTCATTCATTCCTTCCTCCCTCCCTCTCTCTGTGACTCTCCCTCTCATTCTTTTTTTCATTCTTTCGTATTTCCAACCCCTCACTCACTCTTGGATTTTTTAGAAATCAAGTCTGCTTATCTATTTACTCATCCTTTGTAAGAGTATATTCCCCAAATAATTTTTTTTATCTTTATGACTATTATAGGCCATAAATATTGTTGCTGTTGGAATTAATCTTCTGTTGGCACTTTTTTTTCTTTCCATTATATTACCATGAGTTCTCTACATGTTAATTTAGTAGGAGCCTCTTTTAAACAACTTGTAGCTAATTTATTTTCTGTAGTAATACAACCTCTGAGCATTTTATCTCATGCTATATGTCTTCATTTATGAATTCCTCATTTCTTTTTTCTTTCATAATCTTGAATGAATCTTGGTTTTTAACTCCCCTTTTCTCAAGACAGAAATAATTGAACTAATTTTAATATTTTAGATAGTAAACCAGATAGCATGTGTAGTAGTTATACTTAAACTCTATAGATTTAAGAGTTATCTCTACAATAAATTTAAGCACTCAAAATCTGGTTACCCATTTTTTATGAATTCTTGAAAATCTTAGATGCCTTATATATTCATTTCTAGTAATTTTCTGATTTTACATATTTTTATATTTTTATAAAGTCAGATTGAACTCATATTTACTTGTTATTTTACTGATTCTATTTAAATATTCCTTCTTGCATCTCAGGCCTTCCTTCTGAGATTATCTTCTTCCTAAGAAATATTTTTAGTACTCATTTTAGTAATTCCTCCCAATTTGTTTGTGTCTCATTCTGGATTGACAGGTAACTGGAAATACAATCAAGGCCAACATGAATGTTTAACCCTTTTTAAAACAATATTTCACTGTTTTTCCAATTCTACTCTTAAAATTCTACAGTTGAACTCATCATCATGTAGGTTATCAAGTTTTCTCATTTGTTTTAAATCTCTCCTCCTCTGCTCCTTAACATTTAAATAAATGTATTATATATGTAATATTTTATAATAAATAAAAGTTTATTTGTACCCATATTTTTTTCTCTTGAGGTAAATTATGGTTTCTAAATCTAAGAATGTCTTTCTTAAACATTCTTATGTCATTATCTCTTTCAACAGTGCCTCTAATGTTAGATGTATCTAGACATTCTCATCCCTTTTTTCATTCTTTTACTATCCTTTACATTTCCTTGTCTTTGTCATCCTGGGATGTATGTCAGATGATTAGTTTGTTTTATCTTCCAGTTCATCAGTCAGTTCCTTTTTCATCTATTCATCTCATCTATTAGGTTTTTTAAATATATTTATTATCATACTTTTTCCATATAGTTTTATTTGGCTCCATTTTAATGCTCTCAGATAATATATGATATTTTCTTTTTTTCCCTGAAAATTTTCAAAATACTTATTTTATAACATATATTTTAATATCCAATTATGTGATATTTTGGGGGAGGTATGATTTTCAGTTTGATTTTGTTGATTTCTTTTGTGATCTCTTTTATTCACAATTTTCTTGTATTTTCAGTGTTTTATATTGGCTTGAAGTTTGAAATGATTCCACGGAAATTTTGGAAGACCTGAATTGAAGCCATGTTCCATTTGAAGATAGCTAAGTGTTAAACGAAACCACTCATATTCAAAGATGTCCAGATGGATACTCTTATGATTTCCCAGGTAAGACATTTTCATCCCTACTTTAAAAATGTCAGTACCATAGTTATCAATTCTAATGGAGAATATTTTTCCTACAAATTGCTAAAGCCAAGATTGACAACTTAATTTGCATCTCCCTCCTTCACTCCCAATCCTACCATTTTTTGGATAGTGTAGCTCTTCCAAGTTCTTGGCTTAATGTTTGGGTGTCAGATTTAATTACTCACCTTTTGAATGTGTTTTGATTTGTATTTTACCTTGTATGGCAAACATAAGCTTTTTGGTTTTTAGTATTTAATAATAATGTATAATTAAATCCTGTCAAGTTTTCAATAATTAGACCTTGCTTTCACACTAATTCTATGCTTCCTCAATTTTACTGTGTTATTTCTGCATTTTCTCCTTAACATAGTTATGCATTTTAAAGGTATTTTTATTCAGAATTTCTATTTTTGTGTAGGGTTGGAGACGTTATTGATAGTGGCAGAACTTGAAAAATGAAAGAAATAGAGACTTCAGAAGACCTTTATAGCGCTAGTTATCAAAAGCAACCCAATGATGCACTGTAAAAACTTCTGTTTCCCCAAAAAGGCTTAACTTCCCCACAAACGAGGTAACTGGCTCTAATGAATTTATACAAACATGAAAAGCTACATTTCAACTCATAGCTCCTACTCTACTCCCCCAGGATCCATCAGAGTGAAAAGTGATTAAATGCAAAACTAAAATGGGAAAATGAAGTAAGAGGCTCTTCAGTACGATGGATTTTACAAAGAGTCTACTGAGGCATATGGAGTCTTAAAAAGGGCAATTAAAATGCATAGTAATATGTAATATTTTGTGTGAAACTTAATCCAGGCTTAGTGTATCAAAAGAATTCCCAAAGAAAATCTTACCAAAACTAAGAACTGATAGACAAATAAGAGTTATTGAAGCAAAGAGAAGAAATGTTCAAAACATAAATTCTAGCATCTTGGAAAGTCTGTCTGAACAAGAGAGCTAAGTAGGTTATTTACTCATTGTTGATTTCTTTGTTTAATTTTTATTAGTGTTTAACACCAGCTTCTGAACTATTTTAACAAATTTTTACTCACAGTACCAGGCATGTTATCTTGAACTTTTGTCCAAGTACTGACTGAGACAGAAACAAGATTTCAAGGTAGTGGGAAGCAACACAATCAGGTTTGTGTTTTAGATAAATTCCCTGGCGGCATTATGAAGACTGAAATGAAATAGGAAGAAAATCCAGTGTCAACAGACTTTTTTTTTTTCTCTAATTCCAAATAAGAATTTTTTTTTTTTTTAAAGGAGAACAGGTAAAAAAGATAATGATGCTTTTTGGGATAGTGTTTTGTTTTGTTTTTGTTTTTAATAATAGAGCCAGTAAAACTAGTGCACCTGAACTAAAGTAGGAAGTAGAGTAGATGCTTTTAATTTGAGTTATTAAGTAGAGGGCAGATCATGGGCTATTAGCTTTACAAGACCCTCATTGTACTAAGAAGCTGACAAACAGTAGAAACTAGTCATTCAAATAATAAATATTAGAGCCAGACTATATGATTTCAAAAATCACATACTATCTGAGGAAATCTTGTTCAAATTATTTTATCTTTGTGCCGTTTCCTCATCATTAACATAAAAATGTATGTATTTTTTTCACAAAGAGCAATGCTTGCCATAATTACATAATATATGTTAAGTATAATTAACTTATTTCTGTAATCTTTGAGTTGTGATTGGATCTAGAGAGAAAAATCAGGGCTGAAGAGACAAAGAAATCATCAGTCTGCATATATACAAAGGTTTGTTGCTTCATGGGTGTCTTATTCAAATTATTTTTTTTCTTTGTCACCCTTTGTCATCCCCACCCTCAAAATGCCAACTATTTCAAAACATTAAACTGAAAGAAAAGACTCTTGAGATTAACAAAGTATTGAGAAATTACTTTAGTGGTCTTCCTAAGAGGAGTAAATAGCTTCAGACCCGCCAGATATAGATATGGGGCACTTAAACACAATTATTTTAAATAAGTAAACAAGATAATTTATATTTCAAAAGTTTAAGTAAAAATATTCACCCCCCCCCTTTTATATAATGCCCCCTAGAAAAGATTCAGGTTGGGGGTAGGGATGCCTGGGTTTTGGGCTAGAGAAAGTTAGAAGGAGGGTTGGATTGAGCATCCAGGCTGCTTTAATCTGGAAGAGGCTTTCTTTGTTAATTGAAAGGGCTCAATGGCAAAGCACTGTACTATTTGGAAGTCGAGCCTATTAGTAGCCTAAGTGGGATGCTGAGAAGTACCTTCTCTTCAAGGAGCCACTCTGTATAATCCCAGTCTCAGCATCCTATGGAAGAAGGCTGAGCAGCCTCTGCCACTAACTCTAGACCTGACCTGACTCTTAGAGCCATATTACTCAGCGTATGTAATGTTTTAATTTTTTATAGATAATTTTAAGGAAAGGATCAAATCCATATTTAATATGCTCATCTTCTTGCCTTTGAAGAAAGACATATGTGTGTTCCTGAACCCCATTGTGACATCAAGAATCACTTTTGTGTCTGCAACATGGTAACATGCCGAGTTTCACTTTTGCACATTAGATACCACAAAGGGACAATATTTTCTTTATACACCCTGAGGCTGCCAGATTTAGCAAATAAAAATAAAGGCCCACCAGTTAATTTAGAATTTCAGATTCACAGGGAATATTTTTTTTTTAGTGTAGATGTGCCCTTTTTTTAGAATAAGTTGGAATATATATAATAAAATATGTTTATCCATCATTTTTCTGAAATTCAAATTTAATTGAATAGCTTTTATGTTATCTAGCAACATGTTATCTAGTTTGCTTCCATGCTTCAGCACAGTTAGCCAAAACCAACTCTCATTAGCCAACAGTTCCATTGCCCCACCCAGTAGGCATATTAAAAGAACACTCAGATGAACTAGAATTTCCCATAAAGACATTCAAAAAATAAGAATGCTATAAATATAAAGGAAGAAGGAGGATTAAAGTTTTGGTATAAGACAGAATGAGTAACTGGGCCCACTGTGTTGGTGTGATGATTGTGTGAATTTCTGTAGGATTGGCGGTGTGAAGACCCCAAACATTAGCACGCTTGGAAATTTTGAGGACATATCATTAAATTAAATAGTGGTTTCATGTCTAGCAACACAAAACACAAGACATATAAACAATTTTTTTAAAAAAAAATTAAGTCCATTAGGATGAAGAACCCAACCTTTAAGAAATAGAGGAATTTAAAGTTGGAAGAAGAAACAAAAAGTTAGTTTGAAAAGATATATGTCAGAAAAGGAGAGCATGCCAAGGCATATGGGTGTTCAAACAGCTTCACTGTCAAATACAAAATTTAAAGTTAGCCTCAGAAAGACCTTCTCTGTAGGTTGTAGAAGAACAATGGCAACCACAAAGTTAAAAATTAATAGAAAATTCTATATTTAAGGAAGATAGAAAATTTTCATCTCAACACTCCCAACTCCTAAAAACCATTACAGATAACAAAATTAAGTGCATATAATTCCAATTGTATAACAGGAAGTGACTAAAATAAATTATTTTATATCTAAAATATATTTTTTAATCTTTTAAAAGATGTATATCTGTTTAGTATCCTAAGCAAACAGTAACTTATTTTAGCTATCTAATATAACTAATTGTTGGTAGTTTTTACCACTTCTTAGAGACCTAGTAACAATATGAAGTTGCTATATGAATCTTTGAATTAAAAGCATATATGTTATATATGTTACATATATATTAATGCTTTTAGGTTATGTTACTATTGTTACAATCCTTTTAATAGAATTATTTTAGTCTTGAAGAATGTAGTAGTTTTCATTGTATTTTCCTTAAATATCTAAAATTACTATGTGTGTGAGTATGTGTAGGTGTGTGTGGCATGCATGTAGGATGCTAATGAGGGGCTATGCTAACAATACAGAGAGAAAAAGAATATAGAAAGTAGGTCTCAGCTACTTGAGTCATTGTGAAAAAATAGTAACAGAAAACTTATTTATGCAACAAATTCTAAGCATCTTATTCTACGATAACACACATATACTAAGATTTACAAGACGTTTAATTGAAATGCTATTCTCTAATAATTTCTTGGATTTTGTTTAAAACTGAAAGAAACATCTAAAGACAACAGATTTTGTTTGGGTAATAAGAATTAATATGCAAGCTTATTATTAAGTATTTTTTCATATCTCATTAAAGTAAAATTCAAAATTGATTGATTCACATTTGCATAGATGTTGTAACAATATCCATGTACATTGAATAAAGTCCAACATTATGAGTTATATTTGCAAATTATAAAGTGAGCTTTTAGACGTATCTCCTGTCAATATTTACTGAGTACCTGCAGAATTTTTCAGTGTGGCCATAATTCATAGATATCTCTCAGATAATTTGCTCTTCTGGAGGTTATATCATGGGAAAATAGACTCAAACTAGTAAAACTATTCGAGAGACAGGATAGCACAATGGTAGAAAAACCCAGATTGTCTTGTCAAACTGCATGGATTCAAATCCTGCCTGCATCGTATGGCAGCAGGAGATTTTCTTAATCTTCTTTTGCTTCCCTTTTGTTATCTGAAATCTGGAAGAAAAAACAAGTATTCATTTTCAAGTTTTTGAGTACAAAATCTCAGAAGGGCATCATGGTATAGTATTTAAGAGTATACAATCTGGAGCTAGATAATTTGGATTCAAGTCTCAATTCTTCATTTTACTAATTCTTTAGCTTTGGGAAAAAATAACTTTCTCTACATTAGTTTTCACCTTTGTAAAATTAAAATAACAATATTAATTTCCTCATACATTTATTTTGAAGATATTAAGTGAACTATTCATATGAAATGCTTAGAATAATACCTGCTTTAAGTAAGTCATATCATAAATATAAGGTGTTACTTAATCTTATAAAGACTTATCACTAAACAAAATTAAAGGAAGGCCTTTAAGGAATGCCTAGAAAAGAGTTGCTGTTTATTTGATATTACCTATGGTATTAGTTTGTATTAGCTCCCATTTCAAATGCCACAAATCTGTGTCTTAAAACAACTGAAATTTATAAGTGTGTCCTATGACCTTGAGTTAAGCTTTACAGTCATTCTGAGAGAACATAGTCCATAACCAGGGACTTAAATGACATTGAAAGAAATTCTTCAATATGTAGCTAATTAAGAAATTAAGTTTATTATATAGGGAGAAATTTCACCTGTGACTACTATCTACTTTCCAAGGAGTATCACTTTTAATAAAATATAATTCTTTTCCCATAATCAGCATTTTTAATTCCTTTTAATTTAGATATTGCCTTGAGTGAGTTGTCTCTGGTATTGAAATTCTGAATTATTACCCATTCTAGTGACATCCAATCCAGTCTCTTATGAGCAGACCTCTAATACTCAGCTACATCGGCCCCATTCACTGCCTTTTGCTCTGAAATCTCTTAAATATAAGAAATTTACCTCTTGAATTATTACTGAAATGGATTTGGGTTCACTTCTTAGTGGTGAATATCCAGACATTATACCAAAAGTGTTGCCATGCAAAGCAAAATTTATTTGCAGCTAAAATAAAGAGTCTCAGGGAATAATTTACAAAGCCATGGCTCTACACTTTTATTCCACTAAGCTAATACTCATTTATGACATTAATAAACCCTCAGTCACTTTTATGCCAAGATGGCCTCCTAATCAGTTTGAACCAGTTTTTTTTCTGGCTTTCTTCGGTTTCTATTTGTGGCTATGTGAAGGCCCAATCCTTTTTCTGGAAATAGTTAATGAAAATTTTAGTAAGTTTTTCAGTTTAATTCGGGGTGACCTACTTCGCTTGGGGTGATAGAAGCTTTCTCCCTCCCCCAATTTATTTGTTTGTTTGTTTGTTTGTTTGTAGATTAATCCTCAGTACATTTCTGAACTGAGGACTAAATCTCTACACACAGTTTCTCACAGTGCATATTTCATTCCTAAGATATGAATGTCCCAGGCATTGAGTAAAAGTTATTTTGGCTTCATTTATTTCTTCCTTTAGAAGATATGTAAGATATGCTTGACTATTTCATTTTCACTCCCTGTTACTTTGTCTTTTCAAGAGTCTTAATTTATGGTAGTTCAACCAATAGCTTTAATAGATCCTTTTCATTTTCTATATCATGTTAGTCTACCACTGTTAAATTTGACATAATGTATACCCTCTCTTTCTCAGTTGCTCTCTTCCTCATATATTTGTTCATTCAATAATTTACCAATATCTTGTGGGTTTTTTTCCTGTTAACATTTTATGTACCTCAGCCACTTTTTAAATATCTAATAACAAGTGAAATATCTAGTTCATTTGTAAGATCCTCTTTAAGATCAGTTAAAACATGATTTTTTCAAATATTTTTATTTTTTTATCCTGGCCTTTATGTCTCACTTTCCTTTTCACATCAGCCTAGTCTATTATTTAGCGTGCTACCTTTTTACTAACTAATTCTCTTTCTTTTGATTTATTAAGTATGCCACAGCTTTTTATTTTGATAGGTAGACTGCAGCATGACATTCCAAGTGATTGTATTATTTAATTTTTTTTTAATTGCAGTTGACAGTAATATTAGTTTCAGGTGTACAGCATACTTTATTAGACATTTATGTAAATTAAGATTTGACACCCACAATAAGTCTTACACGCACCTGATACCATATATAGTTATTACAGTGTTATGTACTGTGTTCCCTAAGCTGTACTTTACATCCCCATTACTATTTCATAACTGTCAATTTATACTTTTTAATTGTTTCACCTTTTTCACCCGGTCAGCCAATCCCCCTCCCATGTGCCAATCATTAATTTGTTCTCTGAATCTGTGAGTTTGTTTCTGTTTTGATTGTTTTTTTTTTTTTTTTAGATCCTACATATAAATGAAATCATATGGTATTTGTCTTTCTCTGACTTATTTCACTTAGCATCTACTTCTAAATCCACCCGGATTGTTACAAATGGTTAAGATTTCATTCTTTTTATGGTCTAGTAATATTTCATTGTATATGTGTGCATTCTTTATCCATTTTCTTTTGTTTAGAACATTCAGTCCATTTGCTTTTAAAGTAATTATTCATGGGTATGTAATTATTGTCATTTTATCATTGTTTTCTAATTATTTTTTATAGTTCTTTTCTGTTTCTTATTCTCTTGCTCTGGTATGTTGATGACTTTCTATAGTGTGTTTGAATTCCTTTCTCTTTATTTCTCGTACATCATGTAGATTTTTGGTTTGTGGTTTCCATGTGTTTCATACATATTAGCTATGTTTATATCAGTCTATTTTAAATTGATGGTTTCTTAAGTTCAAGCACATTTGAAATCACTACCATTTTTACTCACCCCCTCCAAGTTTGTGTTTTTGTCATAATTTTTTTCTTCTTTTGTACATGTGTGTTTCTTTGTATCCCTGGATTTACTCTTATAATTACACATGATCATCCTACTTTTGCCTTCAAACCTTTGTACTCACTTTAGCGTTGGCCGAGCTGCAGCTTTTGTTATGTGTTTACCTTTATCAGTGAGAAATTATTTTTATTTGTGATATTTTCCTATTCATATTTTTGGGTTTTTTTCTTCTTCTTCTTAAAGAAATTCCTTTAATATTTCTTGTATTACTGGTTTGGAGGTGATCAGCTGCTTTAGCTCTTTATTTTCTGGGAAGCTCTAGCTGTCCTTAAATTCTAAATGATAACCTTGCTGGGTAGAATAACCTTGATTGTAGGTCTTTACTTTTCATTACTTTGAATATTTCATGGCAGTTTCTTCTGGCCTGCAAAGTTTCATTGACAAATAAGCTGGAAGTCCTCTGAACATAACTAGCTGCTTTTCTCTTGCTGATTTTAAGATTCTCTCTTAGTCTTTAACATTTGGCATTTTAATTATGACATGTCTTGTTGTTGGCTAATTTGAGTTTATCTTGTTTAGGGCTCTCTGCAATTCTTGGACTTGTATGTCTATTTTCTTCACCAGGTTGGGAAAGTTTTCCATCATTTTTTCTTCAAATAGGTTTTCAACCCTTTGCTCTCTCTTTTCACCATCTGGCACCCTTATGATGCGAATGTTGTTACTCTTGATGTCACAGAGGTCCGTTAAAATTTCTCTGTTTTTAAAATCTTTTTTTTTTTTTTTTTCTTTTTGCTGTTGTGATTGAGTGTTTTCTGCTACTTCCAAATTGCTTACTTGATACTCTCCTTTGATCTAATCTGATGTTGATTTCATCTAATATAGTCTTCATTTCAGTTATTGCATTTTTCATTTCTGACTGGTCCTTTTTATGTTTTCTCTCTCAATTTTTATATTTTTGTCTCTTTGTTGAAGTTCTCACTGAGATCATCTATTCTCCCCATAAGTTCATTGAGCACCCTTGTAATCATTGTGAATTTTGCACCTGGTAGATTGCTTGCCTCCATTTTATTTAATTCTTTTTCTGGATTTTGTCCTGTTCTTTAATTTGGAACATGTTTCTTTGTCTTTTCATTTTGGCTGCCTCCCTGTGTTTGTTTCTGTGTATTTTGTAGGGCTGCTTCATCTCCCAGTCTTGATAGAGTGGCCTATAATAGGTGTCCTGTAGGGCCCAGTGATCAACTCCCTTTTTACCTGAGCCTGGTGCTCCAGGGCTGTCCCTTTGTGTGGGTCATGTTTGCCCTCCTATGCTAGTTGAGTCCTGATTGCTGTTGGCATGTCAGTAGGTAGGACTGACCCTCAGGCTGACTGGCTCTGAGGACTGTCTGTGACTAAAGTGGACAAGCTGTTGTATGGGGCTAACCCCTTGGAGCAGGATTTGCTTTAATAGGGCTATGGTGCCTGCCAAGTCTACACTTTGGGTGTATTGTTTGTGACATTAATTATGTGGTCCTGCAGTGTGGTCTGAAACCAGCTGCCTAGAGTATAGTTCTGGGACTTCATGGCAGGGGCTCCAGTGCAAGCCAAAATCAGCTTCTGCTTGTGTCTGGACCAGGGCCACCTGGTAGGAGCTAAAAGTGATCTGCAATTGATAGCTGTCTGTGCTGGGGTTGGAGCCAACTGGGAAAAGCTATGTTGGGAACTGAGGCCCTCTCTCTGAAGCCAGCCCTCTCCCTGAAGCCTCTTCCTGTGTATCCCTTGGTGCTTTTGAGATGCCGTCCCTTCACTGGAGCTTAGGTCAAGTGTTTGTGAGCAAGTGAATCTGTGCTTGGGCCTCTTAAGAGGACTACTGGGTCTACAGCAGCCCTCTTTCTCATCTGGATGGAATCCCTGCTGATTTTCACAGCCAGATGTTACAGAGACTCATTTCTGGCACTGGTGTTCCAGGGTGGAGAGCCTTGTGTGGAGCAGGCACCCCTTGCTCCTCAGGGGAGACCTCCACAGCTGAGATATCACTTCTGATTCTTAAGTGCCATCTGTGTGTGGAACCAGCTCCTTTTGCACCATTGTCCCTTCTACCAGTCTCAAAGTGTCTTCTTCTTTATATCCTTAGTTACAGGAGTTCTGTTCAGCTAGTCTTCAGGTGGTTCTGAAGGGTGGTGGTTCTATAATTTAGCTGTAATTTTGATGTGGTTGAGGAAGGATGTGAGCACAGCATTTACCTATTCTGCTGTCTTGACCAGGAGGGGAGTCCAATTAACTTTGTTATTGTCGCTTCTTATTTTTATTAGTGTTGTATTGTTTTTGCTGCTTTTTGCTAAATGAATGTTCAGGACTAATTTTTGGTGGTGTTAAAGCTTTTTTCTTTTCTTTTTTTTTTTTTAAGAGTAGTTTTAGATTATTATAATAAAATTGAGAGGAAGGTACAGAGATTTCGCACATACTTTCTGTTCCACAACATGCATAGTATTTCCTGTTATCAGCATCATTCATCAGAATGGTATAGTTTTTACCAAGGATGAATTACATTGACATATCATAATCACTTAATGTTCCTAATTTATCTTAGGGTTCACTCTTGGTATCGTGCATTCTGTCTTAGGGTTCACTCTTGTTATTATGCAAATACATAATGGCATAGATCCATCACTCTAATATCATACAGAGTATTTCACTGCCCTAAAACTCCTCTGTGCTTTGCATATTCATCTCTCCCCACCTTCTCACCTCTGGCAACCACTGATCTATTTTATTTATTGTTTCCATAGTTTTGCCTTTAAGGACTGATTCTTTAATAGTCTATATTCTTTGCCATAAAATAGCCACTGATGTCTCTACTCAGTTAGTTTACAGAGCTGATAAAGATTAGTAAGGGATTTTTTTAATGTCTTGAACCATAAGACTTCTGACTATTGGCAGAGTTTCACTGTCTACGTTTGCATTTTTAAAATTCTCATGTCATTTACAATTCTGCCTTAATCTTCACTTCCTGCTAACATAGGACCTGATACAGCACTAACTCTCATTCGTCTCACAGAAAGCCACAGTTGATAATCCAGAGTAGATTTATAATGAGAACACATAATAATACAGCTTAATGACACTATTTCTTTTGTTTTGGCCTTGGTTTGCTGTAATCCTTCTTTGTATCCCAAATTTTTATCTATTCTTCAAAGCCCAGAATAAGAGCCACTTACTTAATCCTTGCTTGGTATACCTCTGCCAAAATTAAATGTATTGTTTTTTCTATTATCACAAATTACCAATTAAATATTAATTACTTAAATTATATATTCCTATAATCCATGGAATGGTTCATATGTATTTCTTTTTCAATTGGAATAAATGATCCTTATGGCAAGACAAGGGTGCTATTAATTTTCTACTTCTAGTGACTGACCTCGAATATTTAATATCATGATGATTTGCATTAAGTAAATGCTAGATAGATATCTGTCTCTTCAAATACAGATTGAAGCCAGATTGCAAAGAACTTATGTAAGAAGTTGAAGCATATAATTATATTCAGTATCCCTTTGGGAAAATTACTTGTTTCATATTTTAATATCTTGCATGTAAGAACATGATCAAATACTGTAGAGGAAAATCATATTGCACAAAGACTGCTTTAAGCATTTCTAATACCTATCTATTGCCCTGCATGCAGTTATACATGTATATATTTGTGAGGAGCTATGTTTATAAATCCTTATGCTGATGGTAAAATAGAGAGCTCTAAATGCATTCTGGTGCATACCTGGCGTATTCTTTCTGAACTCAATAAGAATGTAAATGAAGTTGCACAGTCTGTGCGTAAATATGCTGTATGTGTGGTTTTGGTGTACCTCTATTGAAGCCATCACAAGAAAAAAGGAAAAAAAAAGAAACCAAGTAAATAAACTTATTTTTGACTCTAGACCTGTGGAAATGTCGACATTGCAAAATGTCATCTTTAATGTGGTGTACACTGAATCTGTGGCATCCAAAGATGAATGTCAAGTTATGGGTGAATGAAAGTGGCACTGAAAAGGAGAGAGATAATATCTTTACTCAAACATACTTATCTTCCACTTATGACCGAAAATGGTACTCTGTCAAAAAGATTGTAAAAAAATAACAGTGTGAATATAATACAACTTTTGTCTTCATGGTACTATGAAATACCAAGTTCCTACTGTTTCTTTTATACACAATTTCCACATATATTTTTAAAGAGGAGCATAGGAACAAAAATGATATTGAAGTGGAAGAGAAACAAAAGAGCTTTTTTTTTTTTTTTTTCCTATTCCAATCTCATTTAATTCTGGGCAGCTTTTCAATCTCAGAATCGAGGGCTGTTTTAATGCTTTACCAGATATTCCAGGAAAAGCTTCTATAAATCATAGCTGTATCTAACATCTCAAAATTCACATAAGTAGAATCTAAATCTGTTTTAAGTAAATATTTTATTCAAATATTTGAATTGTCTTTCTTTTCAAAGTGCTAAGTAGGATAATTTTATAATTTGAATAGATGATTAATAGCACAAGGAAATCAATGATGGCCTTAAACTCTTTATTTGTAAAAATTAAAGAGGACTTCCATGTCATTTTCCTGTTATCTGAACTAGAACCCTATACCAACACTGTCACTCATTTGGAATAAATCATGTCTCTGCAAGTCTAATAGAAGAAATAAGGTTAAAGACTCAAAAAAGATTAAAGGCTCAAGAGGACATGCATTCTCATTAATCTCATAAATTTATCCACATTCTAAAATTTGTTATAAATCACATTCAACATAAATGTCTTTCTCTCTGACTTTCCTTCACTTTGACGAATTATTTGTCTCAAAATCTAAAAAAGTTTCCTTCTTCATTTAGAGAATCAGCTAATGTTTCATCTTATTGAAATCACTACATAGTGACTGTACCAGTAATTATATACAGCATGCATAAAAATCTAAATTAGGTTTCATTACTTAAATTTACTACATGGTATGATCTTGAAACTAATATATCTAAATAGTAACTGTCAGTTGTCATCAAATATTGTTAAGCATTTTACAAAAATAATTAAGTATTTTGAATGACTTGGGGTAAGAGATTAAATGAGATAGTAGAGATCATTTTCTTAAAATCTCTGTGACTATCCTCTCTTTTACTAGGCTCCTAATACTCATTGTCCATTTTCTTGTGTTGTTATTTCATTACTGACACAATGTTCTTTCTATTTTTTTTTTCCTATAGAATATTCTAAACACTACATGCTAGTCAGCCAGTGCTAGACTTGGAGAGTCAGTGGTAAAAATTTTAAATTTATCACAGTGGAAATGAACCCATCTTTTACAGAAAATAAAAATACTTCTGCTTCAAGTGCTTTATAAACTATAATATAGTTAGGCATCTGATCATCCTATTATCAGTCTTAAATATTTGGAGTTAAAGCAAATAAATGGATCCACTTTTGAAAAGTACAACTATTTAGCCTTGGTTCTAAGTGCGTAAAGAAAATGTGTGCTGTATTTTTCATGTACATAGGAGGTTTACATTCATGGAAATTAAAGAATTTCTAGTATATTGGAATAACAAAAGAAATTAGTAAGATTAGTGACTAGGTCGTCACAGGATCCTTATACTCTCTACACCTCCAGTTTGGCCAGCATCTAATGAGTATTAATACTTTTTATACATAGAAACATATGCAATTAAATGTTTATTATATTTATTCTCGATTTTCTCTAAATTTAAAGAAAGACTCAGATTTTATCTATGACATGTAGAGCTCCAATAAAAGAAATAGGGATTTCTTAGAGATATTACTTATTCTAGGACTGGGATAGGAAATGTACAAGATGAACCTGGAACACGTTTCAGTGCCAGAAAGTAAAGAAGTCTTCCTAAAAACTACAATGCTATACAGGTTTTCTTGTACAGCCATCCATCTACAGTAGAGAGTAGCATAGGTTCTGTAGTTAATTAGCCTGTCTAGACTTTAATACTAGTCTCTGTGTCTCGCTAAATTGTGATGTTGGAAAGTTTACTCAACTGCATTGTGCATTTGTATTTTTCTAATTGAAATAATAATATTTTTTTACTGCATAGGATTAATTTGAGGATTAATGTTGCTAATTTTTATTCATAGTGTAATGCTTTACTCAAAATAATGTCTTAATTAGATAGTCTGAATACTGTCTAAAATATCTGTTTTTATAATTTTGGTTTATATTTGTGTAGTATTCTATAATCTGATTTTCAGTTTAATATTATGAAACGAATACTAGGTTATTTGTAATACATTAATTATCAGGAAGAGCCCACAAATGCATCGCTGTCCTCCTTTTAATAGTTCTTATCTTTATAACTACATTCAATATAGATGAAACTAGGTACCCCCCCACCCACCATTTTTTTCAAGCAACAAATCCTCTACTATAAAATGTAAGGGAAGGAGAATAAAATCTCATTTCATGCCAGTCCTGTAGGTACATTTAAGTTAGTGGGGAATATTAAGTTTATTTCAAAGGATCTTGGTCCAAAGCCTATTTAATTTGTGTTTGTAGAATTAAATTACCATTGTTGTACTGAGATGAACAAAATAGCCTGGAGGAAAGTGCCAGGAGGTTAATTACCAAGTCCTACTGGAAGGCAAAAGATTTTTTTTCAGTAGCCTTTTACACTAAGGAAGTCCCTTGGGGTATTTACTGCCTGAAAAGCATTACTATTTACAAGTTTTACTTTCTCCAAAAGCTCCATATTCCAAATGAAGTTTACTACTTAAAAGAGAAGGTCAAACACATTTGTAAATCACAATGAAGCACTTCTAAAATAAGCTTTCGGTTCAGATACACATACATACCTAAATATGTTGAGGATTTAGAATTAAAATTATCATTGTTTCAAGGGAAAATGTATCACCTTGATGTGATAACCACAGTTTTGAAATATAATTTTGGATCAATTTAGACTCCACGGGAAAGTTAAATTGGTTTTGCAGTAACTCCTAGCAGCTCTTCAAGTCTATGTTTGTCTCTATTGCTCTTATTTAAATGGCAGTATATTTAATGAACAATAGTATTAAAAATAAATTGTACTAATTCATCCTGTGATGGATGAATCAGCATTTTGAATATTTTTAAGCCATATAAAATAGATTACTTGCTGTAGTTATAGAATTTAAATTACATCTAAATTTTATTTAAATGGGTTGTCATGCACACTACTTATTCTTTCTCAACAAAATTATTAGTTATTGGTCATAGCATTCTTACTGTGAACATCATGGATTTGGATTCTCAGTGATCCTCAGGAACCCTCCAGGTAACCACTCTTACTGAATCATGCTTACGAGTCAAGATGAACTCTAGTTTTCATTTGATATATCATCCACTTTTCTCTCTGTCACGTATACCTCCGAGGATATCATACTGATTCTGCTCGAAACAGTTTCAGGAAAAAAATAATTTATTTGGTGATAAGACAACACCATTCATTTTAAGAATGATACAAATATTGAAGTGTCTCTTGTTAGTTTAAATCAACAAGGACTAAACCATTATTCCCAGCCATTGACCCAAATTCACTTTCATCAGACCACTAAAATAAAAGTTGAATTCCTTTCTGACTAGAGGAATCTTGCGATTTGCTGCAAAAAATAAAAATAAAATAAAAATAAAACTTGGAAATTTTGCAGCAGTGTACACATAAGAAGTAAACAGAAATGGCCCAATAAGCTTTCCAATCTTGGCAAATTGCAGCTTTCTCTAGACAGATAATAGCGAACTACATAGTTAAGTAATTCATCCCCCAAAAAGGTAGGCAATGTACAAAATCCAAATAGGAGTAGGAAATGGACATATAGAAGAAGCCATCTCGAGGCTGGTAGGAGGGCTAGAGATGTGGAACAGTCTGGTCACATAACCACGTGAAAGTTAAAGATTAGAAGGGATGTCTCAGCTGTGGAGGCACCCCCAGAAGGGAGAGGGGCCCCGGCCCCATACACCCTCTCCAGCCCGGGATTTTCAGTGCTGGGAAGAGAAGTCCCCATAACTTCTGCCTGTGAAAATCAGTAGAGATGGTAGCTGAGCAAAACAAAGGGCTACAGGAGTTCAAGGCATTCCTACTAAAGGGTCCGCTCATGGACTCACCCACTGATAAACTCACTGTCTCTATGCTGGTACAGCAGCTTGAAAGGCTCCAGAGGTATACAGAGAGGAAATGAAAGGATCCAGGGGTATACGGAGAGGAAACAATCTCGTGGCCTCAGAGCGAGGCTGAAGGGGCAGCTTTCTCCTGTATAGAAGTGCTGGAAGAATCCATTGTCCCTTTGTTGAGCCCTTCCCCCTCCCAGTCTGCAGATGCAGGTCGCCACCATATTTGAGTCTCCATCAGCCTGGCTAAATTGATCACCCCACCCTGGTAATTTTTGAGAACTGCTCCACACACAATTTGTGGATTTACCCAAACTGCTTCCAGTGGCTTTTCCATACAAATGGCCTATCTTGGATCATGCTGTAGACTTTCCTAAAATCTCTCAAAGTCTCAAAAAACAAACAAACAACAAACAAAAAAACAACAAATCAAAACAAAACAAAAACAAGCAGCATCTGGCCTTAGCCTGCTCTGTTCCTCTTGCTGAGTAGCCCCAACCCTGTCACTATTGGCATCAAGCCAATATATAACTCACAAAGTGAGTTATATAAATTTCTAATCACTATGTTGTAACCCTGAAACTAAAATAGTATTGTATGTCAACTATAATTGAAAAAATCTTAAATATTTTAAAAAAGTAAATAGGAATAGGATAATTGCAATAACGATGCCATCCAAAAAAGTTTGAAAAGAACATGAATAACATAAGAATCACTGGTCCATGGTAATCCTGAATTTAGGTAAACAATTGTCGCTCAGTTTTCCATGGGAGATAAAATTCCTTTTTTTATAAAAAATTGTTCATTTGTTATTTCTCAGCCTGCTTATCAACAGTAGAAAGTTGGAAGCCCAAAGTCTCTCTCTTTTTTTTTTTTTTTCACTTAAAAAAAACTTTTTTTTTGCTCCAAGCCATACGGCTTTTGCCAGTACAACTTATTAAAAGTTTATGGTGGGTTTATAAATACATCTGATGTGGGTCCACTCCATGTGCCAAAAGCTATATACATAATATATCTCACTATTTTAGTCTGCATATCAGGCTGCTGAGAGACTACACTTTAAAATTCTTAGAAGTCTTTTTTTTTTTTGTCAAGGTGAGAATAACTACTAGGTTCTTTTCTAAATCTTTCCGAAGTCTTAAGGATTGTTAGAGCTGAAACCCTGATTTGATTTTTGAAACCAGATCTTATTTAATTTTGTGAATCTTTATCAACAGAGGAGACTAAGATGAGTGTATTATTCAGCAAGACCTGGATCTTCTCTTTTTCTTCTAAATCCTGGCTTGCAAACTAAACAATTTATTTAATAGGGCATCTGTCTCTTCTGTTATTTTTATCACAGACTAATAGGTCCAACCAAATGGCATTTATAGTATCTTACCTGATTGCATGAGTCCAATGTACAGTAAATATATTTTCTACCTACAGATAACCATTTTGCTAAATTGTTCTGCTACAACTTCAATAGTTGTAGTTTTTCAAACCTGGTAAAAATGTGTTTTCACTGTTTTCCAGCCCTATTAAAATTTAGAGCATGATTTTTCCATCCTTTGCTGTTTCCTTGCCACATTTCCAGCCTCAATATGGTTCTAGCCAGTGCCAAGTGGTTTAAATTATTGTTAAGCCAGATCCTCTCTCTCCGATATCAAATTTTGTAACAGTTTGCTCTTGCTGGGTAGCAAATCCATCTCAAAATGCACTGGCTTAAAAATAAGAATTATGTATTAATTCTCACAGTGTTGTAGCTTAACAGGACAGATTTAATGACTGACCAGGTTCAGCTGGGTGTAGACAAAAACAAATGAGCTCAGTCAATTTTTCTGGGGGTTAGCAGGCTTGTTTGGTAATACGGGAGAAAATCATTCACATGTCTTCTGATTCACACTCTGTGTCGACAGAGCAGGTCTAAATGTGTCTCATTACCAGCGGGCTACCCTCAGACTTTCTCACTGTGCTAGCAGCAAGCAAGCAAGGCAAGTGTGTTGGAAGGCAGTGCTCCACGGGCCTCTTCAATAACATGAAGCTGCTTCTTTCTCTAGCCTCTGATGTCAGTTTTCCTCTCCAACTGCTGAACAACTACTACTAACTGAATGGCATATATTTTGGGCTTTTTTTTTGTTTGTTTCTTTCTTTGGCAACATCTTAATTTGATTAATCATATTTATTAAGTTAGGGCAAGTGTTGCAACAACCAAATACAAAATATCAGGAGAAGTGTGCCAAGTGAAGTTCATTTTTCTCTTAAATCACATTTTATGTGGGGCAAATGAGACAGGAAGTAAGGATCTTTGCTCCAAGCTGCATTTAAGGGACAGAAAAAAAATTCCATCAAGCCTTAGTGCTCAAGTATTTTGGATTTTGAAGCTATATCATCTGTGTCATTGGGCTGACGCAAGAAGGAGTCAATACGGCTGGCACATACACTGTTAACCATTTCAGGCTGGAGGGAACACACATTATTTCTACTCATAGTCCCCTGGTGAAAATCCATTCTAGGGCTATGTCTCCATAGATGCAATAGGCTAGGAAATAAAGTCTTGTATTGTTCTAAGGAATATGAAGTTCTTTCTTGTTGATGAATAATCACCTGGTCTTTGCCATAGCACTCTATTTAATAACCCAATACTGTTTTGTTTCTTTTTTTTTACTAAATGTCCATTTTAATTTTGTGATTTCAAAAATTTAAATTCAAGAAACTTTTTAATACATAAGTGTGTATATCTACATATGGCTCATTTTAGATAAAGTTTGAGTATACTTTAAATGTTTAATATATACTTAAATATTTAATATATACTTAAATATTTATATATATTTAAAAGGTGTCAATTTTCTTTACATATGTAACTGTTTTGAAAGGAAGATGCCAGACAAAACATACAGATTCTAACTTCATATGAAACAGCCAAAGACTCTACTTAATTTCAAGTAATTCCATTTTTTCCTTTAGATGACAGCCCAATGAGTTATCACAATATTGACAATAAGAGAAATAAGAGGGCATTTGTGTACACGTGCATTATGTAGTCATAGTACCCATAGGGAGTGACTCTTAGAGCAAGCAGGTAGTCTGGGTATCCAGGAATTATTCTGAAAGCTATTGACAGAAGAGAAAGAGACAGACCATGGCAGAACCATTTAGGTATTTAAGAAACTTCAGTTTTATCTCCTCTGAGGGGATGATTTGATTTGTGAGCTTTATTCTTCTGCAGCCAATGTACCTGAATGATAGTGCTCTAACTCACTGCTTAGATATGTCTGGTTGCTAATCTTGCTGAAACAAACTTGATTATGTTTTTGTATGTTCCTAATTTCTCTTGTGTTACCTAATAGCACGTTTTATTGGTTTGTAACCGTTATTATCAGACCCCAATTATAGTTCCTTCCTTTATCAAACAATTACTCTTGGTATTCTTGTTCTTGTTTTGTCGAAACTTCCTTTTTTACCTTGATATTTCTACTAAACTGTTTTAATAAGAAGAAGTTTTAGCTTTACGGTCATATAAACATATAGATGATGAAAATAATTAATAGAGAAATTTGCATTCGGAAACTCCTAAGAATTGTTTATGTAACTAAATCTTTTTCTTAACGGTAGATAAAAATGTGGCTTTACTGTTTGGAGTTAACGTCTTCACTTCGAATGGATATCCTTATTTGAGGCAAGGTGAAAGTTTAGTACTGTGATCAAATCCCTCATGCTCTGCAGAGCCTTAAAATAATGTTTATGCTGTTTAAAAGGTACAGTTATCACGTATCAGAAGAGAGAGTTTGTTTGTTCTCAAGTTTAAATGCTCCACATACTCCCAGAGAGCTGAGGTTTGCAAATGTTAAAATAAAGGAATATTGAACTCAGCGGTTCCATGCCTTCAAGTATTGGGAATTATACAATTTTATAAAATAAGATTTCTAAATCAATCAGAAAATAATTAAGACATATAGTCTTTTCAGAAATTAAAGCACTAGAAATTCATTGATATTACTTGATCAATTATTTTGAATGATTATTATTGTACAAGCAAATTTCTAGATTTCAGGTTGCTTGAACTTAATTTAAAAGGCATTTATTTGAGAAAATATTGATCCTTCCCTTGTATTAAACTTGTTGCTAGATTTTAGGGAATACTTACCATCATAAAACACAATGCAATTATTATGAAGCTTTAAAAAAGGCATCATGGATTGCGAAAGTGTACCTAAAAAGCAAAAATTAAATGTTCTAGCTTCTAGTATGTAGCTAAATGTGGTAATATGCAATTGTATATAGAAATAGGAACAGGGGCTGATCTTGGAGGTTTGAAACTGTCTCACTTGTATCAATAAACAGACATATGCTCCACTAAATGATATCCCGCTCATTGTTATTTCTTACTCACTAATAACATCACAGGAAAAGAACAGAGCTATTAAAAGATGAGCCGTGAATGTGATATAAGGGACTGCAAAACTTTGGTACAGTGCATATATATTATCCATCCATGTGCTTTTCTACATCCAAATTGCATGTATTTGTGTATTTACCACCTTTGTATAGTTTAATTTTTGAAACTACATTCATGCTGAATATGTCCAGCTAAAAAACTCACAAGCTATATAAAAATTTTCTTTTAAAATTGTCTCATAAACGTACCATGACAAACATTTCATCTGGTATTTAATATTTATAACTGGTACAGCAGAAAATCTGGTGATATTTAAAGTCTGTAGATACATATGTATGTATTTATGGATCTGGCTATGTTTATCTATCTATATGTTTTTCCCTAATAGTTAGGACAAAATGATAAATAATTAAGTTTTATAAATTAAACCATTATAACAAATTGGTGTAAGAATCATACACACGCACCCACATACCCACATATACCTACAATGACAAACTGACCACTTTTCAGTCTGTTTTATAATGAAGGAAAACTTGTAATTACAGTTTTTGACCTGTGTAAGGTTTACCTACTTTATCTCTTATCAGATATTAGCTTGCTTATGGTGAATAATTTTTTTTCTGCTAACACTGAAATGTTTCCATGTCTTAGTAATCAAGTATTCCACTGTACAACCTTCTTTGTTCTAAAATGCTGATTCAACTATCTAATTGATGATGTAGATGTAATTCATTTGAGTCATTAGATGATTAATTTCTTAAAATAACAGATATTTGCCATCTACGTGGTGGTGTACTAGCAATCTGTTTCATTTGTTTGTATTCATCATCTGTTTGTACTGATGTATTAGAACTTACCACTGTCATTTAAATTATGAGTAGGGGATGCTTAAGTAACTGATAGTAGCAGATCATTATGAGTGATATATTATAGACATATACCTGGTGGCTCTTAAATCTTGGAAATTTTACTATTAAACATTACAAATATTCCAGTTGGACAATATGCTTAATATTAACCACCTAAAACATTTTTTCTTTTTAAATCTTTGTCTAATTTTATACTTTATGAATTCCATTTTTAAGAAACTAATGCGCTTTCAATAACAACATATCATGTTTAAAAAATTATGTCATTCTCTCAATGAATATTTGTAGATTAACCAGATATCTGGTCCTATGTTATGCACTGGAGATATAAAAATGACAATATTAAGCACTTACTATCAAGGAGTTGGTATCTTTATAGAGTATAGATGATGAAGATGTAAAGTTAACTGTGATACAGCTATGATGTACAAAATACAGGGAACTTTGCTCTCCATAGAGGTGTATTCAGGTACATTTTAAAGAGGTCCATAAGTGAAATGAATCTTGATTCTTGTCTAGATTTATATTTCAACTCAGCTAGGCTGTAGTGCCCTGTTAATTGGTTAAACACTAGTTTCTATATTGCTGTGAAGGTATTCTGTACGCATGATTAATTTTTAAGATCAATAGATTTAATATATACATATATATGAGACAAACTTATTTTGAGGAATTAACTCACATGTTTATCTGAAATTTATAGGGTAAGGCAGGAGTCTGGAAATTCAGGAAGGATGTTTATGTTACAGTCTTGAGGCGGAATTTATTTCTTCTACAGGAATCCTGTTTTTGCTCTTAAGGCCTCAACTGATTAGATGGATTTCACTCATAAAATGGAGGGTCACCTGTTTTCTTAAAACATATGTGTGTACGTATGGAGAAAAGAACAGAGAAACAGAACTAAGAGAATCCATGATATATATAATATAATGACAATATAACATATCATACTATATAACATATATACTGTATATAATATAAATGTATACATAATTATATCACTGTCAAAGTGTGTGTGTGTGTGTGTGTGTGTTGTGTGTGTGTGTACAACAGTTGGTGATAACCCTGGCAAGGTGATTCTGCATTCTAAATTGCCACCATCACTAACTACAAAAGCAGTTTATGAAAAGTGATTTTGAAGAATGAACTGTTTTGTTAGAAGTGGGATATTTGGTTTGTTTATTCAAGAAAGGAACATAGAAGAATCAGAATAATGTAATGAAATAATGTAATTGTTAGGGTATAAATGATGTACTACAGAAGAGAATTTGTAGGTGCTATATGTCTTAGTTTTAATTCATTTTGTATGTTAACTATGGGATATAACATATTTTATTTAATTTGATCTAAATGACCTAAGTTCATATCTAATTGTTTGGACTTTTGAAAAATCACTACTATTATTGTCATTTTTATGGCATTGCAATACAGATGACTCATAACTTTTTACAAAGCCAGAAAATCTGTAAGAAACTATTTTTAGGTTCATAAAGGGTTTTTGTTTGTTTATTTTTAACTTGCAATGAATGCAACTGCTATGACCTTTCTTGATACTTTACATTTTTAACTTTTTAGATTCAGATTCTTATTCTATTTTCTTCTCTCTTCAAAAGGCTTAAAATTAAGTTATATTGTCACTGAAGAATATTGCACTGACCATATTTTTTAAATAATGAGGTTACTAAGCTTATACAATTTATACCCAAAACCTCTGATACGTTGTCATACAATTAAACTAGATTTAACCATCATTTTATACTTCAGAGAAAGTATTTTAATGTGGAAAAATGAATAGGGATGGGAAGACCAAGATTCTGCTTTTGTAATATGTAAGCAAGTAGCCCTGATCCTATTAATCTCTCAGATGTCAGGAAACTTTTAAAATTTACTTTTTTTTTTCATTTTATGGTAAAAAATTATATAGAGAAAATAGCATCATGGAAACTTAGGTACCCAATTTCCAGGTATAACAATTGTCAACACTGGCCACTCTTGTGGCCACTTAATATACCCCCACTACACCCCCACTTAGTACTGTTTCCACTCTCACTGAATTATTTTCATTTGAATTCCAGACATATTTCATTAGTTGTATTTTACTAGATACGGAATATTTTTTTTAAAAACATATTTATTCTACTATCACATCTTTTAAAAGCCCACATTAATGCCATGATATCATCAAACATCTGGTAAGTGTTCACATTTCACTGATTGTCTCATTTCCCACCCCCAGGTGATTAGTGTGACTCAGTATCTAAACTAGGTTAACACATTCCATTTGCTTGATATGCCACTCAAGTCTCTTAGTCTGTAGGCTTTCCTTCCCATTTTTCCTCTTATATTTTTTAAATAATTGTGCTGTTTGCCCTATAAGATTTTATTGATTATACCCTTATGGAATTATGTTGTTTATTGTATTCCTCTACTCTAGATTTCCTGTCAAGTGGTTGTTAGATCTGGAAGGCTTGATTTGATGTTTTGATGTTTTGATGTTTTGGAAAAGAATATTTCATACTTAGCATTCTGCACTTCCATCAGATGGTACCTAATGTTCAGTATCTCTCTTTTTTGTGATGTTAACAGCCATTGATGATCATTTACTAGATCTATTACTTCTCTAGATTTTCTGCTAATTGATAATATTTTCATTCTGTCCTTCTTCATTTATTAACAGCAGTTCTATCAAAAGGACATTCCCATAACAGTAATTTGTTTACTCTGAATTATGGTTCATATAGGAAAGGCAGGATTTCCCACCTTCATTTACTAGTTTTCATATAACCAAGTTGGTTTTCTAGTATGCATCAAAGCTGACTCATAAAATTTTTCCCTAGTATCATAATATCACTCTCATAATGTCACTTACAAAAAGTAAAATATATCACAGGCCAGCACAGATAGAAGAGGGGGGGAATTAGACAATACACTTCAGTGGGAAGAATGTTAAAGAATTTGTAGTCATTCTTAATCTGACATAGTCTGATATCAGGTTACAAATTCTTTACATGTTCTACTTTCCTCCCATGACCTACAAAGTCCCCTCTTAGTATATTACCTTCTATTTCAGAAAATCACTTCTAAATAAAGTCCAAATGTGGATGCCGCTTCTTTAGTGTAATTTTACACATATACCTTCTCCCAATCTAAAAACTTGTGAACTGAAGAAACACATTATCTTTCAAACACCCAACATATACTGGTGAGTCAGTCATAGGGTACTGCAATAGATATATCCATTAAAAAGACATTGGGGCTTGGGGTTGTTAGGCAAATAGCAGTCATTGGTGGGTCGCAATGCTGAAATCCAGCTGAACATGTGCTGTCAATAACTTGAATAGGGCTTATTCCACCTCCTAAAAAAGATTCTTTGCAGATCTTGGCTTCACCCTCAAGGTCTTGTTTCTGCCTTATAAGTCATTCTTTATTTTTCCATAAGAAAAAGCCTAGGTTTACAAGTGAGTATGTCTGTGTCCCTTCTGTTTGTAGTTCATGGCAGGTCCAAAGTTTTCTTTTAATGTTGTGCTGTCTCTATATCTTTTAGTTCAAGATGTTATAATGCCTTTTAAAATGTCATGACTTCCTATATTAAAGTTTACTCTACATTACTGGTAGAGTATACACCTGCACTTTTTGAGACAGTTCTATATATTGAGCTGACAGTTCACTCTGTGAAAATGCTGTTAATATTTGAAATTTTTTTCTCTTGTTTGTGTGATAATATTGGAGGTCCCTTTGTATAGAAGAGTATTTCTTAGAGTCACACTTTAAGACTCTTAAGTGGAGACAAGAAAATACTTCTATATCTCAAATTCCTAATGACACAAAACAAGAGTACTTTTAGTTGGTTTGGGGGAAATAGAAGTTTTCCCATAGAGAATGGAGACCATTAATTAATGCAGAATTCTTCATTTCCCAATTTTCCTTAATATTTCATATAAGTTTGTATGCTGTTTATATGCAAATGGTGAGTAATTGGTATGTTTTGTCAAATACTGTACTAAGGAATCTAAGGGTGCTACTTACATCAACGTTGAAACTTTGAGGGTGTTTTTTTATTTATTGTCTTTAACTGTGAAGCTTTATCATACCTGTTACCTGTCTGTCTAGGATCCCCTAAAATGCCTCCTTCACCATTACGTGTTATAATATATCAATGTATTTTATTAAATGATATCAAAATTGTGGTTACTCTTGCAAAATATAGATTGTAATATATTTAATTATTATCTTCCAGTTGCAGGAGGAAGCTATCATAAGTTGAGCAAATATATCATGATACAAAATGTATCATGAATTGTTCTAGGATCATACATATACACAATCATAAAAACATACTTTCAAAAGTCATATTAGATATGTACCTATAAGAAAATGAGTATTTGCTGATGTTAGGTCAAAATCACATAACTCCTGATTATTACAGCTAAGTTTTTTACTCTTTATTGTATTAGCTCATATAGTGTTTAATTAGAAAGGATAAGTTTTAAATGACTGATTTTATGTAATGAAATATGGCTTAGGAAACTTAGGTCTTTTGTTTCCAAAGCAAAAGTCCTCTGCATTACACCATCTGCATTTTGTATGTTTTGTGCTTTTAGATGTGTGAATAGCTATGCAAATGGAAATTCTTTTCAGAGTATAGCAATCTCAGATAGTTGCCAACTGCGCAAAAAATAAGAGATAATGACACAAAAGTGGTGGCAATTTGCAGGATACTGGTTAAAAGAGTCAATATTATTGATTTTGAAAATGGATAAGAGGGTCAAGGGTGAAGGAATACGTGTGATCTCAAAGCTCCTTGTAAACCTCCAGAAAGGATCCCAGACCTGGCAGCACCTTGATTTTAGCCCAGAGAGGACCGTGTCAGACTTTACTTCCAGAACTGTAGGATAATAAATTTACGTAGTTTAAACCACAAAATTTGAAGAATTTTCTTACAAGAACAATATGGAAAACGAATGCTTTCTCTCTTTGTTTTATTAAAATGTGATAAGACAATAATTATGGTGGGAGGAAGGAACTGTATAGCTTATATATATATTATAATATTTAATGACTGATATTAAAGAAAAATAGTTATTCACTTTCAGAAAATTTCAATTTTTGATCCATAGCTCACTAGATCTACAAGAAATTAAACATTTCACTTTCACTTTGTCTTATTACTTGAAGAAAGCTGTCAATTTACCATGACACCTGGAAGTTAGGAACGCTGATTTCTTTTTCCATCAGGTCCTCTCCAGCAACCCTCTGACATCCTGGAGTGCCTCTCTGGGATTTTTTTTTTTTTTTAACTTGTGCTTTGCTCAGGGTAATAAGAGAAATCCTAAATGTTTCAAATATTTTGCTTGTCTTTCATTGTTATATTGTTTATATAGCCAACAATGTAGCAATAGCATTTAGATAACCAAATATTTTTTATATAATTGACTATTACTTTTACTGACCAAATTTTTATTTAATGAACTCCCACACAATGAACTTTAAAATGTAAAATTGTGTCACATTAGAAAAAAAATTAAGCTTTTTTTCAGTTGCCCAAAGTTTAAGGGTCATCTTCTGGTACAGTCCAGAACTCTAATGAATGTGGAACCAGTAAAAACTTTTATTAGTGGAATAGAATAAGTTTGCAAAAAACAGCGCGTATGACTGTGATTATAAATTTATATTTAGATGCTACTTAAGTAAATGATATTCTTAATTCAGTGATTGCTTTTCTCAATCCAGTAAGACTCTCTTATGTGTGTAAAAACAGACCATCCATTATACGTCCAAAACATTGGCTTACAATCTACTAGCAGAAGGCCAAGAAAAAAAATTAAAGGCAATTGTTGACCAAATATTGTTGAAGAAAAACCTTTCTACTGATGGATTAGAAAATGTTTAGAAATAGGTAACTGAAAAGTGTTACTTATACAATAGTCAGTGTTCCATTAAGGTACAGAATGTGTCAGTTATTTTGTTTCTAAAACTTTGGGTTCAAACCTTCTTACATAGAATTAGTTATTTTATTAAATTTTAGATTTCTCTCAACCTTACTATAAGAACTAGGAACAAATTAAGCAGTAAATTATAAATGCATATTCTTAAAACTAGTTATAGTCATGTTGACTAAATTTGCTTTTAAAATTGAGAATATCTTTCAGTGTGTGAGTATTTAACTGTGTATATAGAATTTTTCATTGAGAAGAGATCAGTTTCATCATGCAGACAATTGTAAACTGAAGACATTATAGATTCAACAGATATAGAAAGAAGCCTTTTGGGAGCTTCCCTTACCTGACTAAACGCAGAACCTTCTGAGTGAAAGGTGCTATATAATCCCCCTTCAAGGCCGCTTCATTCTCAAGGAGGATACAGAGAATGAAATTGCCATAAATCCATTTTCTGAGATAGTTTTACAACCGGAAAGACGAGATGTTTGATAAGAAATTGCATAAACAAACATCACAGACTTCCTACCTTACAGTTGTTGCCCTAAAAGTTCACTTGTCTTTCCCCAATTAAGCCCATTTCTTCTTCCCATGGAAGTCTTTCCTCTCTTCTCTCTTTCTCTTATTAAGGGGGTCTATAAAGCCATATCTCTAGCTATTCAGAGAGCCAGTTCTCTTGTGCACTTTCATATGCAACTGCTCGTGAATACACATGAATACATTTAACTCTTGTGAAACAGTCTTCTGTTAGTTAACTCCCAGACCCCTAATCGTTCAAGCCTAAGATGATAGAAGCAAAGTTTTTTTTTTTTTGCCCCAGCACTAATCAGACTGCTCTCATAAATTATTTTTTAAACTGAATTTCTTCTATTGATAATATATTACCACAAAGTGTTAAATGTCAGTACACAGTTTTCAGATATATATTTTCTTTTCATCGAGAATAAAAGTTGCAAATTTTAGCACAAACGTATATAGGAAAAATAACTTCATAGTGTACTTATGAAAACAATTAGGGGAATAGCGATTAGCCCTGGTGAAATGGTTCACCGAGTGTGTCCCAGTCCAGCGACATCACAATCAACTAGAAATTATTTAGAAATGCTTCGCCCCAGATCTGTTGTATCAAAACTTTAAATTGGGTTCAGCAATCTGGTTTTAATAGGCTTTCCAGGTGATTCTAATACATGTCTTCTCTCTCAGGATCTCTCTCTCTGTCTCATTAGTTTACAAATTAGGATATGTTCATAATCTTTCAGTTTCTTTAGCTTAGTCAGCAATAGGCTAATGTATTCTTGTTTTAAATGGAATTATAGTTTGCATAAATGAAGTGACAAAGACATTGAGATTGCCTTTTTTGTTCATACATCCAGATTTCTAAGAAAGGAAGATGTGCAGATATCACATATCTTTTAAAATATTTTTAAATTAAAAAAATTCATATGTACTTTAAACAAATAGATTTTAAAGCCTAGGTGCTAATTAAGTGAATGGGAAAATGTTGACAATTTCAGATGTTAATAATATTACTAAAATATTATTATCAGTGTGGAATTCTTAGCAAGTCATCATCTCTTATTTTTTCCAATAATGATTATAAAATTTGATGTTTTAAAGTTTAAAGCTGAATTATATTATATAAATTATTTCATACACATTCATTTTTAGGCTATATTCTATAAATAATTACATAAGCCAGATGTTATTTTACAGGTGAAATAATTTCCCAATTAAATATTGCTTAGTTGTGAGCTTAACCATATAAGACTATTGATTTGTAATGTTTAAGCAAGTAAAACTATAGAGAATCTAAAATTTGTTTGAAATATTTATTATGCTATAGAAAAATAAAACATTTTGAGTAACTGTTTTTCTTCCTATAACCAAGTTTTCTATAAAATATTTTTTAAGAAATAACAAAGATCTTATTTGCCGTTTTAGATTACTAAATGATGATTTTCAGGAAATTTATAAATGTTACAATTTATCTGGTTTTTTTTTAGCCTTCTAATGGCCCATAATTATTAAGTGGATCTCTTATACCAGTTCTACCCATTGTCTTTTCTGCATAATGCTCTATTTACCATAGAAGGGCAAAATACAAGATCAGAAGAGAAATTGTATTTAATTGAAAAATACTGCCAAACTGTGGCCTTAACTTAGGAGTTTCTGTAGAAACAAAAGTTCAGTGTTTTTTATTTGAATACTTGTCTAATTTTTATTCATATTAATGACAGTGTTCAAATTAAACATAATTATCTCCCTGTCTTCTCCACCTATGGTGGGTTTTTACTCTGACACCAAGGCTATTGCTATTCAGGGACCTAAAAATGAATTGTCATCACTGATCTTCATCTTTGCTACAGACAATGCAATTCCTGTGTCAAGTGATAAACATGCCTATGACCACAGACATACTTTTCTGATAGTTATTCACTCAAATCTGACAGAGATGAGAAATGTTTGCTATCAGAACAAAATAAAGATGCAGGATTATTCTTTGTGAAGACCACATGTAGCTTGTGGAGTATTGACATTTATGAGGAATAAAACTAGAAACTTTTGAAGGTTTTTAAATCACTCTTGCAAGGTTACTTGCTGTTTTCAAACCCTTCAGAATTTGAAATGATCAGATCATGTAGGGAATTGATGCTGTAAATCAATGAAAAAAAAACAGAAGTTAAAGATTCAGAAGACATGAAATACTTCTGCCTAATACCACCTACACAGTCCTTCATTTCCAAACTAGTTCATTATATATATTTTATTCTTAGGAAAACCGTGATCTGGCGTAATAAAACTGGGGAATTTACTCCAGTGACACACAAGTTTTTAAAAAAGGGACATATTCCAAGTGTTTATTCACTATATCATCTCTACCTTAACATTCCTTGCCTTCTTAATCCATATTTTCAGTTTATATTTACCTTTTGTGTGTATTTACAGCCTTGCATTATAAATGTAGCAAAGGAGAAGCCTATACAAATATTCTTTCTCTCAAAAACTTCAATAAAATGTATAAAAGAGCTAGGTCTAATGTTTTCTTCCTATTGTTACTTAACTATGTAGTAGTAAATAAAACTCAATATGTCACTACCAAATACATTTAAAAAGCATGTGGAAAAACAGAATTCTTAATTTATATTAGGTCACTTATACAGATTTTCTTAAAAACTGTTTTGCCTCGAAATACATAATTTTCCCTCCTTCCCCAAAGTAGTGCAAATGCCCCAATTATTTATGTAGCTTTCTTTATTTTTTGGCATTTTAAAATCTATTTGATACATTGGAAGGTGAATGTGTTGTATATTTTCAGTTACTACTTCTGTGAGTAGGAAAAATGTAAATGGCAAAGAAGGAATACCATATAGAATTTATATTCCCCAATGAGCAAATTATCAAACTTTCAGAATTTTTTTAAGACGTAGATTATTAGGGGAAAAATAACTAAAAAAAGGAAGTTTTATCTTTCAGTTTTTAGGGTTACACAATACATTTGTTTTTAATTTGCTGAAACAATCTTTGTGAGGCAAGAGTATATCCTTATATAAAATAAGAATTTGACAGTAAAAGTTAAATAACTTGCCTCAGGATGCAGAAAAATATTATCAGGGATTTTTTTTTTTAAAGGCCATTGCTATGGTGATATTCCTTTTGTTTTCTTTTAAGACAATGGATGTAAGCTCCTGTATCTGTGCAATGATAATTTGACTTATGCCTGATAACTTTTATGGATTCAAATCTGAGATTCTTTCATATGAAAAAGACATTTTTTCAAATAATTCTACAAATTAAACCACAAATTAAGTTTTGCTAAAATTGTTCATAATAGACTTTCACTTTGAAATATATGTGTGAATAGGTAGTCTGAACCTAATTTGAAAATACAGAACGACTACATTTGGGGGGACTGTCGTGTTCTGTACTGTTTGGCTCATAGGAGGTGCCTATCTTGCTCACAGACCTGGTGGGATGACACTGGACAGAGAATCTTAACCATGCATTAAAATCGGTGATGTCTTGAGGAAGAATGTCTAAATTTCTTTCAACAATTGAGAAATTTAGCCTTGGCAAGGAGTAAAATGTAGTTGCAACTTGAAACCTCCTTTTCACATAGGCTCTAGTAGTCCTGGACTCCAGAGAAAAGCAAAGAAAATCATGTGTGAGAAAAGCATTGTTTATTTGAGGTATAAGGATTGCCACTATTTCCTCTTCCCTTTCCGTTTTTTTGTTTGTTTGTTTTGTTTTTTTTGTTTTGTTTTTTCCTGTGGTTTTGGTTTTTGGATTTATTTTTATTTATTTATTTTTTTAAATTATCCTACAGCTTTCCGAGGCTTTCAACTTTCTCTATGCCATAACTTTAGTTTGGTCAAATTTCAAAATATAGGAAAAAATCTTAGAATTTTAATTAAAGCTAAAATAATTTAGAAAAGTGTTTTGCCTCTGGCAAGTTTCAAGAGTAAAAAGTCAAGAAAATAAGACTCAAAACTAATCAAAAGCCTCAGAGTTCAAAGAGTAACTTATTATCGCCACACTTTACTGTTAAACCTCCTGGCTTTACTCGGAAGGTGTGAAGATCCAGTAGAGTATACAAAACACAAGTAAAGTGATACTAGTTTATTTCAGTTTATTCAAAATATCTTAATTATATATTAATTCTAAAATTGTATGTGATTATGCAATGTGGGATTTTCTTTTTTATGTATCTGTGTGTGGGGGGGGTAAGAACACAACCTGAGACCTACCCTCTGATAATTTTTTAAGTATAGGATACACTATTGTTATCTATAGCCACAATGTACCTATAATCCTGTATCTCTAGAATTTATTTACCTTATGCAATGGAGCGTTATACCTAATGAATAGCAATACCTGTGTCCTTCTCTCCCCAGCACCTGGCAACTGCTGTCTTACCCTGTTTCTATTATTGTGACTATTTTAGATACCTCATGATTAGAAATACGCAGTAACTTGTCCTACTGTGACTAGCCTGTTTCATTTAGCATAATGTCCTTCAGATTCATCCATGTTGTTGCATATGGCAGGATTTCTTCTTAATAAGTCTGAATAATATTTCATTACATCTGTATACTACATTTTCTTTATTTATTTTACCATGCATAAACATTTGTTTGTATCCATAGGCCTTTTTCAATACCGTGGCTGTTCTGAATAATGCTGCAATAAATATATATCTCAAGACTATGCTTTAAATTTTTGGATATATACCCAGAAATGGGATGCTGTATCCTATTGTAATTCTATTTTTAATTTTTCGAGGAACTTCCATACTGTTTTCCCTAGCAACTGCAACATTTTACATTCCCACAGATGATATAGAATATACCTAACTTATGGATTTGGGAAAAATGATTTCTGGTCAGAAATTATAAAGTGTTAGTTGACTTTTTATACCCACTTATAATAAGGTATCAAAATATAATTGAACTGAAGAAAATGTTTAATTTCCAAACAGAATTTAGTGAAATGCTTCCTTCTTAGGACACACTTAGTTAGGAAATAAAATTCTCATTCCCTGTTTTATCTGTCAGCACATGTTTCGCAAAATAAGAATGACCTTGGGGCAAAGATTAAATTTAGTGTTGCTAGTGAAACATGTCCTTAGAGTGAGGCTCAAATCTAGAATGTTCTAAGATTATTAGAAGCACAACATTTTTATAAGAGCTAAACTGTTTGGATTAAAAAGGGCAAATATAAGTCAAACTAAAAGAAGGTTACTTTTAGTAAATAGTTTAGCTTTGGAAGCAGATGGTTCAGTTTCAGAGTCTATTTATCCTTCCCTGGAATTTGGACTGGCCTCATGGCCATAGTTATATTCGATATTCTGCAGCTTCCCATCTCCTATCTTCAGAGAATGGACAGCTTCCACTTTCTGTCCCTCCATGATGGAAGGACAAAATGTCAAAGACCATCTTTGAGTTTCCAACTCCAGTTTAGCTCGCAGCTGGTGCAACCACATGAATAACCTCAGCTAAGCCAGCTATAGCTAGTCAACTCATAGAGCAATGGAAAATGATAGCAGCATTGTTTCTCTAAACCTCTAAAGTTTGGGCATACGTAATTACACAGAGATTGATAACTAAAACAAACTGAAACTGCAGAAAAATTTTCCTCACTTCTGTGTGTAGTGTTATCAGTATTTATTTCACTTCCTTTTCATTTCAATTTTTTCCTTCACTACTTTTTTCTTCCTCTCTCCCTCCCTCTTTCCTTCCTTCCTTCCTTCCTTCCTTCCTTCCTTCCTTCCTTCCTTCCTTCCTTTCCTTCCTTCCTTCTTCCTCCTTTCCTTCCTTTTCTTCCTCTCCATTTTACTATGTAATATTTTTTGAACCTTCAAAGCCATTGTGTCTGGACCGAATAGTGCCATTAGCAGAAGGATTTTAAAATACACAAGCACATACACATACACGTAATTGACAAAGACTCTCTCCTTGGACAAATTTTAGTTAGGTTTAACTGACCTCTCTTTTGACTGAGCCTCAATCTTGGCCTGTTGCTCTTGGCCTGCAGAATCCAGTTTTCACAAAGGATTCTGATGAGCCATTTTATTCAGAACCTCTCTCATTCTTGATACCTATAAAATTCTTCATTCTTTACATTTGATAGCTAAATCCTTGGCCTGCCTTAAGTAAGAATCCTGTTAAGTTTGTTTAGCAAGAGTCTCCCTACCCTTAATCAAGTTCCCCTTAGTAATTTTCCATCCATCGACCACTTCATTCTGTTCTTTGGCTATAAATCCCGATTGCCTTGCTATAGTCAGCATTGACTTCTATCTCTTGACCCTATTGCAATAGTCTTTTTAAGAAAAATTTTGCAAACGACAATTGTATTTTTTAATTAAAAATTGTTGGGGTGGCATTCAGAAAACAATTAAGTTTTAAGTATACATTTCAACAGTATGCCCTATATATATTGCATTGTGTGTTCATTACTCAAGGTTAGATTTCCTTCTGTCATCAAATATTTGTTTTAAATAGTCTTCTTTGCCATTTGTAACAAGCATTTGGCACCATTATACATTTTTACTTAAAGAAGAATTTTTATTATTTTTATATACAGGAATTTCAACAGTGTATAATTTAACTCAATTTGGCAGGAAGTATTTATTTAGCCTTTATCTTTTCCAGTATGGTAGTATGAGCCACAAATTTTGGACCCAAACAATGCCCCCCAGTGATGGCAGGCCGTCGTATCTGTCATTGGAACTGGTCTTGGTAGCTTTCACCAGCTTAGCCTGAGCAACTTTGTCTTCTGAATTAACCTATGTGGACGTGATGTGGTACAGGTCTTCCTGTGCCGTCTTCCTGTGCACTAGATGCCCCAGCCTGGCCTTCCCCTTGATAGTGCAGTAAGTAGGGAACCCCCACCTTATAAGACAGGACAGGCAGAAAGACAACCAGCTCCGTGGGATCTGCGTCAGATGTGGTCACCACCAGCCCAGCCTTGTTCTCCACTAAAGTTGTGACAGTGTTAACCCCTGCTCACAGGGCAGGTGGCCTCTGAGTTGAGACACCTCCTTTGCTGACGGTTCTTTTGTCAGCCTGGGCCAAGAGTCTCTTTTTCTCTAGCTTTATCTTTGGTCCGTACCTATAGGCCAGCTTAAACAGATGAGTAGATAAGATATTCGGCAGCCCAAAGGTGACCTGAGCAATCATGGGAGGCAATTTCAGCTGCTTACAGAGGATAGCTCTTTGCCATTTGCAGCTGGATGAAGCAGGATCACTTGACAAAGAGAATGAGGGCCCTTTCTGGCTGGATGTCCTGTCCAATGCCAGAATTCTCACATCTTTTATCAAACAGTGGATTTACCACCTTCTTAGACTTCTGCTTCTTCACAACAGTAGGTGCCAGGGCCATATTCTTCCCTTGGCCTCCTTTCTTTCAGTATCTTGGGCAAGTAGAGGAAAATTCCACACACACACACACACACACACACACACACTATTTCAATAGTCTTAAATAATATTATATATATATATGTCTATACACACACATTTTTTAAAAAATTTGTGTATATATATATGTTCTAATATGGATTGTTTATTTGGAAATTTGAAAATTCTGATTTTTTTAAGTTGTTCGCATAATTTAATATCAATATTTGCTTCATTTTAGTTATCTTGACCTTAATTTTACTAGTGCTTTGAGTTTCATATATTTAAAATTTTTGTATATAATTGTTTATTTTAAAATTCTCTGTATTAATTTCCCAAAGGTAAAACATTATAGATCAGTTGTCTGATTCAACATCGCAGTCGCCTTGCTCTCTCTGTCTCTGCACGCACACAGTTTGTATGTGTTTTTAATTAATAAATAATGACATTTTAATTTTCTATTTAAATATTACTCTTAGAATTATTTATGGCCTAGATGCTTGCTGTAGTGTTAAACCAGGCTTGCAGAATTTTTTATTTTACATTCTTGGTTTGACTTGAAAGTAGATCGTTCATATTTACATATGCTCATTAAAATGAAAAAACGCAACTCTATGCAACATTTTATTAAATTATAATCTTGTGTCAGTGTCTGCATATTTTCAACAAGGAAAACTTATTGGTGTATTTGATTTTTTTTCTTTTGGGTAATGGTCAATATTGTACACAGTGTCAATTTCAAACCCAAATCGACATATTCATGGTTCATAATTTATATATATTTTTTATTAGTTACCTGGAGTGAAAGAGAATATCTTCTCAAAGTAAAAGAGGATAACTATTGATGGTAACTGTTATATACTATAGATAGAGAATTTTAAATTATGCTGTCTTGAACAATGCTATCATATTTAAATATATATTTACTGTGGTATTCAGGAGAATATTAATGACACAAGCCTGATGAATAACTTTTTAAAAACTGACTTATGTTCCACATTGTCATTGTATATGGGAAATTCACAGTGTCAGTTTTTCTTTAATTACGTTAGGTCTTGTGTTAAAATATTTAACAAGTTCATCCTGAAAACACTAGATGAGAGATATTTCAACTTTCTAAAATGCTGAGAGAAAGAGTAATTTAGCAAAAAAATTATCAGAATATAAAACCCCAAGGATCTGAACTAACTCCAGAAATGACACGCATGTTATGTAGCTATGGTTTTATTTCTGTCTACATGCTGAGCTGAAAATGATGATGTGCCGATCAAACTACTGAATAAAACACGCACTAAAATTCCTTCAAGCCGCTGTTATACTACGATGAATGGCTACAGCTCGAAACACATTATAATGTGCTTGGAACATTCTTCCTACCAAAAATATATTTTAGAGTGATATCTGCTTTGTAATTTTTAAAATTTGTTATGCCACAGATTTGGATATAGCAAAAATAGGATTAGTTTTAGGATTCAAATATATAAAAAGCAAAATGAATGAAAAGTACATTTTAGTTCCCTTTCAAAAGATAAATTTTTGTAATAAGACATGAATACATCTGGAGGGAATCCAATATGCATTTTATTCACAAAATTCCCACTAAATAAATAATACATTTTCTTGTACTGTAACATTAACTTTTTAATGTAATGAAGCATATGTTTCTGAGCAAATATATAGGAGAAATACATGATACTTTTTAGGCATTTAATTTATATATTTTATTAAGTCAAATGACTTTTATCAGTTTACAAATTTTATGTTATTTGGTAAACCCTACATTCGTTAACCCTTTTCCCGTGAGAGTAGGGGGAAAAGCCATGTAAAAAATTGCATTCATAAAAAACTTCTAAGAATACACTTTTTAAGGATGCATATATTTTCCTTTTGTTTTTCAATGGAGACAGTAGATGGTATATAGGCTTCCTGAATTTAAAATGTCATTTGTTACGTTCAAATATAATATGATACTTAGTTTCTGGGTATTATGAAATAAGTACTCTGAAGGACCAAATGCTCCAAACTAATTTTTCCTGGGGAAAACATGCTTTTTTAATAAAATACTGGATTGTTAAAGAAACAATGAAACTATTCAAGAATCTCCCACCTTCTAAAAATAGTGGGGAGGAAAATACAGGATTGTGCCGAAGTCTTTTGTTGCAACCTGATGTCATGAGAAAGCAGAGTAATAATAACGAAATAAGAATACCAAGAAGTATTGGTCACAGCAGTTAACATCTACATTCTCTGAAACTGAATTTAAGAATCTATAATTAAATCTAACCATCAAAGGGGGAAAGAGACTATTCCCAAGTGGGTAGTACTTATGACACCTAGTAAACATCCACAAAAACAAAAAACCTATAAACTTGCTTTACAGACAGCACTGTAATGTGTCATGAGATGTATGTAAAAGTCATATTAAAAGTAATTGTAATAGGCAGCAGGGAAGTAGATTTTTTAAGGGACTTCATTTTCAGTAGATCCAAACTTGAAAGTCTGACAGTCAATCTAAAAAGTAATGTACAAAACCTGAATATTGGCTATTATTTTAAAATTAAGCATTAAATAAAACCTAAATAAATGAGGAAATATCCTATGTGTGTGGAACTAAAACCTCAGTATCATATATATTTGAATGATTCCCTTCTTTTTTAGATTCAAATGATTTTAGTTAAATCCAAGGTAAATTGCCTTATAGGTTAAAAATTAAGTCCTAGATGAAACACACAATATGATACTATCGTATAAAGCTCAAAAATATGCAATATCAATCAATAGTAATATAACAAGATAAAAATCAAAAACAAGTACAATGATATAAAGAACTCATACAACTCAATGGAAGAAAAAAATCCAACTAAAAAATTCTCAGAGGAACTAACTAAATTTACATGTTTTCAAGGAAGACATGCAGATGGCCAACTGGTACATGAAAAGGTGGTTAACATCACTTATTATCAGGGAAATGCAAATCAAAGCCACAATGATAAGTCACTTCACATCTGTAAGATTAGTTACTATCAAAAGACAAGAAATGACACATTTTGTTAAGGGTAAAGCAAAGGGAACCGATGTGCACTCTTGGTGGAAATGTAAATCGGTACAGCCACTGTGGAAAGTGATACGAAGGTTCCTAAGAAAATTAAAACTGGAACTACCATGCGATTGGCAGTCCCACTCCATATGTCCATGGGAAATGAAATCAGGATATCCATAGATACCTGTACCCTTATGTTCATGGCAACATTATGCACAGAAGCCAAGAAATGGAAACAACCGAAATGTCCTTCAGTGAATGAATGGAAAAAGAAGATGTGGTATATGTATGGGATTTAGTTAGACAAAAGAAAGGAGGACATCCTGCCATTTGCAACAATATGGATAGACCTTAAGGGCACTGTACTAAGTGAAATAAATTAGAGAAATACAAATACTGTATGATCCCATTTATATGTGGAATTTAAAAACTGAAGTCATAGAAACAGAGGCTAGAATTATGGTCACCAGGGACTGGAGATTATGGGGAAAGGAGAGATACTGGTCAAAGGATATAAACTTCCAGTTATAAGAAAATAAGTTCTTGGAATCTACTGCAAAGCATACTGACTATAGTTCATAAGATAGTTTTTTTAAAAAATTTATTTTTCAGTTACTATTGAGATACAATGTTATATAAGGTTCACATGTACAATATAGTGATTAGACACTTTCATCCTTTACAAAGTAATCACTCCAGAAGTGTAGTACCCATCTGACACCATACATAGTTATTAGGATATTATTGACTGTATTCCCTATGTTGTATTTTGCATTCCTCTTTTGAAGATTGCCACTGGATTTCTGTAAGTCACTGGACCCAGGGGAATCTGGTTAGTGTATGTGTCCCATGACTCAAGCTGCAGATAGGTCTTCCCTGAATCATGAGAAAAGATAAAGCAGCCTATAATAGAAAAGAATGTTCGATCTAGGAAATAAATTAGAGATTTCCGATACCAAGAATAGCCTCAAATGTCAACTTGAGGTCATTCTCAAAAGGAATTTTGTTGAAAAGGATGCCCTATTATGGCAATTAAATTCCTATACTGCAAAGTAGGCTGTGGGGTCTACTGCCCTAGGGCAGACACTGAGGCCCATGAAAGAAAGAATATGTGTTAAATATCCCTAGGTTCAAGAAATGAATCTCTGTATTATGACTAATATTATGACCCTAATAATAATTTTTTTTTTCCTCCCTCCTCCAGCATCAGTTTTGGTAGGATTGTAAATAGCTTCTACTAAATGAGTTAAATGAAAAGATGTCTATTTCTTTCCCAATTAACATGTGGCCTGTTGCCAGCTTAGTTTCATGAAAAAAGATAAGCCATACTTTAAATGAAAATGTGGTTGTTATGATTCCATGCCGTGAGTTTTACCTTTTCAATTTAGAAAATGCCCTATAATATAGGCATATACAGAATACAATAGAAAGAAGAAGGGAGCTGTTATTTTATTTTCAATTAAACAAATTGGAAAAGAAATGCTTTATCCCTTTCTTGCAATTCTCTTTAAAAGTAAGAACCAGAGAACAGAAATGTATAGCTAAAAGCAAAAGAGAGTTTTTCATTGACTTTGTTGCATAATCAAGAAATTCCACCATTCACAGGACTGGATTTCAGAATTTTCAGAACCAGTGACTACTTCTCTCCATTTCCTCCTTTTTAATAGGAATGCCTGTAGGTGATGCCATAATGACTGTTCAGCCATTGCATATTGGGTGTGTAAGGCAGGGGATAGACACTTGTCTCTACATTTTAGAGATAACTTGTTTCTTTCATTTTACAAAGGAACTACTCATAAAGAGCCTCAGCCATTCCTAGATCCAATGTTATTAGGTGATGAGATCATGGACTCAGCTAATACTTTAACAGGATCAGTCTCTCGTGAATGTCTCATTGGAAAGAGGGTGAATGTATTTTGCACATGGAAGGTATGTGAATAACGTGTTCAGAGGTGGTCTGTGGAGAGCAGATGCTAGGGTTACATGATTTCTGGTGTTCATACCCTTGTGTGATCCTCTTCTCGTGTGGACAGGGTCTGTGACTTGTTAGTAATCAATAGAATAAGGAAAGATGATGGGTCAGTGTTTCTATAAGTACATGAGTAGGGTTTGTAAAATTGTAACCTGTATTGCTATGATTATCCCTCTTCCTTGCTGGTTTTGAAGAAGCAAACTGCCATATTGCCAGCTGTACGGCAAGGTGCTGAAGGTGGCTTCCAGCCAACACTCAGCAAGAAAATGGGGCTCTCAGCCTCACAGCCTTCAAGGTAACAAATCCTGCAAACAACCACATAAGAGCTTAGAAGCAGATCATTCCCATGTCAAGGGTCAGATGAGACCACAGCTTCAGCACACAAGTTAATTTCATCCTTATGAGACCTTGAATTAGAGGATGCAGCTAAGCCATACCCGAACTCTTACCCACAGTCACTGTGACTTAATCATCTGTCTTCATAAGTCACTAAGTCTGTGAAAATAGTCTGTGATAATATTGTATAGCAAAAGAAAACTAATATCAGAGAATTTATAATGACTCAGAAATCATTCTTAATCTCCTGATTGCCATCAAGGAGAGAAAAACAATTACTTTAATAAAATGTCTTCTTTTACTTTTTAGAAAATTATACTGAAAGGCAAATGATTTTAACTGAAACACTGTATTCCATTTCTCAAAACAACCACTACTACAGTTTTGTGATATAGGTACCTCTTGATTGAAAAACATATAGAGTAATTTTGAGGAAGATCCCTGACTGACAATTGAAAATTGAAAAGAAGAAAGGGAATTGGCATACAATGTTTCATTATGCTCAGGCAGTACATCATTATGGAGAAGCATTTGAGAAGGATGAGTGTTACAGTGAAAATGCTGTGCTAATAGCCTGTTTACACCCTCTGTTTTGATACATAGTGATATGAAATGTTTACAGATACAGGATGTAACTTCTCTTTCTCTAATTACCCAAAGATTCTTCCAAGTGGTATTTTTAACATTCAAGTGATACAAGAGACAGAGGTTCCTGATCAATGGAGGCTGATTTCTAAAGATTTACTGTCAACTCCCATAATCAATAATAGTTTAAAGGTAGAGGGAGAGGATCATCAATAATCAATTAAGTAACTACTTTAAAAGGCCCTTAAAGGTACGTAAAATATCCTTTAGGTGTGCACTAGGTGGGAGTAATGAAAAATGCAACAGGTTGAAGTAATTCCTGGTTTTTGAAGGCCAGTCCAGTAGATATCAAGTGCAGGATGCTCTATTTTGTTCCTGATGTTGGAAGGCTTTTTCAACACATTCTTAGAATTAATATCTCTATGTATAAAATGAGGATACTGATCCATCATATAGGGTGGTTGTGACTCAGTAAATGAATGGGACTGCACTGTGCACCATGAAACGGCATCACTAAGTAAAGCCATTATTATTATCATTAGTTCCGCTTCTGCCACTAATGAGTGGTGGGAAATTAGGAATATCATTTTCTGAAATTAATTTCCACGTGGAGAAATGATGATGTTGGAATTAATACTGCTAATAATCCGTACCAACTATTGATAGATTATTTTAATGAATGATGTCCTTCTGATCATAGAAAATAAATGACCAACTTCCAGTTTTTTTGTCTTCAAGTTAATGTCAAAAGTATATCAATATAAAATGTTGTCTAATTTTCAAAGGCATTAACTTACAAATTGTTTTTCTTTATTTGATTTTAACTACCATTAATGTGCCTTTATGCCATTTTATGGTTATGATTAAATTCTGAATCAATAATTTTTGATAATACTACACGTTTTTTTATTTTCTTGTGAACAATGAAAGGTGAAAAAATGTATCCAGTTAGAACTTGCACCTGTGAATTATTTTTTCTATAATCGAGTATTAAAAATTATAATGAGAATATTAATTTAATTAAACACATGTGTTTGAGGGAAAATGGTTTTCTTTACCCATCAGCAAAGTGAATCTGGAGGAGCATTTTCTCCTGTTTGCAGTAACAAAATAAATAAAATTATGTGATAATTTGTGTGTGACTGTGACCCAATTGTGTTTTTATGTTTAAAAATATTTTGAAATGATCTCACAGTTAATAAATGTGGCAATGCATTACAAATAACCTTTTTGTTTCTGAATCATCTAAGAACAAGTTGCTGACACCATGCCCACTCACAAAAACATTTTTGTATATATTTCTTATTAATCTTACCAAAATGCAAACATAAATATCAGGATTAATATTAATATATTAGTACTGTTGTGTGTCCCAGGCCTGACTGATCCCATGTCTGCCTGTGATCCAGGCTCACGGCCAGGAATAGGACCCTGGACTTAGAATGTTACATTAGTAGGGCGCCTGTGCCTAACTCATGTAAGCATGATCCAGCTCATGTATCACGCACGTGTGGCAGAATGCCACTCTTGTACTCTGATATATGTGGAGCCCCTGCAGTCCCCTAGGGAGCAGAAGCAGAAGTGCGCTCTCGCAGTAAAGTTGGTGCCTGGCATTTCATCTCATGTCGGCCCCTCATGCATTCTTCCAACTGGGCGGCGTCTCACCGCCAAAACCTCCTGTTCTCCGTCAGCTTCGCACTGACCAACATCTACCCCGGAGATCTTTCAAATTTTTAAAAGTATTCTGGTAACATTCATTACAAGAAATGGATACAGTCCAAAACTAAACTTGCATCTATTTGTTATGTCATTTTAGTTTCATTCAATCTGGAATAGTTCCCAGTGTTTCCTTGACTCTTTCATGATCATGACACAGGGGAATATTAAAAACCAGTTGTTTTGAATAATGCCCTTTAATTGGGCAGATATTTCATCATAATTTGTTCTATATTAAGCATCTTTGGCAGGTGTAACATAAATGTGATATTGTGTCCTTCACATCCAATCCTATAAGGGCACACCCTTTTAATTTGCCTCATTATTTGTGTATTGATTTTGATTTTGAGTACTTGATTAAGATGACACATGCTAGTATTATCTATTTAAAAGTCACTCTTTTTTTTTTTTTCCTTTCTTTGGAAGAGATATTCTGCGACTTCATCAAACTTTTTATACATTCACTAATTTATATTAGTATAGATTTATGAATTGTTGATTTAATGGGGTATAATCCATTAATAGAATCATTTTGACTTTCAAATTTTCACATTGAGAATCTCTTTAAATTGACTTCTGTATTCCTTTACTTGCACTCATCATTCTTTGGGCTCTTCTTTATTTTCTGGCCAAGAAAATACCTCAGTCTCATTTTGTACTTTCCTGGCCTCACTCCTAGAATGAGTCATTTCTGTAAGGAGTCCTGGATTATTTTAATGGAGAATAGAGTACAGTAAGTAAGATTTTGATGCTAGATGTGTCACTACTCATAGGAGCATTGCTGTGGACAGAGCTAGGAATATACACACACATAGACATGTGCATATATACATATTCACGTTTATTTCTATATCTATCTTGATATGTTGTAATCTATGAGTTTACAAAGATAACTCCAATTTGAATCCAATAACACAATTCATTTTCGTTTTCTCCATCTTTACCCACTCCTCTCTGCATGTCATTCTCGTACTTTTTGGGCTCTACAGCCCAATAGTGGACTATTCCTCCTGCTTTGATGTTCTCGTTACCTCCGCTTGTGTATTGACTCCCTATTCAGGGCTACTAGCCCACCATGGATATCTTCCTTACTCCTCTGTGTATTATATCATAAGCCAGGCTCCAACCTTGTCCAAATGGTGAGACTTCTCACCATTCTCCAATTCCAATACTCTGAGCTAGGTAGCTGCTGCCACCTCTCCATCTCCCTTGCCCAAGACTGGTTTCTTAGCTAATTCTGTTCTGGTACCAGTAGACCTTGCTGGGCTGTACTTTTTGTTTGAGTCATCCTCACTCTCCTTGGGCTCTGACTCCAGATTGTGGAGCAGGTTGACTCCTCATCCATACACCCACACATATAAGCACCTGCCTTGTTCCATCTCACCTACTGGTTTGTGGGTTGGAGTGTTCAGGAATGGAAAAAGAAGAGGAAAAAGAACAACTGCACATTACTTTGATATGTTAATAACAAATTAGAATAACAAAATTCACAGAGTGAGCCAAATTTTAAATCTCATGAAAACTCTTGCTCTTAGTATAAATATTGTGATATCTTACTGTCTATGAATATTGACATTTGAAGAATGGTCTCCTGAAGGAGACTCTATTTTAAAACTAGCTACTCATCACTTATTAATATTATTAGATCATTTATTGTAATCATAGGGAAGTTTCTTGTATTCTAAGATTAAACAGTCAAATTATTGTTTGATATAGGAAATTTAAAGTAAGCCAAAGAGTTAATCAATAAGTTATATGTTTACAATGAAATAAATTACATTTTAATAAATTTATGTTTAATGCTAAAATAGTAGTATGATGTATAATTATTTGTGAACATATCTGATATAAAATATGAAATTAAGAAATATAGCAATGAACCAATATTGCATATACACTGTTAAGATAGATTAAGAAGTCAAAAATATTCATGACCGTGACACAATAGTGATGACTTCATTTCTGTACTTTATATCCTCTTCTCCTGATTTATACATCTGTTTCAGAACTAATCCATATGGTGTTGAATTGGACAGACTTATAAAATAGCTGGTTATGCCACACATCCATAATAATATCCTAAGAATTGTAAAATAGGTAAAGATAATATGTTGACTTACTGATTGTGGCAGGGTGTCAATAATGTTGAGCAATGATAATTAAAGATAATTTGAGATATCATAATTGACCATAAAATATTTAGATTAAATCAAACCACAGAAAACCACACTCAAAATAAGCAATTTTATATTAGGCTTATCAATGTATCTACTATAAAATGAGAACACTCAGAAGACAGCCAAAGTTTAAAAATAACAGCATATAATATAAAGACATAATATTCAACACACATATGTTTTGGGAAAATAATTGAGATTCCCAAATTGAAGGTACATAAGAAGGGCTTCCCACCTAGAAGATGCATATAAAAATTGCAAAGATAAACTTACATGGCATTTTTGTCTATGGTTCTAAATAAGCCCTAACCCTAAGTCTTACGGAAAATCAGATCCAGAGTTGGGGAACTAGCTCAATTGTGCGCTTATGTTCCTTTTAATAATATAAATAGATGTATTAAAACTGTATAACAATAATTGCAAGACTCAAGATCTTTTATCAGGTGAAAAGCTGGGGGAATGATGATGTACCTGGAGCAGGTAGGTCAAATTTTACAGCAAGGTTACTTGTACTTACCAACTTATAAAAACAAGATAACCAGTGTGGATACATAATGACACCAAGACCATGCAAGGGTTTAAATGAGATTGTAACATAAATAAAAGATTTCAACAACTTAGTTATATGTAACTGAAGCCGTATACGGAAAAAAAAAAAAAATAGAAGTACACCCATGTTTATTAGAACATTTGTAACTAATGTAGTCTGAGTAATAATCATGTTTTAGTAGTAGTTTTATCATTTTTTTTTCTTCTAAGTGTTTAACATTTAAAGGGTTTAAGAATACCAGTATTTTAATTGTGAAGAGTGTTTTAAGTCATCAGTCAATTTTCAGTTTTGGAGGAAATATAATTTCTGAAATAAAGCACGTGGTTTAAAGCAGTGCAGGCATTGGAGTCTAGCAGCGTTTATAGGGCAGCAGTACAGGGCTGGGTGGCAGTGATGGGTCGTGAAGTGTGAAGGTGATACATGACTCAGTGAAGGAGTGCAAACTCATGGGAAGAGGTTAAGGAGCGGCGTGTTGGTGTCCAGTTATTTTGAGGTATGAGGCATCCATGCATTTTTCCAAGCTATAGTTGATGAGAGAATTTGCATGATGGAGGAGATGCCTTATATCGAGGTGTCACTGTCCAAGCAGGGTGAGGTGTTTGACAGTGCTGTAGTGGCAGAATCCCAGCAAGAGTTGTCAGAACGCAAACAAATAGAGAAGGGTTTCCACACACAGTGCCAGTGCTCGGTTACATACTGTGAAACACATCAAATAAGTCAGCAGATTGAGAAAAACAGGAGACTGACTGGTTTCTCCTTGTCTGGAAAAAAGGAGTTAGCTACAAATATGGAATTAGAGAAATCAGTGTGCTCAATTGATTTTGATAGGTGATTAGGAAGATAGATGTAGACAGATAATAGATAGCTCTCTGTGTGTGTTAGCTCACTCAGTCCACCATAGGAGCACGGATGTAGCATATTTTAAAAAAATAAATAAAAATGAACTTATCAAGGTCAAAATCTTTGTTTCCAAAAACAATTCTTCCCAATTGTTTATAAACCAAGATTCCTCGAAGAAATTACAGTTTCTGGTGCAAGGGGAGGGAAAGTACAAGATGAGAATGGGATATATTTTATACCGAAAATTAGAGCTCAAAGAATGATTGGGCCATGACAAAAGTCACAAAAGCTAGCTTACTGAATTTCCATAGACCAAATATAGGATATTCTGAGTTTGAAAATAATAATGGTAATGGGTTATAACTCATTAAATGTGATAGGCATCCATGAATCCATTGTGATATGAATAACTAAATGAAATTTTCTTCAATAATACTGTCTCCTGTCTGAGTACTTGGCATATAAGAAAGGATATAGGGTTAGTCAGCTGTTTCATCAGACCTGAAAACAGAACATTGGGCCAAAAGAACAACAAAGAAAAAATGAGTACATCACAGATATAAATTCAACAAGAAGTTTCAGTATTAATAATGTTACATGGAACCAGAATTGGCAATCATCTATAGTTTCGTAAAGTCCTCAGGGACTTTCTTAGTTTGCAGAACCAAGCCTGAAGGGAAAGAAATGCTACTATGAGTAAGTCTCTTTTTTCAAAGTGACTGGCCCATGTTGAAAAGTGTTATATTAATGTGATTGTTTGTCACATTGATGGCTACGAAACATAACTTTTGGTATTTATACTACTGTGTGCTCCCTTCTCAAATTGATTTTAGACTTGTGATTAAGTTTAACATTTGTATAAAATATACTGAAGTATTTATGGGTATGGAATATAATATCCACAGATTTCTATTACATGATTCAGAAAAATAATGTACACATGTGTTTGGAAATGGAGATATATAAGCAAATGAGCAAAAAGTTAACATGAGTAAAGTGTATACAGGAGTTCTTCGTTCTATTTTGTAACTTCTCTGTAATAATGAAAATATTTCAAGATAAAAAATAATAAAATTGTAGTTTATTTAATAATTTTTTGACAGAAAGAATCACTTCCAGATTGTAGCTGAGCTGAAAATAGACCAGCTGAGCGTTCCTCACTTATGTACCTAACAAGTTCTCCTCAGTTCTGGCAGCTTGTTTTTTGTTTTGTTTTGTTTTGTTTTGTTTTGTTTTGTTTTTCCCACTTGTCTTATCTTCTAAGTTGTGCGGATTGAAAAAACTGTTTTACATCATCATTTTCCAGCTGCATCCAGCCATTTGGACCAGAATGTCATGTTCGATAGGTGTTCAAAGAAATGCTAATTGGTCCTCGTACAATTGCTTTGCCTATCTGACTTAAAAAATCATACATATTTGAAAGATCTAAGCTGACAGAACAGAGTTTCTTATTATCATGTAAAGTAAAACTCGTGTGAAAACTGAACCTGAGCTCTCAATGTTATTAATGATGTATTCTAATCCATCAGAGCTAATATGTAGATAACCATTCATTACCACATATTCCTTTTTCCTCAATATTGAGTTTTCTATTGCTTGTTGAACGTTTCACCTCCACTACTTACTTGAGGATTTCATTAATATTAGCTCATCATTTTCTTTTTATTCCCATATTAAACACAGAGATGAAAAAATAAAGCCTTTTATTAAGCAGAGACCAAAAAAAAGTGTTTAATTGCCTCTGGTGCTTTCTTTGCCTCAACAAGGCCATTTTCAAATATAGAAATATTGTTTACCATATTTAATGCTGACATGAGGTTTGCAAATATAGCAAGATTTATGTGCCTGCTATCTTTGCAGTGGAAAAAAAAGAGAACAGTACACATTTACGAAGATAGGCAAGTGGGAAATATAATAATAAAACTTTGTGCGTACTTTTAGAATCATAAGACAAATTCAAAGTTTTAAACAGTGATAAGCAACTTATTTTACCGAACACTGTTAAAACCTGGGAAACCTGTTGTCATACTGTGTGGTATTTGTGTACTTGAGGGTTTCAATGAAATATGTCAATTTTTTTTTAATCAGTATGATCAGAATAGTCTACTTAATAATGATACTGATGAGCTAAATACTTCCAAATTTCTATTAAATTGAGCAATCATAGACCTTGCATATTATAAATATAGCCAGTACATCAGGATTCAGACAAGTTGAGACAAGGATGGACCTCGAGATAATCATGCTAAGCAAAAGAAGCCAGACAAAAAAGTTGTAAATCACATGATATCACTTCTATGTGGGATATAAACCTAAAAGCAACAAAATGAACAGGACAAACAAACAGAGATTCATGGACGTGGCCTATAGACTAGTGGTTGCCAGAGGGTAGCGGGTGGGGAAGGAGCAGGGAGGCAGACAGGGTAAAGAAGGTCAAATGTAAGGGGGTAGGGGAGGGCGAAGTGGGTAAAGTGGGTCAAATATATGGTAGCCGAAGGAAACTGGACTTTAGATGGTAAACACACAGTAGAATATACAGATGTCAAATTTAATATACACCTGAAAGTTATATAATTTAATTAACCAATATTACCCAATAAACTTAAAAAATGAAGAGTTATACAACAAAAAATACTAAACCTCGAAGTGAAAGTAAGCACCTCGTAGAGATAAATTTTACTTGGAGATTACATTACTAAAGCAAAACCATTTTTAATATAGAATTTATCCACGTTAGGATTTTAATTGCTTTGCATTTTATTTTCTATTATTTTCTTGATTATTAAGCCATTAACATATTACCAAATTTTAAACTTACATATTTAAAAAGTATTTTTAGGAATGTACCTCACCCTCAGTCATTTCAACCTGCTTTCCACTTTCCTTTATAGGTTATCAATTTAATTAGTTTCTGGGTTTTTCTCACTATATATATTATTTTTGCAAAAATATTCAGGTAAATTCATGTTGTTTTATTTCTTTTCGATGTAAAAATCAGCATGCTATCTTTGCTCCTTTTTAAAAATGTTTTATACATAATGCATAACCTGTGAAAATGTATTTTTCTATATTGAAGATGATTGGATTGAATGGTAAAGCATGTAGGGTTATTATGTTAGATATGGTCAAATTCACATTCATAAGGTTAAACCATTTTGCATTTTAAAAGCAATGTATGATAGTGCTTGGTTATCAACTTGACATGTTGTCAAACTTTTATTTTTGGTTACTTTAATACATGAGAAATAGTTGCTCAGGACACTTAATTTTTATTTTACTTATGATGTGTGAGGTTGAAAATCCTGTGTACAGGCAATTTTCATACTTGTTTTAAATTATCTGTTTATACCTTTTCATATTTTTCTGTGTTTATTTTCTCCACATTTATATAAGCACATTATGTATTATTGATATTGGCTACTCATTTGTGACTAATGTTGCAAATGTGCATTCACTGTTTTTCATTTGTCTTTTGACTCTTCTCATTACATTTTTATGCTGAGGTTTTTAAAATCTAATTTCAAGGAATTAATAGTTTATATCTTCTAGATTCGGTATTATTAAAAATCTTTTCATACATTCAAATTAGCATGATGAATTCACCTATGTTTTCTTTGTGTGTGTGTATGTGCGTGTGTGTGCGTGTGCGTGTGTGTGCGTGTGTGTGTGTGTGTGTGTGTGTAAGGGGGAATACAATAAGTCGACATGGTACAAAAATGAGATATTCAAAACATTCATCTTATGGGATACTTCTCTCAAAAGAAGGTGCTCATAGGATGCATGTAAATAACTTTCAGATTCTTAGACTACTGTAAGGCAAAATACTTTAAAAATATTACAGAAAGCTGTAACAGGAAAAAAATCTTAACAGTCTGAAGGTGCTGCATTGTTTTATGGTTTCGTGATTTCTATTTGTGAAAAGTTGAAATGTAGAGAAGAATCAGAACTAGGGGAGAAATATGAACATTAACTGATTCAATTTGCCTCCTCAGTGTCAGGCCCCCATCATGTATGTATATTTCTTGATGTAAATGCTTCCTAGACATTGGCTATTGGAAAATCGTTAGATATCTTTCCTAAGTCACCCTATGTTTGTATATATGATGATAATCCACAGACCATGGGGTCAGTGTGCCTATAGGATTATCCTCGAAAACATGCAGGAATAGAACTTGCAGGAGTGATGGATTCTTACAAAGAATACAAATGGCATCGGCAAACTGTATAATGACTATGAACCACTTTTTCACACAAAATAAAATTATCCAAGTGTTTATTTTTAATTTATACCAAGTAGTAAAAGTACCTATAAGTAGTAACTTTTATTTTTTAAAAAGATCTGTAAGATTTAAAACACACACACAGGTAGGTACACAATGAATTTTTAGTGGAAAAATTAAAGGGGATAAACCTATAAATCTTTAGTTATATTATTTAAGCTTTACAATGTCTGCACAGTTTTCAATGTAAAATTTACTACAAGAATTCAGTGTTTACTGCCATGGACTTATACCATTATAATAAAAGAAGTTTTAATAATGAAAACGTAAGATCATAATACTATATACTTAAATTTTATGGCTAGAATTGCCATAGACATCATATTTCCTCAATTTGTGGTTGAAAAAGTGAAGTGATTGAAGAGTAACTGTTTAAACAACTTAGAGATGGGATAACTTGGCTGGTGCATGCCACTTTTCTATAATTTAAGGTATATCTTAAAACAGCATCCAAACTTAGATTTACTATACTTATATCATAAGCATGCTTCCAGGACCCAAACAATATTTTATTTATATTTGAAGAGATCAGAACCTGATATTAACTTTTAATTATACCAACAGAAGAGCCAAGCAAGAGGAAAGGTGTAGAGAATCTACCATCTGTGCAGGGCAGGTGGTGATAGGGATAAGTGGAGTAGAAGAGGCGTGCCCTGGTGATAAGAATGCAAAGCAGGGCTGCTAGCCCGAGATGCGAAGCCTATCCCAGATGCTACAATAGTGCTGCCTTCCATTCAGCAAATGGTCTCTTTTGTGGGTTTAATCATGGGAGCGGGAATAATTATTGTTTTGTTATATAGAGTGACGATATTCTAAGGGGAATAAAATATCGAGCTTGACAGGCATATAAAACGGCTGAATCTTTCTTGTAAAAGAAGGCAATTCATGAGAAGAATGAGAAAAGGAGAAGCCATATGTAAAGCTAAAACTTTAGCACTAGTTTTAAAAAATGCTTCAATTTTTTTAAGTCCTAAAGCTAAGCTACACAGGCAGTGCTCTACTGTACCTTCCCTTTCCCTCGTGTTTCTTTTTCTCAAATCCTTACCTTCTCTTGTCATCCTGGTAGGTCAGAAAAAATAAATGGCTCAGAATCTGTGAATACTAATTGGGTAAGAATACAGGGTCTGCACTTCAGAGATCTGAGCATCATGGCTTTGAACACTAAGTATTCTATGCTGGGTTTGATTTTGTTTTAGAGTATGTCCTTATAATAAGTTAACTGATTTTTTAATGAGTTAGCTTTGCAAAGCCCACTATTTATATCAATTTTGGACGTGTTTTGAATTTCAAATGGGTGTTCTTTGTGAGTCCACATTTGCAATAAACTTTTAAAACAAGATACATATTTGATTGGGAACCGCTTATCATATAATTTCTCCTGGTCAGTACAAGGGCTTCAATAAAGATGTTGAGCAAAAAACGAGTATTCATGCAAGCATGCATGAGTTGCTTAGCACTCATTCTTAACTTTGATACCAGACTATAAAATATAAAATATAAAACCAGAGGAGGTTCAACTATATTGTTGCCCTTTATGAAATCAGTGACAGTTTAAGTTAAACAATCTGTTTTTGTTTATAGTTAAACAAATGTACACTTAATACCACAATAAAAATTTAAAACAATGAATTTGGAAAACAATGAAAACAGCACTTTCTAAGACTTTCCTAAGAAATTAATCTCTGTTTAAGAAAATTAGAAGTACATTATCAAAATCAAGGAGTTATACAAAATAACCCTAAGGTTTGTGATTCAGTGGCCTACCATTCAGTAAGTTCTAATTTAAGAATTCTCATTTTTTCATCACCTTACCATCAAAAGGAAGTTGCCAAAAAGAGTAGCTATGTTTCCCTTTAAATACTTCTTATTCAGGAATAGATGCCAATTTTATCTGAATTCAGACTTATATCCTGTGGACTTATGTGTATAAAAATGAACTTCAAAATTTCACAGATATGGATTAAGATTAAAACCAATTGTAAATAAGAGATGAATGCTATGTACATTTTTATGTCTGAAAAAATGATTACTGTGCTTATGTGTAGTTCCTTTTTCCTTAGTCTTACTGATTCTCTTTATTCATAAAGATATTTAGGTTAGCATTGAGAGCATGTATGAACCGGTGTTTTTTTTTAAATGGAAAAATAATGTTTTCTAATTATGTATTTAATATTTCTTGAATTATTTAGGCATAGGAGTGATCCCAGGATAGAATGAAGAATGTAACAAAATAAATTAATTATATTACAAATATATGATAAAACCGCACTGAATGTGTGGAAGAATAGTGTGCTAACCTATCTGAGTATGAGGTAACAATCCTGATACTGCTTTACAAGCATGCTGAAAGTAAATAGTTAAATAAACTAGTTAAATAAACTAGTTAAACAAACAGGATGACAGATAGTGAGGATCACGTTCCTCCCTGTTGTAAGGGGGTACAATCAACAAGAGGGTAGACTATGTGGTAATATTCAGAAGGTAAGATAAAAGAGTTGGATTTGTCAGTATAGACTCATGTAGCTTAACATAGGTATGGACATTACATATAGAAAATATTTGCAGAAATCTATGTGTGTACAGTGCTTAGTATACACAAATATATTTCATTACATTGTCTTCTGAGAGGTCCTAGAAGCAACAGCACCCCAAGTAGCAATGAATACACTTTGAACCCAGACTTCAGTTTCTAATACTATTTTTTTAGAAAAGGATCCAGGAGAAATGGCTCTTTTGGAGAAATGGCTGATTTTAGAACTGGGAAAAAAATATGGAAGTTAAGCCTAAAGTATCCTGTGCCAGGAAAAAAAGAGTGCTCTAGAATAAAACACAACGATGAGGAAAGCCAAATAGACGCAGAAGCCAATCTAAATAACTCTCAGTGGTCCAAGCTGGAACAATTTAAGCAACAAAATAAAGTAGCATTAAATTATAAACCAAATTGTAAAATAAATATCGGTGTGACTCCATATTTACATAAATAAATGATTAAGAAACAAAACAATGGGGGAAGATACAAATCTCCCATACAGAATAATTCCAGATAAGTTATGTAGATTTTGCCTTTAAGAAGGAGTGTTAAGTCCCCACTTCTTAAGTGTGAGCTGCACATGGCGACTTCTTCCCAAAGGGTGTTGTATGGAAAAGACCGAAGGGGTGGATGGAAGTGACTTTACATTGGAGAAACCTGACAAATACTTCCCGAGCCAAGTGGTTGAAGTCTAACTTAATAGCGATAATGCAATTTGGTATGATCTGATAAAAATGACACTTAATCTCTGTGACCTTAATTTCTATACCCCGGAATTCAGTTTAACCATGTGGGAAAAAAGGCTGCCACAGTTAAGAGTTGCTTGATAAGACATATGATTAAGTGTAATGTGGTACCCCAAAAGGAATCCTGGTACAGAAAAAAAGACATGAGAGTAAAATCGAATACCTCTGAATATTGCATGAACTTTAATAATAATAATGTATCAATATCAGTTCATTAATCGTAAGAAATGTGTAATACTACTGTAAGAAATTAATAAAGGAACTAGATGTGGGACATAGAAAACTATAAAACCTTTTCTTTTTATGGAGAGGAAAGCTTTTGTAAAAGGTTATTGAGTTTAAATATATATTTATATGTTGTTTTACCATTACATGATTATAATCCATTCCCCAGTGAATTATGAGATTTTTCTTCAATCCTGACATAGATACTTATTGCTCTAATTCTTTGATATTTTTTCAACACACCCTTACTTGGTGTATTGTGAATTACAGCCCTTGAGTGGGGGGGGGGGGAAACACCTAGTCTTTAACAACTTAAAAAATGACAGTCCCTGCCTTCTGGAGTGTCTAAGTTTAAACAGGAAAACAAATTCTAAGTATAAATCCATTACTTAAGTCACAATGTGAAATATGAGAACTGGTAAAATAGATGCATGTCCTGGAGAATGTGGTGCTTTTATGCTAAGCTTTGATGGGTAGTGTATTCTTGCTGTCATCCTTGTGTTAGTAAAATATACAAAACATGATGATATTAGATACTGTGAGAAATTAGCTATGAAATATATTATACAAACATATGGTATCTGAATGTTTTATTAATGTAAGACAAATAGCTTTGTAGGAACTATTTCAATACCATACTTTGATTTGATTACCAACAATTTGTAAAAAGAAAATTATATATGACTCACGACCACCACTTGAGAAATTAAATATCAAAGTTCATTTTGAGTCTTATATGTAACTTTAATTTCCTTTCCTGGTTTTTAGAAGAGCATCATAATTTTGTGTTTGTTCGAATTGAACCTCTAAAAGGGTTTTAGATGAATAACAAGTCAGTTTTGTGTTTTCAAACAAAATTTGAAAGTGCTCCTTTAATTTCTAAACAAAAATAAATTTTATAGAGAGTGTAGAAAATTCATTGAGCAAATGATTAGACATGTGAGAAAGCAGTGCAGTAAATAGTGGTTACATTTTGTGCGTTACCTGTTGGAATGACTGATGCTAAATTTAATAGTTTTTGCCTTATTTATTAGGCATCAAAAACATTTCAATAATATGCATGTGACGTGGAGATAAGATTTTTGCCTGTTCCTGGACTCTCCAATAAGCTTCTTTCTGTAATACACACACACACACATTTTGCTCTCAAAATACACCATGTTTTTCTGTTAATTAAAACTGATAGATTCTATGATTTTTAGTAAACACAATTCTCTGTAGTTTTTTTCTAACCAATGAGTCTATAAATTTTGTTATCTGCAATTTTTTAAAAACCATAATACTATTAAAGGCAAGAAAGATTTTTATTTCATTTAATTTTAAAGGAGCAGATGTTTTGCACGTGTCCCAGTCACACTGCTGTTGGATGTTTTAGTGCCCTTCAAAACACCTTCACAAACTGTCTGCCCTAATATAATTGAAAGACTTGAATGAAACATAAATTTGTGAAGAAATGCAGTTAGTCCTTCAGATTGATCTGTCAGAATATATCTTTCTTATTTTGAACCCTGAACTTTTCCACATTAGGATTAAACATAGGTCTTAATTTGACATTTTGTGAACAATAAAATCACTTCCTCTATTTGACATGGTGTCTTATTTGAATAAAATAAATGCATCTCTCTCTTAAACTGCAGTTGAATTTTCTCTATATAACATTCCTTTAGTTATTCTTTTCACACACATGAAACATTTTACCCCTCTCACAATTTTATTTAATACATGTTTAAAGATCACTGTACCCCTAAACACCCATGATTGATATATTTTGACTGAATTGTATTACAACTGTTTAGAATTTAATTCACATTTCTAAAAAGTGTCCTATTCTGAAAAAAATCACAGAATAAATATTAACAGAAACTTATGGGAATAATATTAGGATCGTACGATAAAAAACTTATGCAACTAAATTTAACCAGTCGATCAATCCTTCAACAAATGAGTAAATTAATGTGAATTTTAACTGGAGCACTAACAAAAGCAATAAATAATCTTAATTTTAAATAGGCCAGTTAAATCCCCATTGCCAGCTTTGCCTGGCATCACTGTCTTTCATTCTCTTCCATCTTTAGCTAGGGAGCTCCAGCTTTTACTTCCGATTTGTAGGTCATTTGGAGGCATTTTCTTTCAATAAAAACCAGTTTCATCAGAATGAGAATCTGATATTTGTCATAGCCGTCATCATCAATCAGTATTTTAACATAGGAGAGAAATGGCTTCACAGCTGCTGCTTCTGCACTGGCAGTGTCACCATTTACATAAACATTTGAGGAAAATGTAACAGTCCTTACATAAGGACTGCAGCTTATACAGAATTTTCAGCCATGTTCCCTTAAGATTTTCGTATATTGCTAAGACTTCTTTTTAATTGTAGAAATCGTTCCTTAATGTTCCATACTATTAATGTATTGTGAAAATTGGCTTTGAACTAATGCTACATAAACAGACACTAGCCTCCTTGTGGAATAAATTATCATTGCACACACTCATGCTTATAATATACAGCAACATAAAGAACTGAGGATTTTGGTAGCATAGATTATACTCAGGAATTTTATTTGTTTCATAAATTTAGGATGTCATAAAGCAGGATTATCATTATAATACTTCAGTAGTTTTGTGTCCATTGCCTAAGTTTGAGGTTTTGGAAGCACTCAAGCTACTGATGGTGCTGTTCCCTCCACTGAGCCCTGACTTCTTTGCCCCGTAACTCTACCTTAACTGGGTCACTCAGTAGCTACATTTTTAGTTTCGTTTTTTGAAAATTGTAGGTTAAGACCTTATACTCTTCTCACTATACTTTTATTAAATTTAAACTTGTATTTCCAAATATTTTATATTTATAGAAAAAAGGTAATACCTACGTATTTAGTCTAAATGACTCAGTCTTTTCACATTTTATGTCTTTTGCATTGACACCAATTTTAAATTTCTTAACACCTCCGTTGTACATTATCCTTATGTCTGTCTCCATGTCATGCTCAAAGGAGAAAGCAATTTGAGATATCAAAATAATGTGTCTGTAGAATTACATTCAAAAACCATTGAGTAATATGGTTTAAACAGGAATTCATTTTCTCAACAAACAGGCACAAAGCTGTAGAGAATAGACTAGTGTGTCAGTTATACTAAGGGAGCATGAGCCCATTTCTTTTTCTATCAACCCTGAGCTATGTAGTTTCTACTGGAACATCAACCACTACATGTGATATTCAGACAGATGCAAGGAAGAAGGGAAGAAAAGATAAAGACCTTGCTCTCTCCTTAAAAAAATACACACACACACACATATGTGACCATATACATGTATATTTGCATATGTGTATGTGTGTGTATATGTATATGTGTATCTATCTTTATATATATATATTTGTATATGTATATACATATATATGTATATATATATTTGTATATGTACATATACATCTATATGTATATATATTTGTATATGTATGTATACATATATATGTGTATATATATATTTGTATATGTATGTATACATATATATGTATATATATGTGTATACATATATATACATATATGTGTATATATATATATAAAATCTCCATAATTATCACACAACATAAATTGAAATCTCTTTCCTTGATACATGGTCCTTTGGCCACAGATATGAGGAAGGTTGAGGTAAAAAGTAGCACATTATATTTTAAATATTATACTGGATTATATTTTATAATGTAATTTGGACCACTATAGGTGTAAATGTAGTTTCTACTTATTTTTATTTTTATTTTATGTATTTTTATGTTTTTGTATCAAGTTTATATTCTTTTAAAATAATTGAAAAGTTTACTGCTGCTTTTGTTATTGAAAGATGTCAAGTTTCACAATAATCATATAATCCTTCAAATTTTAAAGCACTGAAGTGAGCTATTTTCTAGTATGTTTTTTGAAGTTACTAAATTTTTATCACAATTGGTTTACTTAAATTTTTTATTTCTGTTTACTTCTACTTGCATTACTTCTATTTTTCTAGAAAATCCAACACAGTAATGAAATATTCACATTTATTTTTAAAAAGCTTGTTAACCTATTGCCTATCATTTTAATTTCATATCTGGATTTATTCCCTGTCTAAATTCTGATTTTGGTATTTGTGTTTCTTTTTCCATAATTTGACTAAGAAGTACTGTATCAAGCTTGTTATTCTTCCAAAAACCAAATCTGGATTTGTATCAGATGGCTGCTTTTCTCTTTTTAAAATAATATCTATGCTGTTATATTATCTTTATTGGTTGGTATTTAGCATGTTATTTTTGAAAATTAGAGTTGAATGTTTTATTAGTTATTTAAAATGTTATTTGTTTATTAATGCAAGTGTTTAAAATAATGCAATTTTTTCATAAATCTGTTGCATTACAAATCTTCTGAAAAATTTTACTGTGTATAATTTTTGAGGCATGAACATTGTACGGTAAATTACCTTGTCTTCAAGGAAACCATATTTAATGTAAATTCAGGTTTATTGTCTGCTAACTACTTAGATGGACCCATTTTGCAACCACTATAAGATATGTAAGTATTATTAATTTATATTTATACTCATTTCTTACACATGCAAACATTTCTCAAATGGTATTTATGTGAAAATGTACACTTGAGAGGTAAAGATAGCAAAATCATATTCAAGTATGTTAATGGTACATAGTAATACTAAGAAAGTAAATTAAACTTAAATTATTTTACAAATTAAGACAATCAACTATTTTCTCTATGCAGTAGATAGTCTTTTTTGTACTAAAAATAAAACATATTAGCCTTTTTAGATTTACCTACCTATAGGTAGGTAGTTTAGTTCTTAGCCAGTGGAACCAAATAGTTTGTCTACCAATGCAGTCTTTCCTCAAATCTATGCATTTTAAACTCAGACTTGCATAGTTACTTGGTCACTTTTTATTACTTTTTAAAAGCACAGGCAACTTTCCAAGATATTTTATCAAAATCACTTTATTCTTTTCTTATGAGAAAGGTCATACTGAGTTCATTTACAACAATAGAAGTATTCATAAAAATAAAAGGTTACATATCACACCACACTGAGCATGAGTGGTCAGAATTTATTGAAGAATTATTCGTGTGCCCTTCAGACTTTATCCTTTTTAATCCTTCAGCTTTTATAATCCCTCTTCAGCAGAATCATTAATATTTTGTTTTAGTTTAGCAAGTGGGAATTTTAAATGAGCTGTGATGGAAGTAGCTGGCCAAAAGCCCACCCCCTTTAGTCTAGCCACATTGCCCTTTTTTGCATATCAATGGCCCCATTTCTCATGTTCCCCTGCGTTATGCAGAGCTGATCCAACACAAAGCTTCTTTTGAATTAAAAGAAGACGAACACAGGGGTCAGTTTATCAGACCTGGAAGGAGAGAAGAAATGAGCTCAACAAGCAGTGAAGCAATCTGGAATACAATCAAGGACAAGAGCAAAATCAGATTTATATATTTGCATTGCTTCATATTCTCTTTCGTTTTTAATAGTCAAAAAGTAGCTTTTCCAATTTTAAATTTTGGAATTATTTTCATTTGTTTTTAACAACTTAAAATGACTGAATACAGGTAAAAAATGAAATATCCATAAACGACTTCTTAGATAATATTCAGATAATAGGAAAAGAAACAATTCCTCAATATATTAATATGGGTGAAGTCCATCCCCCAAAAAATATTCTTGTTGCATTATTTTAAAGCAGCATTGCTCAGTAGATACATAATATGCGATGCATATGTCATTAAAATTTTTCAAGGATCCTCATTAAAAATAATTTAATGAACCACGTGAAGTTAGATTTAGTACTATACTTTTTAACCGCAAATATCCAACATATTGTTTCAAAGGTAATCAATATAAAATTATTCATGCAATATACTACATTTTTTATTTTTTCATGTTAAGACTTCAAAATTGGTTATGTTTTTTTATATGTGATGGCATATTTCAATTTGGACTAGCCATACTTATGTCAATGAAAGAAAGTTAAAATGTAAAGAAAACTTTTATAAGACTTTATTTCAGCTAATAACTGAGGGTATGCCTGGAAACAAGGGATTGAGAAAATGCCCTGGAGAATGGCAGTTTAGCAGTTTTGTTTTGTTTTGTTTTGTTTAATACAATTAGAATCAAAGGAGAAAACAATTGGAAGGTTACATGAAATCCATGGGTGGTAGATTAAGGAGGTGAGAGAAAGCAAAGAGAGGAAATCACTAGGATTGGATAAAAAGTAAAATGTAGATACACACTTCTTTTACAATGGTAGATACCAGATAATTAACATTTAATACTTAAAGTAAATAGAGATGGTATGTAGCAACAGGATAGCAGTGAGAAGTTTTGTGGGCATCATGCCCTGGTGCCTGTGGGTTCAGGAAAATATAATTACTGACCTTCCAGTGGTATGTTACCCTAGATGCATAAGAACAATGGACAGGTCTCCTTTAAGGTGAAAATTAACCTTTATTACTAAGGAAACTATAAGCCCGGGACATGACTACCCACCATACCAGCCCACTTAGGAATTTGTGATCAGATCATATTGTGTGATTACTTTCCTATCATTGAGCTTATGAGATCCACCGAATAGCCCCCTGAGTTTATCCAGTCTGCTATGTAACCCCTTTTTAATTTATACTTCATGTTCTCCATAATCATATGCAGTAGGGGGCTACTGTATTGGAGAGTACAGGTCTAGAAAAAGACTATTGCAATTATGACTAAAAATAATCCTTTGAATCTTCTTTTGGATAATCATTTATGAGTTCAAACATTTAGTATATAGCCATTGGCTGCTATCTTTGTCATAAAATACACATGACCAAAATAATGTTGAGCATTGGCCACTTAGATTATGTGACAGCATCTTTATTTTCTTTTATTCCTCCATATTACATTTTAACAAAAAAAACACAAAAGCATTGTATCAACATTGGCTGTGTCCATTTCTACTTTTATGTCTAGTTAGCTTGGTTGTTGGAAGGACAAAATTTATTTGGGAAATAAATTTTCTAAAGATGTTTGAAGATCTAGTTAACTCCATTGCAAGTCCTAGAACTTATACAAATTACTTAAATCTCTGAGCCTCAGAAAAACTGATTTGTAATAAATATAAAGTCATATTAATAAAAATAATTTCACAGGTAATCTATTTTTAGTAAGCAGAATCCTAACCTAATCCCCCAGTCCCCAAGATAACATTTTCTGATCCCTGGAGCCTGTGAATATGACAAGTCATTCCCATGATCATATTTTGTTACATAGCACAGCTAGCCTTAAGAAAGGGAGATTATTTGATAGACTTGACCTAAAAGCAGTGATTTTTTTTTTTTTTCCTGGCACTCACAAGAAAATTCTGAAAGATTCAAAGCAGGATAAAGATTCAGTGTACTTTTGTTGCTTTGAAGATGGAGGTGGTTACTTGAGTAGGCATGCAGGAGGCCTTGATGTGTTAAACTGACAGCCATTAGAAAAATGGGAAGTAGGTCCTTCTTCTGCAAGGAACTATATTCTGTCAGCAGTCTGCATGACCTTGCAAGTAAATCCTTCTCCAAAACCTCTGGACACTAGCCCAATGCACTAATATCTTGATTTTGCTCTCATGAGACCCTGAGTGGGTAAGCTAGTGAGCCACGCCAGACTTCTGACTTATAGAACTCTGAGACAATAAATTGGGTATTGTTTTAAGCCACTAAATTTGTGGTAATTTGTTATGGCACCAATAGAAAACTAATATACTATGGGAGACTATCTTGTAAACTATAAAATATTTTACAATTTTTAGGCATTATAAGTGGAACACAGAACACATTAGATTCTCTCTTTAAACTCTTTGCAGATAAATTAGGTTTGTATGTTCTGTGACCAAATATGGTATTTCTAAATACTTTCATAAATATCTCAATTTATCATTCTTAAAAGCATGGAGTATTTGAGAGTATTAGTAAGCAAATGCAAATTCATTATCACCACTGAATAACCAAAATATCCCATTCTTATTAATAGAACATATAGAATGACATTGAAAAAATATGTAATTTTGTTTTTTGTCCTCTATACCATAGAATGGAACAAAGTAAATCTCTTAAGTAATGTCAGATAATGATGTGAAAGATACTGGTAATGAAATTATGAAAACAGTATTGAAAAAGGAGAGAATAATGTGTTTCTATAAAAGGCTATTTTATAGTGCTTTTAATATGAAGTTAAATATTTCATTAATGAATCTATAGCAAACATATTATTCTGGTATTCAATACTGGTTTATGAATTTTAATGATCTTTAATGAAATTTAATCTCAGTGATTGAGATGAAAATGTTTTATCTGCTTCAATATAGTGCATCTTAATATACAAATTCAGAACATATTTTATTACAGGAAGTATATTTAAATAATTGTCCATGTGAATACACTCACGTATCTTAGATAGCAGTGTCAAGTCAAGTCATCTGAGATAGAAAAATCAATGTAAAATTAGAAGTACAAGAGATTTTTAAGGAATCATCTGAGAAGGATAAAGCAAAGGGAGCAGGGCAAGACAAGGGAGAGTCTTCATACAGTAATTCATCTCTGAACTGTGAAGAAAGAGGGGAAATAGGAATGGTAGCCAGTGCCCTGGGTTATATAGTACAATTCTCCAAATGCTTCATTCCATCCAAGCAAAAGTTTTCCGTTTGAGAAATTTTACTGTGTATGTTTCTGGGCTTGAAATCTATTCCCTTAGTGAGTTCTATTTTTGTGCTATTACTGTATAGTCTTAAGTACGGTTTCATTGTATATCATGATTTCTGGTGGTGTAAATCCTCCAGCCTTTTTTTTTTTTTTTTTTTTTAGCCTTACGCTACAGATTCTTGATATTTCTTTTTCTAGGTGAATTTTAGAATTAACTTGTCGATTTCTTCAAAGCTCAGTTGGGATTTGATTAATATTTCATTAAAGATAGAGAATAATTTGAGGAGAAATGCCATGTTTATGCTGTTAGTTTCTCAACATAAAAGCATGGAATAATTACCCACCCATTTATTTAGATATATTTAATTTTTTTCCTCAGTAATATTTTGTAGTCTCTTGTATAAAGAACTTGTATATATTTTGTTTTTTTTTTTCTTTTTTTATTAGATACTACCTAATAGTGCACAGTGAAACCATACTCTAATAAATATCTTCCAATAAGTGTTATGGAATATAAACAGACTAGAAACTCAACTTTCTGGAGAACTAGAAAACTTGAGATCTATACTCGTATGTTTTTTGTTCTTTCTGATAATAAAAATTTTCAATTAATAACCTGACCTTTGGTCCACTATGTATTTGGTGACTGCACACTCGGAAAGAAAATTAAGGAAATATAGCAGAATTTGAATGTTGTAATTACCTATTCTTGCTTCCCAATGTGTGTGTGTGTGTGTGTGTGTGTGTGTGTGTGTGTGTGTTTGTATTTATATCCCTTAGGCCACGAATTTGTGTAGTTCAGCCCATAGAATTTTTTTTTCATGTGTACAAAGATGTTTCTGAAATTGGTCAAGGCAATTGTAAATCAAAGGCATATTAGGCATATTATAATCTAGGCCGAAAGTTTACCCCCAGTCTATCTCTTTATTGAACTATGCCTAGCTAAGTCTTCCAGTCAAAATCATCAATAAAGATAATTTTTTGACCTGACATAGTAGCTTTGCTTGAATTTCCCACTGCAAATGTTATAGAATGCTGTATGTTAGATAACTATGAGCTCAAATCTATTATTAAATTTCTATTAGAAGACTTAATTAGAACACTTAAAAGGAAATTAAATTCCTTCTCTTTTGAGCCACAAAGAAATTAAAATTCTTAATAAACATATTCCTCAAGAGCTAATATGAGTAAAGATAGTAGGCTGACTACATAAATATCACCCAAGGTGCTTCTAAAAATACATATTTCTACCTGTTTCTTCTTCCCATTCTGATTTAGTAGATCTGAGCAAATAAAACATTATTCTAAAATGTCCCAGGTGATTTTTCTAGGCAGCTTGACAAGGAAACTACTTGCATTGTTCCAGTTGTATTATATTATTACTGTTATTGCTATAGAGCATAGATCAATGCAATACAGGAATTTAAAATCCTTACAATTATTCATTCTCCCTGGGTACTGTTTTAACTAATTGTAGTCAGACTTCATCTTTAGCAACTGCAGCCTACATCATTTGTCAATTAAACAGATATAGCTTTTTTACCACTTTATAAATATAGATTATCTATATAATCCAAGACTTTTATGTATTACACTTTTTCAAAAGTCTGAATATTCAACAGGATTTAATAGGACCATTTTACAATCCCTTTTATTTTAACTAAAGTAAAAACATGTCTTTATATTACTATTACTTGGTGTAAGGTTAACAAGAAAGAAAACGATATTAAGAAAAACACTTCAAAATTTTATTTTCAACATTATATACATAGTCAATTCACACAGGTTATTCTGGAAGCACAAATAAAAGATTGAAATTATTTCAGAGAATTATTATTTCCTTAAGTTTAATTGTGGCATTGCTACTTTTACCAGTGGGAAGAATCCATGGGAAGAGATTAACTAATATTGGGAATTCAAATTTCTGTACTTCACTCATTCGTTAATTGGGTTACCTGAATCAAAAATGTTTCCTCATAAAATTTGGAAATTTGTAACAGTTATTCAGTCCTTGGTTCTTGCTGGACTGTTACTATGCATCTAATATGCTTACATATCTAATTAACATTTTCCCTTTGACCCCTGCATTTCTCTCTCTCTCTCTCTCTCTCTCTCTCTCTCTCTCTCTCTCTCTCTCTCTCCTCTCTCTTCTCTTTCACACACACACACACAGACACTGAAATGTGGATTCTTCATGTGACAACTACTCTCCTTCTTCCTGTGAACAGGATATTCTATAGTTAATGCAGGTAACATTAATCAAATACCATGAACATGGGTTTTCTACATTGCTAGCATTTACAATCTGCTTCATAACACAGATCTCTTTATTATACCAGACATCCTACTTCCAATGCCTTCCTATTTGTTGTCTAGCCTATATGTCTATTTTCCTGGCATCCACCTCTAGATTTGTATAGTCCTCTTAGAAAGACCTGAGAATTCATTGGGGTCCAGTTCTACAAAATGCATCAATAGTTCAAGAAATCCTAATCAATTTTGTCCCTATAAAAAATTCCTTCAAACTAGCCTTCTTTCAAGAGTTCAAATTCTTGTCCTGAATATTAAATCCTTGTCCTCTATATTAAATCTTTTGTATTTTTATTTTATTCCCCTTTCATTCTTGTTAGAATTGTACGTCTTCTTTGGACTCATCACTTCCTAGTTCCTTTCATTTATACTTTCCCATCTATGCTTAACAGGTGAACTAGATTTTCACTTAAAAAAACATTTATGGCAGCTAATGAAATAGTCATGAACCCAGAGGCTTAATTAAAAAGGTAACTACTAGATTAAGGAACATTAATTCACTACCCTAATTTAATGTAGTGAATTCTTACCTCTCAATCATCATTGCGTACGAGGCAGCACATGTTAGGAGGAAAGTAAATACTATAGTCCCTGTGTCCCCATGCACCTGCTTCATTATTCTAGCCCTTCAACATTAGGAATCCCATCGAACACAGGAGTAAGTAGTCAGGCTCTGTGGTCAAACAAATGGGCTCAAATGCTAGCCCTGATACTCATTTGTTTTGTGACTTTTGCTAGTTACTAGCTCTCGAACTTCAGTTTTCTCATTTATAAAATTGGCCCCAAAATTGTACATATACCACAGAAGTGTTGTAAAACAATGTATATAAAAATATTTATCATGGTAACTGGCATACAGTGAACACTGAATGTGTTAGAAGGTTGTATTTTTTTTTTAATTACCTGATTGGAATTAGAATTTGTTAGACATTTTTTCTTTTACACATAATGTACTCAGGCTTAATGCTCATTTACACATAAGGTGGGATTAATGCTTACCTTAAGATTTTAATGTTAATAAAATATTTCCAATAAGATGTAAATATCCAAAATATATAAAGAACTCATATAACTCAATAACAAAATAAAACAAAACATTTGATTAAAAATGGACAGAAGATCTGATTATACATTTTCCAATGAAGAGACACAGATAACCAGTATATATATACATGAAAAGATGTTCAACATTATTATCAGAAAAATGAAAAAAACACAATGAGATCGCTTCACACCTATTAAAATGGCTAATTTATCAAAAAGACAAGAAATAACAAGTGATGGCAAGGATGTGGATAAAAAAAAAAAAAAACCTTTCTTATGCACTGTTGGTAGGACTGTAAATTGATCCAGCCACTATGAAAGCAGTATGGGAGTTCCTCAAAAAAATTAAAAGTGGAGCTACTGTATGATCCAGCAATTCCACTTGTTGATATTTATCTACAGAAAACAAAAATACCAACTTGGAAATCCATATGGACCCCCTTGTTCACTGTAGCTTTATTTACAATAGGATATGGAAACAACCTAAGTGTCCATCAATGGATGAATGGATAAAGCTTTATGCTAAGCGAAATAAGTCAGACAGAGAAAGAAAAATACCATGTGATCTCTCTTTGATATAGAATCTAAAAACAAAATTAGCAACAAAAATCCAAACTACTAGATGTGGAGAACAGATTGTTAGTACCAGATGCTTGGGGTATGGGGAGGGAAAAATGGGTGAGAAGGGTCAAATGGAAACAAACAAACAAAAATTACAAAAAACATTGGTAGGCATAATATTGGCTGCTATAATAAACTACCATAGACTGGGTGGCTTATAAACAACGGAAATTTGTTTTTGCAGTTTTGGAGATCGAGAAGTCCAGGATCAAGGAACCAACAGATTTGTTGTCTGTTCATGGTCCCCAGCAATTCCCTCTTGGGATCTACTCTTTTATTGGCAAAGTGGTTGTAGCAGCTCCAGCCCCTGCATCCTTTCGGATTCAAGTTTATAGATAAGATTACGTTTGTTTAAAAAAATAGATCACCTATATTATTAGAAATATTTTTACTTTATTCATTATTTAAGTTTAATTTGAAAATAAAATTAGAAATAGGGATGCAGAAGCTATAGGAATGATTAGTGAATACATAGAAATATATAAGCACATATGTAAATATAAGCCACAGTACAAATAAGGAACAAGCTAGGCATATATGGAATAGGAGAACATGTCCTCTCTTAGTTCTTCTGGCTGCTCTAATGATCAAATTGACATGAGAAAATAACCAAACTTAATTATGTATGTACATTCAGGGATTTTTTTAAAGAATATAGAGCCCCAGGACAAATAGTACAGTTGAGGCTTATATGCCATTCTGAAATAAGAAGGAATTAAGGGTCTGGCACTTGAAAAGGGAAGCAGGCAGTTCATAGGTAGGTGAGAAGGAGCAAACATTTACTACTTCTATTCTTGCTGGGCCCACAGAAACAATGGGGCACCAGAAGGGAGTCTAAGAAACAGACATGGCTTGGTTTCCCCCACACTGAGTTCATGTATGCTAAGGTGATAGATCCCTTTCTGAAGCAGGTATGACTGTCTGAATTCTTTTAGGTAGTTAGTGACTGGTAAAAAAGCTTTTATTGAGTCTTTTGTTTCTTCAAATAACCAGCTTAAAATAATCAATATCCTCAAAAGAGACATATTTTTGGTGACAAACTGCTTCCCCTCACATAGTTACTGCAGATCTTATTTCTGTAACTAATCGCATGGTTGTGCATCAGAGCAATTGTAAACCAATATAGAAAACATAAACATTAGATGTATATTTTATACTTACATCAAAATAATTCCATTATTTAAATTATTAAAAATTTTTAAGTAAAATATAAAACCACATGAATAGTAGAAGAAAAAACTCATTTAAAATTGAGCATCAGTTTTTTATTTTAGTGAATACATTCAAAGCTTCTGGGTACGTATGTGCATATTAAAACAAGAATTATATAATTTCCACTGATACAAATTTTAGTGACTTTCTGCATTGAAAAACATACTACTCTTAATTAAAGCTCTTCACTATCTTGAGACTTGATATTTGGAAGAACAAATGGAAATATCTTCAGATCCCTTATGCAAGCGCCACTGATTCTTTTTATTTTATACCTTCTGGAACATCATTTGTGCCTCTAGCCATGTTATTACCCCCTATAATTTTCCATTAATTTGTTTGGCATCCTTATCTTAGAAAGCTTTGGAGCTTAGTTTAATGATTTTATTTTATTGCTTTGTTTACACAATAAGGCATCTTTCAAAATGTTATTAAATAAGATTAGAACAAAAAAACTTAACAGTGCTCCCCTTAGACTCTCAGTAAATGAACACTAGGTAGCTTGTCATTTGTAATTAGTATTACATGGTACATCAACTAAGTGTCCTTCTGCATAAACTAATACTCTCAAGCTAGTGTATATAATAACTCTAGAATCTAATGTGCATAATGAACAAGGAAAAAATAATGGTAATATCAGAGAATTAAAAACAAAAATCAAAGGTGAGCAATATTTTGTAGAGGCAAGGACATTTTAGAAACAAGAACATAATTTAAAATTCAAAACAAGAAAACCATTCAAAATAAATAAATATGCAGGAGTGTATACAAACAGTCCTTTTAAATTTGTTGCATATGAAAAATAATACTAACTTGGCAGATGGGCAAAAAGAAGAATGGATGGCTATCATAGCAGAAAATTTTATCATTTGTCATATAGCAATAAAATTACAATATTTCACATTTTTAAAAGTTTTAGTAACAAAATGAGTTACTAAAGATTGACTAGTTGGAATCTGAATTAGACATTTGGATGAACATGTAAAATAAAGGGAGAAACATGTTACAGGGAAGGTCTTTGTAACAAGTATATTTTGTCCTACATTCTTTCTTACTAAAATATTTCTTTTCATAATGGCAAATTTCCACCTCAGTGACATTGAATGATTATTTTATTGTTTGTTCTAAAGTTTTTGGAAAAAATCTTTGGACTATATGAGAAGTGAAACATATGGAAGTATTTCTCCTTTGTTTAATCACCTCACCGTAGGTGCATTGTATTTACCTCTGATTTTCCAAATTATTGTTTGTCCTCTCTTTCCATCTCTTTTCACACATAGAAACAATGTGTATTTGAGCAATTTGTAAGACCTTTGTCTCTATAGTGGGAAATTAAACTGTCTCCTAAAGAAACAAAAATAATAGCATAAAAATAACATCTCACTGCTTCATATCCAAAGTGAATATAAAGTAGAAGTCTTTGGTTATTCAGGTGCCAGAATCAAATTGAATATAAGAAAAGTGTACGCATTTTAATGGACTTGTGCATTTTATTCGTTATGATTATCTTTGTGACTACTTTTACCCATTGTGTAAATTATGTAAGGAAAAATACTTGCTCTTATAACATAAAAAGAGAAACAGCAAATCAGGAAAAGTATATATTTTGAAGACAAAGGTATTTGTGCTTGATTACTACTGTCATCAGTTTTGAAGTGACCTGGGAAAGTTTTTAACCTCTTTGAATTTTAGTTTTCTCATCCATGAAAGAAGGCTACTTATAATATCTACATTTTAGGAAATTTTTTGGCAGAATGCCTGATAGATTTGATACCAAATGCTACTTAATATGATTACTATTTATAACATTGTCTTTGCATATGAAGTGAAAAAATACCTTGAAATATTAATTCTAATTATTTATTTTTCACATTTCCTTATATATGCCATCCCTCCATATCCAAGTCATCCATATTACAAAGTGGTCAATTGTAACAGAAAAAGTATTTGAAAGCAGTCAATGTCATATGTCCTGTTTTGTTTTTTAATTCAAAACTATCTCTTGAAGTCTTTAACGGAAAACAGTTAAAATCCCAAGCCTTTTAATTTACGCAGGTGGAATTTTTTTTTTTTTTTTTCAGTTAGTTAATGGGAAGAGGAGAATCCTCTTGAGAATCAGAAAAGAAGTAAGGCATAATCTTAAGGCTAGAATATTTAATAATACACTTAGGGTATTTAATATGCTATTTAACAGATATTCTGTTTTGCTTTCTTTGAAGCATATGGCAAGTTTGCACTTCCTATTTCCATGTAGGTTTGTGGGACCTTGTGGTAAATTCTGGACAATGAACTGAAAGTGCTAGTAATATATATCACTTTGAGGCCAACAGCTCTAAATAATTAATACCAAGGAGAGAGCTACCAGTGGTTCTTTTTATTTATTTTTTTATCTGTCAGGACAGTTGGTCATGATCCAGATAAAGACTGATCCGCTTTTTTTTTGTTGTTACAGAGTACAAGTAGCACATAGCAAAGCCTTAACAGACCCACAGTGGACATACATAGCCAAGAAATAAACCTTTGTGATAAACTACTAAATTTTGTTGTTACAGAAGTAACACTTAATAAATTCCAACTAATGCAAGATTATTAAGAGAAAACAAAGCCTGCATGTCCTGAGGAAAACGAACAGGTGAAACAAAATTTTCTTTAGACTGACAGAGTTTATGATTTCGGGAGATCATAGGTCCTTGGGGAAAAGGAGCAGGCATGCAGGGCAAACCGTCGAGAGTTCCTGAGACAGTTCCTTTACTCCTAGAAACCACGTGGGAGCTAAACCAAGGCGAAGCCTCAACCTTTAAGTCAAAAGTGCACATCACCAGTGCAGAGCAGTTAACCTCCTCATCTAGTGAAATCTTTCCTGTGACAGTGACCTAAATGTCTTTAGCGCATGATATAGCAGAAGCTATGCTCACTCATTCAGTGCCCCCTGACCTGAATGAACTAACCCTCACTGACGCAGGTGGACGTTTCCATCATGTACTGCACTTTGTGTCACTGTCCCTCTCAAAGGCAGGCGGGGTTCCTAGAAATCCAAAGGGTAATTCTAGTCAAGAAAATAAACACTGTCTTTAATTGGATGAGAATACAGCATGGTGAGAGCCACTCTGATAACAGAAATATTCACACATGAATTTATTATTCTACAATCAAATATATGTTGTGGCATATACGTGTTACATGTGGTAATGCACATAGTACATGTGGTAATATAAGATTTTTTAATTACTTTTTAGTATTGTGTTGCATTTATATTCCATAACATTTACATATTTCCATAATAATACTCACTTATAATAGTTTTCATTTTAACATATAAATAATGCTTCAATAACAATTTTATGTATTTCTCTCAAATAGATTACTTAAAGTAGAAATTCTGCACCAAAAACATGGATTACTAATTTTAAACATGATAAAATATATTTACAAAAATAGTGATTTACTTACCCACAAACAACATATGATATTGTTTGCCTACACCTGTAAAATAGTAAATAATAAATGTCTTTCAGCTTTTCGGTCTTGTGATCTTAGATTATGCAACAACTTCCTTCTCAGCTGTTCTCAGCGTGTCAAACCACACTGATTTCTCCACTGTCTGACTAATTCATGTTTTCTTCTTTATGTTCATGATGCTTCTTTTGTCTGAAATGCCCTTTCCCTCAATACCTGCTCTTCAAGAGACAGCTTAAAGTTGATCTGTCTCCTGGGAAGCCTTTTCTGAGCGGCTGATTGAATTGACCAATTTATCTTTTGTGTCCCTAAAATGAACTACAGAATCTTTTACAATTATTTTCAAATAATTTCATTTTCTGGCTCCTTTTTTACTACTTTAAATGAAATAAGACAACCTGGGACTAATGAGTCTTGTATCCTTTATACTTCTCATAAGACCTGGCACTGAAAGTTTGCCGAAGGAATTGATGAGGAAATATTTACACAAACCACCCCTAGGAAAAGAACTTGCCGATTCTGAACAATGCAGAACCTCAGCTTAATGCTTAGCCATGGTTCAATATGTCCAAGCTTAATTTGGGAGAAAAAATGAGAAAGAGAATTTGCTCTTCTTCTTAACTGATATGGAATATAATTAGAGTTCTTTAGGGGCCACAAAGGGAGAACCAGGCTCTGATATGTTGATGATCTTTGAAAAAATTGCAATTATATAGCACTATCAATTGCTAAAAGTTGAATTCAACTCTATCATTTAAAAACAGGAAATACTATCTATAAGGATGCATTATATTTTACAACTAAAACTATCAACTCAGAACCTAGCACTGTTCCTAGTGTGAAATGAGTAGGAACACATGATTTTTGCCTGAATGTTACTGTAGTAGAAGATGATTCACTTATAATGGCCTATGTGCTGATTATGGAAAAAAGCAAATTAGGTATAGAAATCTAGTTTTGCTACATAATAGTTGTATGATAATTATAAAAACCTGAAAATTTTCTTATGACATACTTGGCATTATAGCTATTACAAAGTTAAAATAGTTCTTCATAATGTTAGTGTCATGATGAAATGAGATTATAATATTGTATACATAAATACTTAATCATATTAAACAATTTAATAATGCCCATTGAATATGTCATGAATAGTCTATTTGAATAAATGTGGCCATCTGTAAAATTGTGACACATGTGATTTGGAATATTCCAAAAAGTTCTACATAAAGTTTTTATCACATATTTCATCATGATTTTCCATACAAATATAAACCAGTAAAATCTGACATAGGAATTTTTTTTTAAGTGATGAAGGATTTATTACTCTTTGTTGAAAATTTGAATACATAGTCTATTCTCATTTCCTGAGTTCTGCAATAAGATTAATGTTTAAATTAACATAAAAAGTTTTATTATTTGACAAGAATGACTGGAGTTGTAGAATTCTGCTTTAATATTTCTTAAATGATCTCTCAACACCTATTCAAAGCAAGTGTTTTGTCATGGATATCATGTCTTGAATCTCCCAAACTGGAGTCTCACTCACACTTACTAATAGTGTAATCTCTAATGAGTTATTTATTCTCTGACTGTGTTTTTCACCTAGGAAATAAATAAAATTATACATGATACCTCATATGTTAGTTATGAAATTAATCATCTGATAGTTCTTAAATATTTATTCTATACAAGTTACAAAAACAACCTTTGTTTTCTATACATTATTACTTGTATCAGTAATTGATGAAGCAGTTAGCATAGTACAGTGGACTAAATAGGTGCTCAATAAATGTAATATATTTTCCATTTCTTTAAGTCATGTCCTTAATTTCAAATACAAATATGGCAATATCCTGACTATGAAAACTATACATAAGTCAGTTCTTCAGTGTGTCATTAAATAAGTATACTGTTGACACAGATGTTAAAGTTCTGAAAAAATAGAGAACAATGCTTTCTTCAAGATAGTAGCTCCCTGATTATGTTTTACCTGTGTGATTAGCAATGGTACTGAGAACTGCAACTGCATTTATGCCATAGCTTTTTGAATGCTTTGATTTTAAAGAGTGGAGATTGTCAAAAGAACAGTTGTGGCATATGTTTGAGCACCTACACTGTCAAGGGCTCAGCGGGCTTTATTGGTTTTATTTTACTATATAAGAAAACTCTCATGATACATAAGGTACTGGAAACAGACAAACTGATATCAGATAGCATTGTTACAAAACCATAAGCAGGTCTGTTTATTTATTCAGTTTCAAGGTTTAGGCCTATATGGCATTGATAACAATTTGAATTTGAAAGAAGATTGCATCCATGGCTGCATCCCACCCTTCATGAAAGTTCCCCTTCCTTGCTATCAGAATATGCTAATAAAAGGAAAAAAAATAGAATAAACTTTTAATAAAGTTATGTGTCACAGTTACAAACCATGGTGAGATAATTCACCCTAAATTAATGTAACAAAATCTAGAGAGATGAGATAAAAGTACAAAGGACTTAACACAGAAATTTCTGGCATCAACTGCTGTTAAAATGGGAAAATAAAATCGGAAAATATTCTGAAAGATTTGGCCAGTTCACATCTCAAGATCTTTCTTCTTTACTGAATGTTGAGTTTTCATGATTCTCAGCCTGGTGCCTGTTTTGTTCCTTGGCGGTATTGGCTAAAAATCTTGTGATTAGAACAATTTTACACTAACTTGGCAGTGTTTACCAATATATCTCTGACAAAATATTCTAAGGAGAACCTGTACACAATGGTTTAAAAAAAAACATCATTCATTTGCCCTGTTTCAGCCTTCACTCCCTCACCCCCACCTCCTGTCACTGCGTGGGAAATCTCTTCATGTGTTTTTGGCAGCTTTAAATTGCTATGAAAGTAGCATAGTGGCCATTAATCTATCACTTAATGAAATATAACAGGAAATAGGATGCCAAGAAAAAAATTCCTAAAAATAAAGGAGATCCCTTCTTCTGTTTAGTTGCATGCTTATGTAATGATTTGGATTATATAGTTTGTTATTGCCATGTCCTCATAAAAGTCAAATAACAAAATTATGAAGATAATGTGAGATTCGAATGATTATTTCTTATTCATTGATATATTTCAGGATCCCTTATGTGTGTGGTATGTATGTTTCTATGCTTTTGTATGGATGTGTGTTTATTTGTTTAAAATCTATTAATGGCTAGCTTTTTTTAAAATTTGCTTGATTTTTGAATACGATGTACATTTTCACAAATGATAGAATTTTGGACATTATCAATTTTAAATTTAAAATTATTTACCAAATGATGCAAGTGTGTGTTATACAATTATGCATGCATTAAGGATACATTCAAAGTGGAAGATAGGTCATAGAGCCTTAATGTAACTGTATGAAAAGATTATTAATGTGTTTTCAGATTTCATATTGCAACTAGTATTTATGAAGCTTCAGCTTGTCACATTCTAATATCAGAGAAAAATATCCACACACACTTTAAAAGACTGTTAAATTCTCCTTAGTCCCAACTACATATCTATGGGAGGCACAATTTCCTTCACATAGTTAAACTCAAAAGAGCTTATCACAACAGATTTAATGCAGAAGCATATGCAAAGCTGACCTACTTAATACTTAGCAAAGCATTAAAAATGCTCGCAAGAATATATAACCACACTTCTCATGATTTTTATAAAATATAGTTATTTTTCATAAAAATACTTTTAGGTTAAAAGAATGAATTCATTTGATTTTTAAGTTAAAATATGCATTTTATCATTTTCCCATCTTTTATTTCTAATATGGTAAATTTTAGTAGCTATAACTCAAAAATTCTCTGGGATTATTAATAATTTTAAGGGTAGTAAAGGATCCTGAGAACTATTGGCCTAGATATTTTGATTCTATAGTAGTATGGGGAAGATATATTAGGAATTTGTAGAGTATGAAAACAATATGCTCAAAGAGAATAGGTTGAATAAAAAATAAGGGAAATTTTAGTTGGATACCAAATGATTATTAAATGTCATATAATATTTTAATACACATTTTTTTCTGAAATAATTAATAAAAATATCCTCCATTTGTCTAGATGATGAAACAGAAAACGTAAGTTTGAAAATCAATGAATATACTGAGCTTTGACATAGAAATTATTGACTCCCCAAAATTATTTTGTTACCTTTGGTAAGACTGTCACTAATTCATATTTTACTGGCATTTTAATAATTTTAAATCCTCAATATTTTTTTTCAAATCGAAAGTATTTCACAGGTAAATGATTAGGTTTAATATATGAAGTACATACTGAAACTATCATAAAACAGAATTATTTAAATTAGTAAGTATCCAGTGGTTTAAAATTATTTTTTTTTAACATTTCAGGTCATTAACAATGAGGCATGAAAATATATCCAATTACTTATTTTGAAGTAGAGCTATATATCTAGTTTTATTGACTATATATTGACTTATTAACCACTAAGGTAATTGTTTAATTGATGAGATTTATTTCAAACTAATAAGATAGTTAATATACATTTCCTATATGCCTGTATTTAATTTTTAGTCTTTGGTATTCTTGTAGTCCCTTTTTGTCCTATATTTTGCAACTATAATATTTCTTCTCTGAAATTCCTTTTACTATTATTATCCTGCTCAATTTCATTATTTTATATTTCGAATTTGGGAGGGAAGGTAACTTTTTTTGAGTTCATATAGCAAATTAAAGTCTGATATAGAGAAAAATCACAGAACACCAAGATATCTTGGACCTCATGCAAAATAGTGACTAAATGGGACATAAGATAGATACCTAGTATTTGGTAATCAAAATGGCAAACTGCACCAATCTCTTAGCATTCGACTGTGTTAGTGCCTCTCCCTGTAGATATATCATACTGTCATTCAGATGAAGCCATTTGACATATTAGCTAAATAGATGTGAGTGAAGTGACCTAGGAAAAAACTTTTACAACCATTTCCTGGTTCTTCATCTTTTCTTTTCCTTGCTTCTGCAATCCTGGAGTTATATTTGTATGGAACTTCTGGTGTCCCTTAGAAACAATGAAGAAGAAAGTCTACTTGTCAACCCATAGTGAACATAAAACCCAAATGAGACAGTAACATATTAAGTCATTGGGTTTGTTTGTTTGTTTTAGCATAACCAGGATGTGAATAAAGTTGTCTTATAAACCGTCATGTAGGTCTCAGTGTATTGGAGCAATCACTATAAAGAGTATATTTGGTTCCTAGTATAAACTAATACTAAGATAATTAAAGGAGGTTTTAATAAAGGGACTACTTTGAAATTGTGATTCCCTAAAAGATATATCACAGTAAATCAGAGGTAGTAATAGTAGAATCTGTTAGCACCATTAGCCAGAAGGGGCTAGATGCAGTAACAGTGAGCAGAACCTGGAAGGACGTGGTTAAAAAGAGAGAACCACTTGGAGAGGAGATGTTAACAACCATTACTAGATAATGCAACAAAAAATGAACCGTGAGAATATTTTTATTCACTGTTCTCCTCGCTCTGACCTAAAGCCCTACTGAGGTGGTTCAAACAGGTCAGTCTCTTATAACAGAAACATAGAGAGGGTGGACGATGGAATAAGCAAGAGATCCAGTTCAATGAACAACAGTCAACTTGTTTGATTCACCTGAGGGTGGTGACATATAGCAAAGTAAGAAAGAGTGACACTTTAGAAAGAAAAAAAGAATATAATGTGGTTGGGTTATAAATGTGAAAAAGAAATAAAATCAGGAAGATGGAAGGCAGGAAAGAAGCCATGCATTAAATGCTTAAAAGCATACACGTAGCATAGCTGATATTAGTAAATGGCAACTTCTGAAGAAGTAACACATAGGCTGAGTAGTATCGAAGGGGTAAAAGTACACTTTTTTCCTTCTATTCTTCAGGTGAGAGTTGAATATTGCCTCTTCAGTGAAAACATTCCCACCATTACCATCATCCACATACACAGACTCATATTCAGACTGGAAAATTATGTTTCCTCAAAGAGTAACTAGTTTAATCAACCTAAATCATACACTGTTACATATTTAAAAATAAGTATAAATTTTAAAATAATGTCTTAAAATATCTTTGTCAAAATGTTCCTGTTAGGTAAAATTTATTTAAATTTAGTAACTCCTGCAGATTTAACTCAAACTGAATCCTATTTGGGTTATTCATAAAACAACCTACTTTCTCAGTCATTTCTTTAAGTAAGACGGATAAAGGATATAACTTTTTTTCTTCGTCCATATGTTTTCGATGATGGGTTAGTTTTAATCTTGATTTTAACTTATTGGATAATTTATTTGCTCAGAAGTCCATTGCCTACAACATGTAAATCTAGATCAGTTTAATTTTACTGTTTTCGGAAAACATTTCTTCTTTCTATCTTGTATAGGGTATAGTTTGTAAATATCTTAATTACAACAGTTATTTACTCTTCAAGTATCAAGAGATTTGCAATATTTACTTTAAATTTGTTTTGAAATTTTTTTACAAAAATCCATTTAATTTCAGGAAAAGAAATAATGAAAAACTGTGTTGGGATCTATGGGGCAAGATATATAATTAATTAAGTTATATAATTAGGAAACTAAAGGAGACAGTTTTTAAGTACATAGAAGACATTCAATATTTTTATACACCATCATTTTATCATGAAGATCAAAGAGTAGGGACAATTTGTTTAATTCTGAAAGTTTTCCATTAAATGTGTGTTTAAACACCTGGTCAGTCCAAGGTAACACAGGTAAAAAGGAAATATTTCAATGTGGGATTACAACAACCCCCTCTTCATCTCTAATTACAAAATCCAGACACCAAAAGTGTTTTTACCACCCCAATATTTCCTCTCCCATGTGTTTCTTTCCAAAGATAATACTAACACATCTAGACTACTATTCCTTCTTAACATGTAGATTAATTAGGCTCATACTATCTTCCTCTGATATCTTATGCTTAATAAAATCTTTTTTTTTTTTAATTGTGAAATAACATTTCTTTTCTCACTTGGAATGTTTATATTTTAATAGAGGCATTCAAAGATGCAACTGGGGGTATGATTCAGTTATAGATTTGCAGGGTTTAAGCCTGTAGGGTTTGGAAACATGATATACATCATTAAGACTGTGCATGCCATTTACATATTAGGTGACTTGTTCTACTTTTCCAGTTCAGCAGTGTTAATCGAACATGTAGATAATTTATAAAATATATATAATCAAGAAAGATCATAATAAAACATGCATGTGCAACATAAAATATTCTTTCCCATTAATGCCAATTTAGTTTCTTCTAAGATCATATAAGAAAAATTAATCAATCTGTCCTTTGTACCATTCTTATTTTGAACAACCTTTTTACTCTGTCATGTGTATTTTGAGTTGCATGCATGCTGAATACCCTACCAGATTGAGGTCTTATTAGCATTTTTCACTTTTGTATCTCCAGTGTTAAAGACCTTATATAACATTCTCTCTTAATAAAAAAATCTGTTAAATTAAGTAGAACAAAAATAAAGGTTAAAATAGGTTTTCTGTTAAATTTTCCAAGGTCAGGGTAAATATTTTTGTAAAGGAAGAGTATAATGAGTAAGTCTAAACTTTATGCAGATTGTGTAGTGTACCTTAAACCTATTTAATTAATTTATTAAATATTTCCAAATATGTGAAAATAGCTTCCTGAAGGCCAGGATAGGCTCCTCAAATGTAAAAATCATAATATTGTACATTGGAAAGGTTAATAATCTTATGGTTAATAATATTAAAGTTGAATCCTTACTCTTCTATTTGCATATGTAAGTGGTCTGCTGATACAAAGTCTTCCTAGAATTCATTCAAAATGGATGAAACATATGGTGTTACCCTATCCTGTATTCTGCCTTACCCATATGTTATGAATTTTGATTTTGTAAAACTGATAGAAGAGAACCTGCATAACAATACCTAGCATACAGTCGGTTGCTGCTGTTTTTGTTTTATTATTCACAATTTCTAAAATATGGCTGGAGGTATTGTTGTTCAAGTATTGTTGCTTTAACAGAGTTTATTCATGTTGATCATAAAGCCTCATGAATAAAAGATTAAATAGCAATTAAATAATATATCCTAACATTGATTGGCGGGGGTCTTTCATAATCTGAATTATTGTTTTATGTTGACTATTTTATGCAAAATCATGAGATTAATGAGAGTTCTATGTATGCACACAAATATCTTCACTGGAATAAGATAAAAGCAGAATCATTTTCAGAAGTGATGGTAGCTAAATACCTACTTTGAAAACAAAATATTTAAATCAAATTTGAAAGAAAAATATGGATCTTCTTTTATGTTCTGAAGAAAATGAATCAAATTTCGCATTGCCACCCTTCTGCGAAAAGAAAGGAGTAGGACTTTAATTTAACTTTAACTTGGCATATTCTATTATTTCTTTATAACCTTCAAGACTGTGCTCAATTTCAGGAATCTATTAGCTTCTTGCCAATGCTTTTTTGTAAACACTCAACAGGGCTTCTCAAATTATTGTTTGTATATGCAGTTGGTTCTCAGCAGTCTCACAGCAAACTTCAGGTGATTTGGTATTTTCAAAGTAAAACATGATAAAGTAATAGTCACCGCTTTACACAATTTTGGAATATGTGAATAATTGTGTTTTAAAAGGAATTTCACTTTATTATTGCTTACCATGTTCTGAATATAGGTACACATACTAATAGAGGTGTGCCTAACTCAGGTGGTCTCAGACAATACTGAGAAAAGCAATAAAATGTTGTTCGCATTAATTAGGCAACTTGAGAATTTTAATTATTATCTTATAGAAATATCATTTATTCTTAATAATCATTATTTTCTTAAAAGGAGTATATGCCTAAAGGACTTTATAACTCAAAAGTTTCATCTAACATTTATTAAGATATTATTCATACCATAAAATATAATTACCTATCATCCACATTTACATTAGTCCTAGTAACATTATATCTTTAATACTAGAAAAGAAAATTTAACTTATAGATTAAAAAATAGTGGTGAACCCAAACTTTGTAAACATAAACATAATATTTAGGTAAAATATTATGTAAATATATGTGCATTGGGACAAATGCATCTAGGAATAAGATAATTCGAATTGAGAATATTGCTAATTGAAATAGTGAAAAATATCTGAAAACTGTATTATATGGAATGTGTATTGCATTTTCTTTGTAAAGATGTTTAATACTCTTTCCAAGAAAAGCACAAGTGGTCTCTGTGATTAACAAATTTTATTTTCCAGGACAAGCACAAAATAACGTTTTTAAGCAAATACTAATGTATAAAAATTATAAAATGGGAAATTCAACAGAAATATATGAAAGGTCTTAACTTTTTGTGCATATAAAATATACTCAAAACATAAGGAAATGATGGTATAAGAAATTGAAAAATACATCATTAGAGGAGATTTTTACCTTACCTTCTCAACAGAAGACTCATTTAGAGTATAAAAAGTAGATAATATGCACTGTTCTTAAGTACATAGAAATAATGGTAAAATTAAGCAGATAACAAATAGTAGAGCAAGTCAAATAGCTTTTATCAAAAATATCAGAATCATATAGAAGCATGCTATTTTATTTGCACCCCAATTTTTCTGCTGTTGTTGCCATATACTTTTCTTCCACAGAAAATATAAATTCCATAATGTAATCTTGTAATTTTTAAAAAATACTCAGTTTTCTATTAAAGAAATGGGGGTGGGGAGGCAGTATTATTTTTCTCCACATATTTTTTCTTTCTTTGGATTTGTATTTTTCTATCTTTATTTTGATATAATTAATAAATAAAATTGTATATATTTAAAGTGTACAACGTGATGATTTGGTGTACATATATTTTGGGAAATGATTCACATAGTCAAATTGATTAGTATGTCCATAACCTCACAAAGTTATCTTTTGTGTGTGTGCATATGTGTGGTGAGAACACATAACATCTTTTATCTTGGTAAATTTCAAGTATTATTAACTATAGTTACCATACCATACATTTGAACCTGAGAACTTTTTCATCTTATAAATGAAAGTTTGTACCATTTGATCCATATCTGCCCATTGCCCCAGCCCCAGCGCCTGGCAACAACAATCCCACTGTCTGTGACCTTTTTCCTTTTGTCTTTTAAGATTCCACATAAATGTGAGATCATACAGTATTTGTTCTTCTCTGCCTGGCTTATTTCACTTGGAGTAATGTCCTCCAGGTTGATCAATGTTGTCCTATATGACAGGGTTTCCTTTATCATAGCTGAATAATAGGCATGTAATAGGGATAGTTACCATTTTGAATCTCATCCTTTCTCCCTGCAAATCCAAATTTCATTTTGGTGTAATATCTCCTCACCTGGACCATTCTTATATAGTGTGTCTATTAACATATATAATCATTTACTTGGTCTCCAAACATCTCTATTTTGCTGCTTCTTTGGGATAGACATGTTTGTTGAATATAGACATCTTGGTTGGCAGTTACCTTGTAACTCAAGAGCCCAGGCCTAGAACTTTCACCTAGGCTTTAGAAATTTAAAAACAACAAACAAACAAACAAACACAAACAAACCGGGAGACCAGAGAAAGGAAACATGCCGTTTATTACTTACGAAGGAGGGAAGCTTTAGCAGCAGCAGGTTGGAGCTACAGGAAAAGGCACCAGGGCCAACACAAGCAACATTTTATCCCCAAGCTCCTCATTGGGGGAACCACCACCTTCTCTGGCAGATTGGAGCAGATGTGCAGCTTAGGTACAGAAGCAAGAAGCGCCCATGAGAATGGCAGACCAGCCACCTTCTTGAGCAGACCAAGCAGATAACATCATGGGAGCAGGCACTACCGAGACCTCTGTGCACTCACTGCCTTCCTTATGGCTGCAGGCCAGGCAGCCATCTGCCTTCTGAGTACGTGGAGCGGCTATGTTCTGAGTTAACCCTACAAATCTCCCCACCTGAACAGTTTAAAGATGTTGTTCCATTGTTCTCTAGCCTCTATGCAATTTATTAGAGGTGAGCACCATTTATAATTTCATGTCTTTTAATCTGTAGAAGATTTCAAGATACTCTCTTCATATTTGTTTTTCAGCATTTTAACTATGATGCACCTAAATGTTATTTTCTTTGGCCTTGGTCTTAGAGAGGATTTTATGAATTTGACTCCAAAGACAAGGGAAGAAAAGCAAAAATAAATTAACAAGGCTATGTCAAACTAAGAAGCTTCTGCACAGCAAAAAAGAAAAAAAAAAATCAACAAAACAAAAAATAAAACAAAAAGGCAGCCAACGGAATGGGAGATGTTTGCAAACAATATCTCCAATATGAGACTAATATCAAAAACATAATAAAGAACTTACAACTCAACAACAAACCAAAAAAAAAAATCTAGTTAAAAAAGGGAGACCTGAGCAACTCTCTTCCCACCTGAACAGACTCTTTCCAAAAGACATATAAATGGCCAAAAATATATGAAAAAATGCTCACCTCACTAGCTGTTAGGGAAATGCAAAAGCACACTGAGATACCATCTTACACCTGTTAGAATGACTTTTATCACTGAGGCAAAAAGTAACATGTTGAGAGGTTCTGTAGAAAAAAGAACCCTCATACACTGCTGGTGGAAATGTAAATTGGTACAGCCTCTATGGAAAACAATACGGAAATTCTTCAAAAATTAAGAATAGAATTCCCATATGACCCAGCAATCCTCTTCTGAGTATCTACCTGAAAATTTTGAAAATATTTATTTATTAACACTGTGTTCATTGCAGCATTATTCACAGTGGCCAAGATATTGAAACAACTAAAGTATCCTTTGACAGATGATTGGATAAAGAAGGTATGGTGCATATATTTAATGGGATGTTACTCAGCCATAAGAAAAGATAAAATACCACCATTTGTGACAACATGAATGGATCTTGAGATTATCATGCTAAGTGAAAAAGCCAGACAGAAAAAGTTGAGAACTAAAAGATTTCACTCATATGTGGGATATAAAACAGAAGGCAACAAACTAACAAGCAAGAGAAACAAACAAAAACCTCAGGACATAAACAACAGTATGGTGGTTACCAGAGAGAAAAGGGGCCAGGAGGAGGTGGAAGAGGGTAAAATGGGTCAAATATTTGGTGACAAGAGACTTGACTTTGGATGGTGAATACACAATGCAATATAACATATGATGTATTATAGAATTGTGTACTTGAACTATGTAGTCTTCACTGACGTAACCCAATAAATTTAATAAAATTAAAAAAAAAAATTTATCCATATTGGTACTTCCTGAGTTTCATGAATCCTTAAATTCATGGTTTTTAAACAAAATTTGAGAAACATTAGAAATTATTTCTTCAAATGCTTTTCATCTCATTCTATTTTTGCAATTTTAACGATCACATATTAGATGATTGATATTTCCCATAGGCCACTAAAGATTTATTCATTTTTTTCTTTCTGTTCTTCAGACTAAATGTCTTTTGATAAGCCACCAACTTCTGCATTTCTGCAATATTCATTTGGCTGCTGAACTCATTCAGTAAATTTTACATTTTATTTTGTGGACTTTCCATTTGGTTTTATTTTATTATTAATATACCCATCTGAGATGCTTGATCTCTCACTGATTACTACCAACATTCAAGTTCTTTACTATTTTTTTCTAAATGGATTATTTACTGTTTTCATCTGGGACATTTTAGAATCCATTTCTGTTTATATCTATTTACTTATTTTTTTTGTTGCTCTAGAGTTTACAATACACATTTGCAAGCTATCCAAGCCCACTTTCAAATAAACTATATTGCATCATGAGTAGTACAAGTACATTATAATAAAATATTTCTAAATCATCCTCCCATTTGTCCCTTACATAATTTCTGTCATTCACATCAATTGTACATGAGTAAATATACATAAATAATACCTATATAATTTTCCTTTTCTCTGAAGTTCTTTTAACATTTCTTGCAAGGCAGGTATACTGGCAACAAATTCCATCAATTTTTGTTTTTCTGAGAATGTATTCATTTTCACTATTGAAGGATTATCTGAAATAAAAAGGTCTAGGTTGTGTGTGTGTGTGTGTGTGTGTGTGTGTGTGTGTGTGTGTTCTCTCAATGCTAAGTATTTTGTGCTACTCTCTTTTTTTAGTATGGTTTCTGAGAAGTTGGATATAATTCTTATTTTTGTTCTTCCCTAAGTTAGGTGTATATTTTCTCTGACTTCTTTGGGGGTTTTTCCTTTATTTCTGATTTTACTGAAGTTTGAATATGACATGCCTAGGTCCAGTTTGTTTTTTTCTTTTTAGTTTATTCTGGTTGATTCTCTGAGCTTCTTGAATCTGTGGTTTAGTATCTGACATTAACATGGGGGAAATTCTTAGTCATTATTGCTTCAAATGTTTTCTTCCTTCCTCCCTTTCTTTCCTTTTTTTTTGTATTCTCATTTTACATATGCTAAGCCTTTTACAGTCATCGCACAGTTCTTGGATATTCTTTTTTTTTCCTTTTGCTTTTCAGTTTTGAACGTCTCTGTCATGCCTCAAACTCAAACATTCTTTTCCCAGCATGTCCATTCTACTAAAAACTTCTTCATTTCTGTTACAGCTTTTTAATTTGTAGCGTTTCTTTTTGATTCTTTCTTAGAATTTTCATATCTCTGTTTACATTTCTTTTTGTATGTTTTTTACTTTTTTCAATTAAACCTTTAGTATATTTGTCAAAGTTTTGTTTTTGTTTGTTTGTTTGTTTTTGTTTGTTTGTTTAAATCCTGGTTTGATGATTTTAGCATGCCTGCCATGTCTGATTCTGGTTCTGATGCTCGTACAGTCTCATCTGTATTTTTGTTTTGGTCTATTTTTCAAGTTTTATTAAAAGAGGGACATGATATACTGGGTAAAAGGAACCTTTTTAAAGCAAAAAAAAAAAAACCTTTTTAAAATAATGGTAAGGTATGGGGGAAGGGATGTACTCTATGGTCCTATGATTAGGCCTCAGTTGTTTAGTTGTTTGTTTTATTGGTTGGTGGTTTTATTTTGTGTTTTGGGCCAGTGCTTCTTAGACTGTCAGCTCTACCACCAGTGTTTCTCAGTCCCCTTCCTCCTTTAGTGGAACAGAATGTCCACGGAGCTGAAGCTGGGTAGTTCCCATCTCTCAGGTAAGTTAGACTGTTTAAACCCCAGCGAGTTGTGCTCTGGTAAAATAGTTTCTCCTGAGGGATGGTTATGTTAAGAACAGAATGCTCTGGTTTACTTAAAAATTATTTTTCCCCTTCTTCTGCTAGAAACAGAGCTTTTTTTCTCTCTCTCATATTTACTGTGAGTACAACTTCTGGAGGTAAAACATAGAAAAGTATGGAGACCCTTTTATGAATGGGTCTCCTAACTGTGTAACTCTCAAAAGTTGTCTACAGTGAGCCCATAGCAAATCAAAATTATAGTTTAAGTTTTCCTTCCCTGGCACTTGTACTGGTAGATTTTTGTTCATGGGTTTCTGCTCCACTAAATTATGATTCTGTACATCTACCCGTCTGTCTCTCTGATTTTTAGAGAAGTGGTTTGCCTTGTGACTTCACTTTTCTGTCAGACCTAAGAAGAGTTGTTGACTTCTCAATTGTTTAGCTTTTCATTCGTTAGGATGCTGTAGTCACTTCTGAGTTCCTTACATGGTAGTCAGACACTTAAAGGTCCAATTATATATTTTTAAATATAAAAGTTTCATTTTTTACTGTATTATATTTTATTAACTTATTTTTTAGCTTTTATTTTTAAAAACATAGTAATTTTTAAAATCTTTGTTAGCTAATTCCAAAATGACTGACATTAAATCTCTGTTTTTATAGTATGATTTATTTTCTGCTTTTTTGTCATCCCCCATGCCCTGCTTCATATGTCTAGGAGTTTTAGATACCATACTGCTGTGTTAGCATTTTATTATTTTCTTTGAGAAGTTTTTAAGTTTGTGTGACAAACGTTTAAGTTATTTCTGGCTAAAATCGATTTATTCAAAACACCTTTATAAACTTTATCAGTGCAGAGTAGCCTTTACTATGTGTTTCTATTTGATCTTCTATGAAGGCTTGGTCCTTCTGGAATCTCTACTCAGTGCCACAGCAATTAAGTGAAATTTCCCTACTCTTACTGGTTTAAAAAAAAATAACAAATTGTTCCCCGCTCTGCATAGCTTTTAGGAATAATTAAATTTATCAATCCCAAACACTTTTTTATTGCCTGGACTCATGAAGTTTCACTCTATTTATGTGCAGATTACTATTCAGTTAGACATTTCAGACAATTCATCTTACATATTTCTGAAACTTTTTCACTGTTTTTCCTTTTCCTCTGAAACTTTTCTTCAGAAATTTAAATCGCTCTGGATTCCCATTTCTCTCTCTCTTTCTCTCTAGTCAAGTCAGCGAGTTGAATTGACTGAATTATTACTGGTTTCTCCATTCCTGTGCTGCCCTGGACATTGACTCCATGCAAAAATCTAGGTTAGTCAGCGATCTCACCTGTTCACCTTTTCTTAAAGATCAGAGTTTTGTGTTGCATGTTTTTCAGTGTCAGAAACAAGATTTTTTAAAATGTATTTTGTCCAGTTCTGTTTTTTACCTTTTTTTGTGTGTATGGTGAGACATATACCAATCATTAATGAGGCTACAGTGGAAATTATGTATAGTGATTTCTGATTAAATGTGAAAATTAGTTAATATTGTATTATAACTAGATTTTGTTTGGATTTTGTTGTCTTTCTTTAGATAAAAGTTGTTAACATTTATTTGAATGGCATTACATTGTGGATTGGCATTATCCTTTCACGTCTTCATTTTAAGGTGTATTATGGTCTATTTAGAATTGCTTTAATTCTAGAGATAAATTAGACCTACTGTTAATGTGTGACCTTTCTAAGGTCGTTATCGAATATTACAGTTTTTTTTTTTTTTTTTTTTTTTTTTTTTTTTTTTTTAATTAGACCTTCTACTTTGTCTGGTCAGAACCTGTATGTCTCAAGTCCCTCTATGAGCTCTTGAAATGTTCATCTTGTATTTCCCCAGTAATTTTACTAGCTCTGTGGAGTTTCCCCTTGCAGACCCACATATTTTCATCCAGCAATAGACTCAAGGGAATGTTGTGCAGATTTCTAGCACCCTCTTTGTCTTCGGCTGTGTCCCTAGTTCCTCACTCTGCTTGCAAAAGTTCAAATTCTTCAAGTACCAGTTATATTTCTTTCACTTATTTTTCTTCGCTGCTTTAAAAAAAAAAGAGTTTATTTTTTAACTGTTACTCATATGTGAAAGTGAATAGTTTATTCAGAACATACGCTTTAAAGAGTTTCATAAGAGTATGAAGTCCATGATCGAACTTAGCAACAATGACTCATAAAATGCAATTTTAGTGCAAATATCAGGGAATTTTTTTATCCTATTCAGCTTTAATTTTCCTTTTCCCAGCAACTAATATTGCAGTCTCTTTGTCCTGACCTTGACTCATCAACAGGCTACGTTACATACATATGCCTTATCTGTTATATCTTTGATTTAATCCCCATTCCATAATTGCTCTCTCCCAACAGCCTTTATGTAGGAGCTGTATCCCATAATATTTTTTGGAAGAATCAAAGAGTTATTAGTTAATTAAACTAATTGGAAAATTATGATCAACTGAGTAAATCTGAGATATGAGGCATGGCCCACTTTTATCTTGGCGAGGGAATCATCTTACTGATGTCCTTTTTGACTTTTGCTATATTGATGACTAGTATTCATACTTATGACTTAACTTTAAATGTCTTCTAAATTCTATGTTTTATTTAATTTCCTTTGGTGGGAAATGATGGAGTTATTTATTTAATCAAAAGAGGTAAACTGATTTTATTCCACTTTTAGCAAAACATTTTTCTTAGTATTTAAAAGATAGCCACTTTATCAAAAGTTTTTCAATACCCCTGTTGTATTTGTATCCTTAAATATTATTGAAAAAATATTTTAAGAAACAAAATAAAATGGAAACAATGACATGAAGATAAGGGTCTTGTGTTTTGAAAGTGCAAAACTGTTATTCTTCAAAACCAAAATGCTGGAGAACAGTTTGAAGTTGCCATCTGGAGTAATAATAAGCTCAGTAAGATAGCAGATGTCAAGGCCAGCTTTTCCTAGTCAAAACCAAATGTAACAGTAACTCAATTTTTCACTAGGGGACAATTTGTTTGGGGGGAACTTTTTTACTTTCTAACAATCACTGATCTCTCATTTGTATTGCCCAAATTGCCTGAAGCACAGTTATCATCTCCCTGGATGATCTTTTTCTCATTGAGAAAAAAGTAGTGTTATTAAAGACAGATTGTTGTTAAACTGATCTCTCTCCTGTCATAATCTCTTTAATTGTTGAAAATGAGTCATTTGGGAAGTGGAATTAAAGTGAAGTGATTATTGCAATATCTAAGTAAATAAAAAATTTTACATAATCTTTCCCTTTTTTAAATTCATTGGATGTCTTTTCAATGTTATACTTAGGTTAATTAATCTTAGATTCTTTTGCAATATATCATTTATTTTTATATAGTTTTAAATATGTCTTTGTGTAGTTTTAGTAATAAATTCCTTATTGACAGCCTTAATATAATCACTTTGGTATATCTTAAGCATTATTTAATATTATACTTTTTCTTCACAGTTTTGACCTTTGGTATAAATAATTAAGGATGTATTTTTTTTCTCAAATATTTTACTTAGGTCTAAGTTATGGAAATAACATATATGTACACATTTGTCTGAAAGTAACTTTATTTATTCATTAGCATACTTCATTCCATGATATTAACTGAATGTCTGCTATAGCTACATCACATCCAACCAAAATGACATTTAAGGTAAATACAAATATCTTCAGTATATAGATGTGAAAGAGTCCATGAATATATTTTTGTCTAAACTAAGAAGATATCTAAATAGGTACCTGAATGTAAAGTTTATTTTTATTTCTTATTTAACAAATTTTTGCTTATTTGGTGCCACCGTGAAGGATCCACAGTCTGGGTCAGTTTACCAAACACCAAGAGCAAAATTTTCTAAGACCAAGTCTTTTAAATTTTTTGATGAATATTTTTATAAATATAATTACATTGAAAAGTACAAAAAACATTAAGGAATTTTTATTATAAAAATTTTCACAAAAATTAATAATTAGCATTCTTATTATGTATCTGGAAAAAGTAAATATAAATCAAAGTCACCATTAGTCATAAATCATAGAGATTTTAGTAGTATGAACGTTGATTCATTCATTCACCAATGTGAATAGTCAGCTCAATTATCTGTACTGCTGAACAGAAAAATATGGGAGAGTGTATTCTCAGTATGTTTATTTTATTTCAATCCCAATATTACATATAAGATATATTTGCAACAGATTTACTGCTCTGATATTATTTTGCTGTGAGTTCCATGTAGTTAATTAACTTTCACTAGTTTAATTATTAAAAAAGAAGAATAAACAGATTTACTATTGGGAAAAGCAATGTGATATTAATTTTCAACAGTTTATATTTAAAAATCACATATATATTAACAGAGGTCAAAATTAGAGTAATTTTGTGTGTGTGCTCAAAAGACACATTGTAAAAATACTCTGACTCTACTTTTTTTCAGATTAACCATTTTCTTTTGCTTTAACCTGTTACCAATTGTTACTAAATTTCTTCTGTATTACTTTTTTTTTAGAGTTTTAGCAACAGACATACTATTAAAACAACTAATAAAATATATGAATCATTATTTTTTTTAAATCGGAACTTAGTCACCTAGATTGCAAAAAAAGGGAAGTGTTAAATTAGCTGAAAAATAACTCAGACATGGTAAAATTATTTTAAATTCATTTCATGAAACAGCTAAAACACCTTAAACATACAGCATCACCATAGGCCTGTCATCTTCCACAAAAACTATGTCATAAGGTCAAGGAAAATGAATTAAGACTATTCAACTTAGATATTATTATAGGTCTATATAAAAGTTGTATTTATTTCTAAATAACAACATACAGTGTCATGATTTCTGAGTTAAGAATGTTTAACTAATAATTGAAAAAATTATGTTTTTGGATTCTGAGGCACTAGAGTATATAGAAATGGCACATTTCTGTGCGTGCTTTTACTAAACTTGAACGAATCTATTAACTTTTTAAGTTACTGAATTATAGTACTCCGAAGTTTAGTAGGCAATTTTCTCTTGGTTTTGAAAAACAACATATTACCTGCTGATGGCTTTGTTTGTTATTTGGAGTTAGTGTGGAAAGCTGTAGCAGGAAATGGTTGGGAAGATACTAATAGTAACACTAATCATTTTAAAACCCATTCTTATTTTACATGGAATTCTGAGTATAGATCATGTAAGCATTTTTCTATTTATTATTTATAGGAATACACTTCAACATAGATCAGTTGATATAAGTTTTTTTATCATTTGTTATGAAGCTCTTTACATAGATTTTATACTAAATTTATTTTTTCTTGTTTGAATTTCTGTCATTATTGTAGTATTACTGCCGTTGTGAGCATTAATTATTTTTATATTTTAAGTATTATATATATCTGTAATAAATTTACCTAACATTTCTCTAACAACAATTCTATGTTTCCTACTTTTAGAGATGATATGGCCTCTTTTAGTGTTAATCACAACAGCTATCATAATATCTCAAATATTAAAAATTACTAAAAGTTCCTGACTTAGGAAAAAACTCTGTATATTGTTTTATTCATTACACAGAAACCATATAATCAAATACTCATTCGAAGTACTGGGAAATATATTGATTGTATAGAGGAAAATATGAAAATATGCTTTTATATTCTCGCATATTTCTTCCTTCCACGACATTCCTTAGATGTATGAATTATCACTGGCGTGGTGCATGGAATTCTTGTTTCCTTTCTAAACTTTATATAAGTAAATTATAAGTTAATAAAAAGTCTCAATATATCTTTTTAAAGTAAAATGAATAATTTTACACATTGTAATGTGATATGCTTACATTTTTAACTATTAATAGGTATTTGATTTGCACAACAACACATATAAATTTAAGACTAGTATAAGCACTTTAAATTTTTCAACACCAAGGAAAGTGTGTGAAGTACTTACTAGTCTTTCTTCTAAGAAAACATATTAATTTTTTCATTATTGAGTCAAGAGAGAATGAAAAGTTCCTAAAGCAATTTAATTTACAATCAGAAATGTGCTTGGAAGAATTAAGAATTAGAAAAAAAAAAAAAAGATACGCAATTATAAATTTATATGAGGTTATGTCACATCTGACATACATTTATAAAGTTTATTTCAATTCTGAATGAAATGCTCAACAGTGTCATTAAGTACAATATGAAGACTTTTTGGAATGCTGCATAAACACAAACTTTACAACAGAATCTTCCTTCACTACTACCTAGGTTCTTTTAACCAATTATAATAAGGATCAAAATATATTTAATCTGGACTCTGTCTATGAAATCACAACAAAGACTTCTTGAAAGCATAGAGACTAGATATCAAGATAAAACAACTTTAATGATAGTAATATTTCTAATTTAGATAAATAGTTGTCCAGAGAATAAAATTACATTTAAAATCAACGTGATATTTTATTGTACTAAAAATATCTGGAGTGGTTATGTATACATATTCACTATGAAAATCACATGTTGTGTATTTATATAATGTTGTAGACTGTTTTTTGAATTTTAGTGACATTAGGCCAAGGCAGAAGAGAAATGAATGTATTCTTCCTATATGGTCATATTTTTTTCCCCTGAAATTTAGTAAATTTTGAGATTTTAATCATAGCTGCTCCTCTCCTATATCCCTTATCTTCATTCACACTTTGAATAGTTTAAAAATGTGTGTCAGTTACCAGTGTAGCATAACAAATTACTTTTCAGTTTGAAACAAAGGCTTTCTAATATTCAAAGTTTCTGTGGGCTAGCGATTCAGACAGGGCAGAGTCTGAATTGACTAGCTTCTGTTTGCTACCGGATATTCAGGATGTAAGCTAGAAACACTTGTTCCCTGAAGGAGATTCAAGAGCTAAGAAATCTCACGTGGAGATTTCTTCACTCACATGTCTAGCAACTGATGTTGGCTGGAAGCCAGGGTCTTAGCTGAGACTGCTTGCCAGAGCACCTCCTAGTCTTGCTGTATGCCCTCAGCACAACAGTCTCAAAATAGTTGGTCATCTTAAAAGGGCAGGTCTCCAGACATGTGTCCCCAGTGAACACAGCAGGTGGCTTTACCTTTCTGGCCTTGCCTTAGATAATCCAGTATCATGTGTACCGTATGCTATTGCTTACAAATGAGTCTGCAGATTCTAAGAGAAAGGCATGAATTCTGTCTCTTTATGGGGAAAATGTTTAGGTCACATAGGAAAATATAGAATGACAGCTATTATAGTGGCTATCTTTGGATGATGCAGTCTGACACAGTATATCATATTATATTACATTGTAGAGTAAAGTCTCTTTGGAGTTTGAATTTAAATTAAACATTCTGACCATGACTTTGGCTTTCAGTAATAAGTAGAAAGAATCTCCTTATTAATTTGTCAAGTTTAATTTAAATAGTTTGAAGATGTTATACGATTTATAATTTAGTTGCAAATGTTCCAAAGAAAATGAATATAATTTTATTTTTTAAAAAATTCAAGATTCAAAAAATTCTAGGTGATGGCCAAAATAAACAAGGTAAAATAAAGTAGAGATTAATACACCTCAAGTGACTTCACAAGAATAATAATATGGTTTCACGCATCATAGAAAAAGACAACTTTAACTATAAACAAAACAAGTGAATAGTAATTTCCAGTTGTAGCACAGCTATTATAAAACCAAATTCATCTTACTACAGGTAGAATCAGAACAAGGAATTTTATGCTAGTAGTAGTGTCGTGCTAACTACACAGAGTACAGTGCTGTGTTTCTTTTAAAGAACCTCGTTTCAAAAGACTATTTATTAAAATAAGACATATCCTTAAAGGAAAAATAATAATGGAATCTATAATATATAATAACGCATTAGTAGTTACAACACACACACACACACACAAACTGAGCATACTTACCCTGAACTTAGTGAGAGACTGATGACATACTTCAAATAATCCATAGCCTCTGCTGTAGAGTGTTTATTTGTATTTCGCTATAAGAAAAAAATTTTAGTTTTAAAATCATAAATTTAATGTAGGTTGTCATGGACTAATTGAAATAATATATAGTCTCTGTATGTATTCTAAAGGAAGTGAAATATTTTAGTATATAACAAATTACAAAGAATTTCTCCAAATCTGAGAGTTTACTGTCTATGGAGATTTGATTTAACACTTCTTTCCTCAGATTTTAAAGCAGTTATTTAGGAACTCCCTCTATTTCACATTACTAGGGAATTCCTTCCTCCAAATGATGAAATGAACATTTAGAGTGAACTGCTTATGAGTAGCTGATGAGATGACCATCTCCCCTACTGTTGCAAAATATTGTTAAAGTCTAGGCGTCAGTTTATTATTGTACTTGCCTCTCTCAAAAAGTTGGTTATTCAACTTATTTTTCCACTCTGTATCTTAGTTTGCATAACTTAAGGATTATTTGCTCCATTAAGACTTAGGAAAATGTCACCTTAAAGGCTTAATGTACTGAGAAGAAGCTTATACAACTAGATAGACTTAAAGACAGAAGTAAGCAGTGTATCATTGAACTGTATATTTGCATAATGTCTTTTCTTTAGTATAAACACTACTAAACTAATGCATTTCTCTTTGTCTTCAGCAAAATTTATGGATTCATTAGCCATTTCAAATATCTTCTATAGAATAAATTTCCATTACTTTCATAATTATAAATAAATGTAGATGGTAAAAAAAAGTCCTATTCACACTATTTCTCAATTAAATTATATTTTGGATGAATTTTCATATAAGCATGTTCTCTAAAATTATGAATCAATGAGTAAAATAACAATAAAATAAAATAATTAAAATTGATTGTTTCCTTTTTTGTGGCTTAGAGTAAATACAGTTAAGGCAAGATAGTTAGCTGAAGAAGAACCACCCCCTCCAGGATGCGGCTCTGGAGTTTTTCCTCAGTCCCTTAATCGGCCCTCTCCCTGTTTTTATTTCAAGAGTGAGAACCTAGCATGAGAAATAAGCCAAGGCTAGGAGGAAAATGGATGGCCTTGGGCTGCCTCCTACCCCTCCAGGAGGCATAGGAAACAAGCCCAGACCTGGAAGCAGGCTTGATAGCCTTGGGACATCCCTCACCTCTAAGAAACAGAGTCCTGTAATGCAGAAAGCTCAGAGCAGACTCTCTGAGATGCTAGCACTTTTCTCTTAAGTGTGTACTTTCCCTTTCATAAAACTTGCAATTTCGTCCTTGCTGTTTGTCGTGCCCTTGAATTCTTTCTCTTGGCATAAGACAAGAACTACTTTACCAAATTTTTGGGTCAGAGTCCCTCTTTGGTCTCTACCCTGTCCAGCTCTCTGGCACCACAGTTAAAGAGAGAAAATGAGGGCTGGGCGATCTTAAATAATTATCATCTTGAACCTGTTGTAGATGCAAGCCTAATAGATTTATAGTAAGTTGATATGATTGAAAATAATATGTAGGAAAAAATTTTCAACTCATAAATAAACAGAAAATTATAGGAGGGAATAATAATGAAGAAAGAGTCAGAGAATTATTTGTGCCTCAACATAAGGTAGTAGAATTGAAAATCCAAATTTAGAGGCCCAAAATGACTCCCATCATAAATATTCAGTCATATCTCAAACAACCTCATTTCTCTAAAAATATAAAATTATATAATACAGTATTTGATAATAAACATTAAGAATATGAAATATCTGAATTTTTCATTTTTCCCATCTTATAATTTGATTTTATAAATGTCTTACTAAGACATTATATTTTTTATTCTTTACTATGCAAAAACATTTCCTCTACCTCTTATGGTTTTATTTAAACCAGGGGTCCCAACCACTTTGTGGCCTGTTAAGAACCTGACCTCACAGCAAGTGGCGAGTGGCTGGCTAGCAAGGGAAGCTTCCTGTGTGTTTGCAGCGCTCCCCAGCACTAGCATCACCACCTCAGCTCCACCTCACATCATCAAGCATTAGATTCCCATAGGAGCACCAGCCTCGGGTGCCAAAGGCTGCGTACCACTGCTTTAAAATATTTGAAATGTCTCTTTAAGATGCAGGTATATTTCTGAAAATACAATATTTTAATTAATTATTTGAAGAAATAGGTTTATCTTTTCACCTTGCATTTCCTTCCAACAAATTTCCTCCTACAAATACTCTCCTACAAAACCATGGAATAGACAATAATGCTGAGGAAACCAATACTGACACATTATGATGTTTATACCCTTTAAGGTTCCCCAATCATCCTAAAGATGTTCTTAATAGAAAAATGACATAGTTCAGAATCATGTGCTGCATTGTGTTGTTAGGTCTCATTAGTTTATTTTGTTTTATTTTATTTTTTCATTCTGCAAATATTTTTGAGAAGCTATGTGGCAGGTACCCTTCTATGCACTGGGGATAAAAGAGCAAACACGGCAAAGTCCCTACCCTCATCAGGCTTACTTTATAATGGGAGAGGCAGACACTGAGCAGATAAACAAATAAATGGATAAACATAAATTATAATGTCAGTCTGTAGTGTAGTCTGAAACAGTTTTTCTGACTTAAGTTGTCTCATTACATTTAAATTTTATAGGTCTATTATTTAGTAGTCTGATCTCCAATTTGGGTTTATCAAATGATTGTTCATAACTAATACAAGTTATGCGTCTTTGGAATACTGTAGACATGGTGCTGTGTTTCTTAAATAGTGTACTACTACAGAAAACACAATTTCAAATTGTACCATGATTGATGATACATTGATTGCTTAAGATCAGGACTTCCCCAATTCAAAGTTGCTTTTTATTCTCATTTCTAATGAACTATTTTATAGGAGATAATTTAATAACATGTTAGTATTCTATTCATTTTACTTTCAGTGCATTAACTATTTATTTATATTCTATTTGTTCAATGGGCTATAATCCATGTAATCATTAATTCTGAGGCTTAAATTCTACATATCTGATCAGTGGGAGCCCTCTCAAGCTTTTGATGTTGCCTCATTATTTGAGTGTCTTTGTTTTTGGCACTACAAGGAGTTACAGATTCTTCACCTTGTATTGTTTTTTTTTTCCCCAACTCCAGACAATCAGTCATTTTTCCAAGGAATCATGGTTTCTTTTAATAGACCCATAATGCTAGGTGTATTTTTTGTTATTAATTTGAAATCACTGATCCAAGGCTCTCTCTTGTACAGAGACAGAGAATGTATGGATATGCACACATGTACATGTACATATGTAGCATATGTACATATGCATATGTACACATATTAACACATTCTTGTTCTATATTCATTTCAATAATTATGTATGTATATTTATAAACCATGAGGTAATGATAATACTTCCCATCCCAATCCAATACTAGCCAAGGCTTATTTATCTTATTTTCACTTTTTTCATATTTTAACACCTACTACTTCCATGACCAACCTGCTCCAGTGATACTTTATTTATTTAATTATTTAATAAATGTTCCCATGATCAACCAATATGTCACTACTGCTGCCACTCTGTCCCCCATGTGAATACCATTTGGTTTGTTAGGTCTCTCACACATACTTGGTCACTCCCAGCACTCCCCTGAATATCTGTTTCTGGCCTCTCTGCCACTTGGACACCCAGCGTCACCATTGAGGACACCAGTACTCCTCACTATGACTTGGGCACTCATGGACATCTTTCTCTCTCCTACTGTTTCAGACACCAACACTGCACTGATTCCTCCTCACTCCACTTAGACTATGATCCTTCATGATGAGGCCACCCATATCTGAAAATGCTCTATCAAGAAGTGTGAAGGGTCTGATATTTTACCCCTCTAGCAAGCTAACAAAATTAACCAGCTGTAGTTTTAAGGATGCTGAGAGACGACATAAGACTCATGGATATGAGATGGAAAACTTTAGACATAGCAAGTCAGCCAGAGCATCAGCATAAATGCTGTAGTTTCCTAAGCCCAAGTCCCCATAGGTAACATAGATAACAAATGCATATACTGTGGGTTACCTTACAAAGAGGAATCAATGTTAAAGGAGAAGCTTTTACTGAGTAAACAGAAAAGTGTAGCAAGTACAAACAAACAAGTTCCCCTCCCCTAAGGAGTGAGTAGCTAGAAGGTAGTCAGGTTATGACCCACTTGACTTATATAATCCTGTATAACTAGCTCCAGAAACAACTTATCATGAGATGAAGAAGACTTGTAGTCTCCATACTCAGGAAGAATGTGCTATAAAGTGCAAGGCCCACAGTAGACTGCCTCTGCCCAACAATCATCTCAAAGCTTGCATTCTGAAACTTCATACCAGGCCTTGCCTCTGCGTGGACACGGGCCTTGTCTTGCTCAGACTATAGCACTCCACGTCAGGACTCATTGAATATGAAAAATAAGGGCAAAGCAGATGTTATGGACCTTGTCTAAGATTAGATTATATTACTTTATTTTATCACTTTGTCTTCTTTTTACTTACAACCTAGTATGTCATTGAATATTAAGACCTTACTTTAATAATCTCCACCAGTATGTTTATATATTAAAATAAAATTAGTTGAACTAGATGATTCATTTTTAGCAATATTTTTTTTTATGATTTGGTATTTTAATAATGGAATAGCTGTATTTTTCTTGTAGAGCAATTTTCTTTCAATAAGTCCTATTCTGTCACTATTCTTTTTCAAGAACAATATACATTTTAGTTATGACATATGAAAATGTGCAGTTGAAATTGAGAAATAGCTCTAATCCATTTAAATAACCTATTTAATTATGAAAATTTTATTGTTGCAATTCTATTTAAGACTTATTTTAAAAAGCAATTTGTATGCTTTAAAAATACAGATATTTTCTATAATTGCCCCCACATTCCATCTGCTTGTAAAAACAAAATTCCTTAGAAAAACTATCGTATATTTAGTAAACATGTCATTCCTCTTTTGTTCTATGTGTAGAATAATCTTTTAGAATCTGGTTGTTTACATTCTTTGAGCACAGACTTATGACACTTTATTTATATAACAAAACACTTAAGAGATCTAGCCTTGGTGAGTTCACTATCAACTGGGTGACTAGTAAGTACTAAGTTAAATAAAGGAACATAGTATTTAACATACTGTGTATACATACACCAGTCTATAAAAATAGATGGAAAATTGAGTCATCAGCAGTAATATGTAACCCATTATGACTCATTCTCTAAGCTGATATTTTATTCAGTATAAATGGAAAAATCTAAGAAGTTGATCTTTATAAATAGTTCAGTATAAAACAAACTAAAGCAGACATTTCTGATCACCTGATAATAAATGGCATAGATAATATGGGAACTTCATTCCCTTAAGATATTGGGGAATTGAAATGTTTAAGGGTAAATTCTCTAGTTCTTGTCTATTCATAAGGGAAATATATACCTATTTTAATTCATATGACTCTTACAAAATGCATTCCTAATGAGTAAATGGCATGTGTTACAGATGATGCCAGTTAAGCATCTTTCACCTAAACATATAACCAATAGTCAAAATTTCTCCCAAATTCACCAGTTATATGGAGGACCTCTCAAACTGGTAGATTATGGGAGACGAGCTCTCTAACATAGCTTGAAGGTAAATATTAGATGATACTAATATATCACTAGAGGAATGGAGAGAAGAATCCAGAACAACAAATTGCCATTCGCCAAGTTATCTAAATTATTGTAAATTAAAATCCATGTTCCTTCTGAAGTAAAAACTTGATAAAACACATCCTTCCCACCTGTTTATATGTCGAAGAAGTCTAGTGAGTCCCCTCATTAATAACTTCATTTAGTAAAACATACATAAACATCCTTTCTAAACTCAAAGGTAGTTTTTTTTAACAACTTTATTTTAGTTGAATTATTCAATGAAAAAAAAAACTGTTGTTTATAATCTCTTAAGCTACACATGTCTTAGTTGTCCTGCAGGCATGTATTGCTATGGAAATATTTTATAGTAAAATTGCATTCTATAATTTTCTTACTAACTGTGAGTCATGGACCAGGACCATGGTCCTGGAAGTTTGTTATGATGCAGGATGGAGTAAATTCTCCTGAGTGGAGAATTCAAGCCCTGTGCCTGCCAAGAGAGGGTCTTTGGCTCCGCGTAAGTAAAGAACTCAAGAGCAACCAGAGTTAGAGACAAAGGAAAGTTTATTAGAGAAGGAATAATGTTCCACAGACAGATGTGGTCTTTCCTCAATGTCAGAAAATGAGACCCCGTGTTTTAGGAACTGAGTTTTTATGTGTCTGCAGCGTTAAAGACATGAGGAAATGGTCATTAGTAATCTCAGCAAGAATTTTCCATATGACTGATCAGCCAAGTTCCTGTGTCCAGCAGCACGAAGTAGGCTCTAAATACAATAATATTTAGTCGATCTGTGTCATTCTCATGTCTCTTACCTAATTAGTTAGAACTGTGGAATTTTAGGTCTCATCTTTGAATTATTGACATTTTAGCAAAACTTGAAGGATATTAAAGAAATATTGCTTTATAGAAAATTAAACCTAATTCATTTGACACATATTGATCACCTCTATCTGATATTTCATTTTATTGCAGGTCCCAGTATGGGAGAATGTAAAGGCAAAAAAAAAAAAAAAGTTACAATATTTGTTATATTTTAAATGCAAACACTTGTTTAAGCATTTTCTGAAGTATCTTGAAGAAGCGACTTTCTCATTCATTTATTGCAACTTAAAAAAGAGAAATACAATAAAATATTAATCAAAATCAAGTCAGCAGAGAGTATAACTTCAAATTCCTTGAATCTAAACATGGCAAATCCGGTGCTTAGATGACAAACCCCAAACATTTCTTATAACAAAATGTGCATGTATGACATTTATGTCACCCAGTATTTGACAAGAAAATGAATTTAAAAGACTGGATTGTACACTATACTATTTGATTGTCACATTATGGCTGCTTTTGCTAAAACTTGCACAGCTGTTAAGAATTTTAATATGTATTATTCACTTTAGATAAAAGGTGCTATATTTGGCAAGTGAATAATAATATCAACATTCACAAAGACTGAGCTTTCAAAACGGGCCATGTGAAAGAAAGAAAATCTCCTACCTCTACTTCATTCTGACAGAAGAATTTCTGCTATATATTTAAATTGACAGACATTTTATTTCCAAAGTAAGTCAGTCAAGAAATAAGAAATTCAGAATTGTAAAATACTTCATTTAATACCAACTAGCACTTGAAAACCTTTACTTTTGTTTTTTTAATCTCTAAAAAGATTCAAATAAAGTAATCAGCTTTTCTTTTTAGGATATCCTGGTTTCTATTGGTATAAATGGCCACACACACACACACACACACACACACACACACACACCTTCCTTTGCTTGAATTTGCTTGAAAGCTTTAGCTACACTCCATTAGTAATGTTAATTAACATAAGTCTGATTAGAAGTCAAAATTATGTATGATACTCTATTTTCACTATGTTTCACTAATTTAATTTCAAATGCAAGTGCTATTCTCTCCAGCTCCCAGACTGTTAGACCAAAAGTGGCTTGCTGTCAGTTTGGGATTGAACTAGGTACTTAGCTTTTTTTATGAGAGTATAAACTTTTCTTTTGTTAGTTTGATAATGTATGTAAAGTATGGACATCAGTCAGTAAGATTTCTTTGATTAATATTTGCTTTCTTGTTTAGAGAAAAGCTTTGCAGTCCATGTTAATATATACAATAAATATTTAATGAATAACCTAAGAGTGAATTTCTAAAATCAGTTCAGAAAATGGTAAATTACACAGATTACACTAATCACAAAAATGAGGGGAAAAATAACTGTGAAATAATGCAAGTGACAAAATAGAAAGTACCTGGAATCAAGATGGCTGTGTTTTCTACATAATAACCCATTCTTTTCAATATTTTTGCTAGCATAGCCCCTCCTCAGACATTTACAGGGAGAGATACTTATTGGCAATCTAGAATCGTGTGAATAGTATCAACAAGGCCAGAATTGTTGAATTTGTTACAGGGGGATCCATCTAAATGTCCCAGCGTGCATCTGCTTACATATTTTGCAGCAAAGAGAGTAAAGGTTTATTGTAGAGATCTGCAGGTCTTGGAGACACAGGTGAACTACCACTCAAAGACCTGGCTCCGCATGGCCTCTAGGAGATAGGTTATATAAGGGAAAACTCTTTAGTCATGGTAGTTAAGGGAGTTAGGGTGGTGGGCTCTAAGGATTGGTTAGAGCTAGAGTAGGAAGCAGTTAATCATTGCATCAGGTCCTCATGTCAGGCATGGCACCTTTCTATCTGTTTCGAGGGGATTGGGTGGGTAGGGCTATTCAGACTTCATTGGTCCAGAGCTGAAACACAACAAAGGTCAAGATGTTATCTTTAGTTTGATTGACATTGTTTCTGTGGTCAACAGACCTGAGACTTTGTTCCTAAGACTGGTGCTGACCAGAATCTGAGGTCCTAAAGGCTTAATGATTAAGGGAGTGGACATGCAGTATGTGCATAGGTGGAAGAATAAAGAAAGAAACAAGTGAGTCATGGTACTATTATCCTAGGTAAAGCTTGCTTGAATCAGAAAAATAAAACTATATTAAAGAAATGAAGTCTGTGTAGTTACAATCACAAGGTATTTTTGATAAAAAATTAATTTCTAAAAAACAATTTTGAAAGCAATTCCAAATCAAATTCCTTATTTCCATAGGTGAATACACTAATATTAGATAATTAAGTAAATTTTTAAATGAAAAGTGTTTTTTCTATAAGCAAACCAGACTAAAATACATCTTTCCTTATATTCTCTCCAAAATATTTTGCATTAATATGAGACTGCTTATATTGTAATATTTTAAATCAATTTGGAGAAAAATAATGACACTTTCTATTGCTTGAAAACTACAGATAGACATTGTTTAATGTCATCAAATTTAGTTTAATATTTTCAACAGACATATTTTAAGTGTCTTTATAGTCAAAGCATTGTTTGGTAATTCAGAATATATGTAACTATGAGTGTTTATTTACTTAACTTACTTACTTTTGGTTGATGTTAGCCGTTGACTTTCTGAAGTAGCTGGTAGAATTACCCTTCAAGATACTCAAATGTAAGGAAATGGAAACTGAAATTTAACTAAGCATGAATAAGCTTTCAAAGAACAGTCATTTAAATTATCTCCTCACATATGGGACTATTCAAAATAGATGATGATTCCTTTTCATAACAATATACTGTAGTTTGCTTATGTAATAGAGAAGATATGTGTTTTTAAGGTCATTCTTTTAACTTTGGTCTTGTTCATCACTTAATATAAAATTCTAGGATTCAATTTTCTGTTTTATCATCTGTTTACCTTCTTATTAAGACCTATTAATTAAAGTAATTAATTAAAATTACTTCTTGTAATTTAATTTGTTAGATAGAAAATAACTGCATCATGAAAAGTAGTTCCTGCTTTTAAGATTCTATTTATAGATAAATTGCACAAAATGCAAAGTAATCTATAGTGACAAAATCAGATCAGAGGTTTGCCTAGGATGGGGTGGTACAAAGGGGCAGTAGAGCAGAATTACAAAAGGAGATGAAGAAACTTTGGAGGCTGTAGGTATGTTCCCTATCTTGCTTGAGGTGATTGGTTTCACAGGTGTGTACACATGTCAGTGGGAGACTATAGAGAAAATATTTTCATGTTTCTGCAGTGAGGATTTCTTGAAAAAAGGAACCTGGAACCTTGGTTAAAGAACAAGCTTCAGAAGCTAAAGGTGTTTGAAAAGCCAAGAGATCTGAGAAGGGATGACCCTGTGTATATACTTTTTAAAGAAAGTTAAAATCCAGAGTTGTTAAGTGGGAGCCTGCCATCTCTTTATTATAGACAATTATTTACACTCCAAAGATTAAAAATATAAAGACCTTTCCCTTCTCTTCCCAAAGGAATTTGCTTAGACTAAGGTGACTGAGTTTTTTCTCAGATGGTAAGGAGGACAATTGTGCAAGCTGTCCTATATAAACTTCAAAATTCTTAAATGTAGGCTTCTTCTCATATGGTATGACCCCATACATGCAAGCCTATCAGTCTGCCTCTAATCTCATCCCAAAAAGGAAAATAATTAGAATAAAAGCAATATGGTTACTGTTATAATTAATAATCTGTCTGGATCTTGAAATCTTGTATTTTTTAACAATAATGTGAATATATATATATATAACTATTAAAATTATCAGTTCAAAATAATAAAATTGTATATTTTAAATGTGTGCAGTTCATTGTACATTATATAGCTAAATTAAAGGACAAAAAATATTATTACAAATTTGAGGGCTTGTTACGCAGATTTTGGCCTGAGAAGACAAAGCAGCAACCATACCAATAAACTTGTCAAGGTAAACTAAATAAAGCCAGCAAACCCATTTGCTATATTAGTATTTATTTTTAATTTAATTTTATTATTTTTTATAAAAATACAATTTATATTTGGCCTAATTTGCTCTTATGTGTCCTAGGTATACTGTACCAGAAATCATTAATGGGAAACTTATTTGTAAAAATGGAATTTTTCAAAAATACAGTTTCACTAATATCTGCTTTCCATCTACCAATAAATATGCTTTTCTGAATTTTATAAACCAAACTCTATTTGAGGTTTGGCTTAGATATGAGTAAAGGTAGATACATTATTGTAGCCATTTTCATAGAGTATTTTTTTCTTCAATTTGACAATGTTGGCAATTCTGACATTATTACAATGCAAAGACTTTGGCCTACTGGATTTCACAGTGTTTGTGGTATTTCTTTTGAAGCCAAGCCTCTATTATCAGATATACTTCATGTATTTCCCTTTAAATTATAAAGCGGAAAATTAAATAAGATATCTAAGTCTTAACACTTAGAACTGTAACTACGTAAAATCTTTGAATGTTGGCACTTGCACATAAAACTTATGTGAAAAAATTAAATTAGAAAAACTCAGTTTTTTTACTGGAATTTATAGCCAACAAAATTTAAAAGACTGGCCTGCAAAATCATGTTTATTTTATAAAGCTGCAGTTTCACACTATCGTTCTTTGCAAGAGAAAGTCTGTAAGAACGTGCAGCTCTCCACCGTGGACTAATATATGCTTCCTTTATTGGATATTATAAGGCAGTTATCCTCCAATATTATGCAGGAAAGAATGCCCACAGCGAGCCTGGGATCTCAGAGGATAATGGTGAGGTCTGGCTGCAGGGGGAGGAACAAAGACCTAGATACTGACAGATGGAATGTGGGATGAGCAAGGAGTTTATTTTACTACTGGAAAAGAAAACGTTTACTCTTCCAAGACAATAGAATTCACTAGTTTCTATTAGGTTTCACATTCTTCTTAAAAAAAGAAAAGAAAAGAAAAGAAAAAGATAATAGATATGTAGTTATTCTTATTCTGTCGTGTAGTGTTTAAATTAACTTGCTTAGATTTTTTTTTTTTTAATGGACCTCATATACTGAGGTGTGGTTTAATTACAATAGCCTCCCTGATCTGCAGTTTTGCTTTCATGGTTTCAGTTATCCGAGGTCAATTGCATTCTGATATATTAAATGAAATATTCCAGAACTAACAATTTATAAGCTTTAAATTGCACACTGTTCTGAGTAGCATGATGAAATCTCAGGCTGTCCCACTCTGTCTGTCCCGGAACATGAATCATCTCTTTGCCCAAAGTATCCACATTGTATATGCTGCTCACATATCAGTCACTTAGTAGCCAGCTGGGTTATCAAAACAATGTCATGGTATTGCAGTCCTTGTGTTCAGGTGGCTCTTATTTTACTTAATAATGTGCCCAAAGCCCAAGAATAGAGATGCTGGCAATTCAGATAAGCCAACGAGAAGCCATAAAGTGCTTCCTTTAAGTGAAAAGGTTAAAGTCTCGATTTAATAAGGAAAGATAAAAATCATTTGCTGATGTTTCTAAGATCTGTAGTAAGAACAAATCTTCTAATGTGAGATTTTGAAGAGGCAAAACAAAATTTGTGCTAGTTTTGTTGTCACACCTCAAACTGCAAAAGTTATGGCCACTGTGTGATAAGGCCTAGTTAACATGGAAAAGACATTAACCTTTATCAAGTATGTATCTATAGGAAAAAAACATAGTATATATAAGGCTTGATACTGTCCAGAGTTTCAGGCATCCACTGGGAGTCTTGGAAAGTATCACCAAGATCAGGGGGACTACTGTATACAATTCAGTTTTTGACATGTTATCTATATTGACACGTGGATGCCCTTCGTGCGTGTATGTGTGAATGTCTGTATATGTGAATGAATGTATTTATGTATATATGTGTATATGTGTATATGTATGTTTATTTCTGTACAAGATGGAGAGGATCATATATCACCAAGAGGACCCAGACTTTGAAATGAATATAGTTGGATCGTCTGAAGGATGGTTGAAGATATACTTTGAGTATGTTCTGAGAATATGTTCAGAAAGAATACATCATCATTTAAAGATGAAGGATGAAGTTATTACAGAAATGCCTACTCTGCTCCAATATTCTATCTTCCCTTCTTACTAATAAAATTCTAGGTTTCTAGTTGGTGCCTGGACATTTGGGGAAAAAAATTATTTTCTTGCAACCGGATGTGGCCATGTGACTACATTTCTGATCAATGAAATGTACATGAAAGTGTCAGGTACCAGCTTCTAGAAATTATTATTAAAAGATAACTCTTTCTTACTCCTTGCTTCCGTTCTTGACCTAGTCCTTCTTGATGGCTATACTAAGGATCTTATTGTCCACATTGGATTAGTAATAAAGTTGCCAGGACTTTTAATGACTTTAGGAATGCCATATTCACCCTGGATTGCTTTCATTTGGAATTTATATTGTAGAGAAAGAATCTCTCTCATTAAATCCAGTGCTATTTTTGGCTTTCAATAACTCACAGCAGAGCTCAATTATAATTGATAAACCTTGTATTGCCTTTATATACGAAAGATGCATATTTTTTTTCCCTTCAGCTTATGAGTGACATTTAAATACGTACACTCATATACATGATATATAATTAGATTTTTTTCTGTGTTCCTACATTTCGAGGAAAACTTTAAGGGATAGGGAATAGGGACACCATCTCATTAACTAAGTACACTAATTTATTATGCTCTTTTAGAACCAATGTATAGAAGGTAACACTACTTAGTCACATCGAGTGTAAGAGGAATCAAAAGTACCAATTTGTATAAAATGTCTTCTATTAATATCCACTGTCTGAGAAAGCTATTCTACTAGTAATGAAACAGCAAATTGTGAGTCACTAAATCAGTTTTTCAACATGACTTTGTTTACTTAACTCTGTTTAATCAGTCAATTATAAACATATATACTCTTAAGACATATTTCTTTTTATAATGGCATAAAAACAACTCTTTGTATTTTTATGTGAAGAAAACATTTTAATGAAACCTTAAAATTATTGAAAAATTGTTGGCCAAAGCTAAGAACTTAGACTATTTTAAATGAACTATTACATAAAATATTCCACTCCATAAGGACACATGGTAATCAAGAAAAAAGAAACAAAAGCAAATGTAAAACTGACAGCTATATTCAGCAGTTGATAAACTGTCTTCACAAAATAAGCTGAATTGAGAAGTTTGAGAAAATGATCATGTCTTCATATGAAAAATCAAAAGAATGTCAGCTTAGCCCAAAGTAACAAACTGCTCTGAGATCAAGGTAATGTTAAATCATTTTACCTTGAAAACTTTTCTACATTTGTATTTTCTCAGATTTTATAGCAAAAGATTTAATGTGCAATATTAATGCAGGGCATTAATCCATGTCACTTTTGCTTTCTTGAATTTAGCGTAGATTCAAATCACTCCACCCCTTCTACTCTTATTTCCAAGCATGTAAGTAATTCAATTTCCATTTTTCCCATTGAAAAATTTTAAGTTTTTATCAGGGGTGATATAATTATAGAGTAAGAACATGGTCTTTGGATTAAATAAAAAATAAATGAACAACGGTCTTGATGGTGATAAACTGTAGACTTCCAAAGTTATTTAACTTTTTTTTTTAGCATGTAAAGTGAGTGCAGTCATACATATCTTACATACATTTTAAATAAATGTTTATTTAAGTATTACATACCTATGGTAAAATGCCTAAATCTTAAGTATTCAACTCATTGAATATTTATAATGTGAATCATTTATATAATCATGACTTAGATGGAGATACAGGATATTAGCAGAATCCTAGTAGCCACCTCAGGCCCCTGACAAGCCATTAACACACCTCTCGCATCCAATGAATATAAGTCCTGTGTTATATCAACTTCATAGATAACATTGATTGAAAAGAATAATGAACCAATATATTAATCATGAAATGAATGCACATGGGTTTTATTGATATGTTTTTTATGTATATGTAAATAATTAGATATAGGTGCACATATTTTCTTTAGGTTATTTTCATCAATATTCAAAGAGATGTTGGCCTGCAATTTTCATTTCCTGCAATGGTCCTGTCAGGTTCTCATATGTAGGTCATGTGACCTCATGAAGAAGTAATGCAATGTTTATATATAATATTGATATAATTTATTGCATAATTGTATGAAAGGATTAACTAGTGAGGCATATAGCCATGGAATTTTCACTTTTTATAGTGAATTAAGTTATTTAATAATTCTGGGATTGTGTATACTTTATACTTTTATGTCTTTCACAGGATGTACTTTTCTAGTAATTCATGTTTTATTAATTTTCAAATTAATGTTATTAATATGAAGTGGTATCAGATTTCCATTTCTGATATTAATTGTTGTGCCTTCTATTTCTTTTGTCCTTGATCAATTGCACCAGCGGTTTATTAACCACACTAGCCTTTCAAGAAAACAACTTTAGGCCTTTTCTCTATTGTATATCTGCATATGTCACATTAGATTTCTTCTCATATTTATAAATTTACTAATTCTTTTTCTTTGGATTTAATATATATATTTTTTTTAACTTACAGAACTAGATTTTTTAGATCATTGATTTTCAGGCTTTATTTATTTTCTTCATTATTCATTTAAATTTAAAAATCCCTGTTTATGTAGGCCTCTAGGTGCTTCCTGTATGTTTTATATGATATATCTGTATTATCATTCTCTTGAAATATTTTTGTATTTAATGTGATTTACTTATTATCTATGGAGACTTTTAGATGTATTGATTATTTTTCAGAGAGGATTTACTCATTTTATTTTTTGTTATTGATTTCTAGCTCAGTCCCACTATAATTAGAGAACATATATTCTTTGATAAAAGTGCTTTGAAATTTGTTGATATTTCTTTATGATTCATTATAATCAATTTTGGTAAATATTCTATATGCCCTTAAAAATACATATTATTTGGTTATTATGGGCACATTCTTCTTATTTCTTACGTATTTACTATTTTTAACATTTGTTCTATCATCTGTTAGAAATGTTTGTTAAAATATTGTAATATTGTTTATTTATTTTTAGTTCTTTTAAACTTAGAGCTTTTTATTGCTTTTGTTAAATTTAGAGTACTTTAACAATATTGCCCTCACTTCTACTTTCAAAGACTATTTTGCCTTGCATTTTTATTTGGAACTTTAAATCACACTATACATCTTAGTATTCCTTTATTGGTCAGCATTCCAAATTTACTAACATTTTCTAACATATGTATTGCTTTTTCAAATTTCATTTTTTACTTTTTTCACTTTAATTTCATTTTCATTTTATCGAATTTGTGTTTTAACTGAATACACCTTTCTTGTCTCTGAAAAAACACTTTCACATGTTTTAGTATAATTTTGAAGAAGAAAAATTTATTTCTTGTTTATGTTTGCAAGATATTTTATCTGAATGTCAAAGGCTGGCAATTCTAAGGTGGCAGTTATTTTCTTTCAGCGCATTAATGATGCTCAAAAGTCAAAGATCGATGTATGTGTGTCTTCTTTGGAGTTCATGTGTATTTTTCTCCATCTGTCTTTACTATTTTTCTTTCACTTTAGTTTTTCATAGTTTTACTCTGAGTTTCATGGGACCATCCTAAAGTTCAAGATGCATGCCCCTCAAAACATGCCTGCTTCATGGTAATCTAATGTTTCCTAGTATGCTGGCTTTATATCTATTTTATACATGATCTGCATTTTTCAGTGGGAGGGTTGGTTCTCATTAATTCTATAAAATGATAAATACTAAAACCCTCTTAAAGAGTTTCAAGAAGTAAAATAAGTTTATATATGGAAACTCTTAGCAGTGTTTATTATAAAACAAATAAACAGTCTTTCATCATTATTTTGACCAAAACATATTATTTAAATTTCAATTTTAACTAATTAGAAATAAGTAATTTAAAATTATTTTATCGAGTGTTATTATCATGGACATATTAATTTTTAAATACTACTTTTGCTGAAAATCACACTTATCCAAAATTTTGAAAGAGCTATTGACACGAACTTAAGATAGTGATGCTATACATTTATAAGGTAAAAAATAGTTATAAGATGAAATATACTGGAATAGTGAGAAAAATAAAGCCAAAATCCCAATAACTTTAATGAAAGACCCAGTATTTTATATCATTAGTGATATCAAAGATGCTGTTTGTCTTAAGCAAAAATGTCATCCTATTGAAGACAGTAAAAAAATATATATATATGTTAAACTAACACTGATCTAATATTGATGTTTTTTAAAAAAATGTTTTCAAAATGTTATTTTAAAGCAAGACAAAACATTTATATGTGAGGGCATGAATCATTGTGTGTTAAATGTATACTTCTTGAATTTAAAAATCAAAGACAATACAGGATGGTGATATCAGTGAGTTTGATTAATTGCCATGGAAGCCATGCTCTGTTTTGAAAATAATGTCGTGTGCACTTAAATTAGTGTTTGTAAAATTACTAGTGAAAATTACAAGATATAATTCTGCAGATATTCAAATAAAAATGAAAAATAAAGCATGTAAATTTGCAAATTAAAATATTAAAACTTTTTGATTTCCAATGTTTTTTATAAGACATTTCATCAGTGTATCTTTTCAACAAATATATTGAAAAATGAGAATATTTCTTCTTAGTGTTATTTACAATAATTTAGTACTCTAATGATAATTAGGATAGTTAATTTGTTAGTTATTAAGAAACATTTCATAACATCTAACATTCAGAATTATGCTTAAAGATACAAAAGCGAAGTATTTTATAATATTAAAAATGGGGCAGGAGGAGAGAGAGATTGAAATAAAAGAAGCAGGAGGAACGGAACTGGAGATAATTTCCAGCACTTCTTTAATACCACTGACTCATAATACCAAATAGGATGCTTTGCACATTATAATAAAAAAAAAGAAAAAGAAAAAGAAAACCTGCTAATGTCAGAATCATAGTGGGCTAAATAAGAACAGATGTTAACAAAATTTTGTCCTCATTCAAAAAAAGTAAAACCAAATGTGTTTATCCTTATTTGGTAATTTAAATATTTCAAATACATGTTATTCTTTTTATTTTGAAATTCTTAACTGATTTTTCTTTTAACTGTTCTCAGCCTTCCTCCTACAACAATTCTATATTTATTGGTACTCCTACTTGATAAATTGTGCTAGCTCCCAAAATATGTTTCTTTCCCATTTGTATTTCAACTCCTCATGCAGCTCATTAGTCATTATTTTTTTTTCCTTTATACATACAAAAATCACTTTGAGAAAATGAATTATCATGCTCCCTAAAATAATTTTGGGTGAGAAAAGCTAACTATATATTGTAATAGCAATTTTCAAAATAATACACTGTTTCCTTAAAACAATAATAAATTCAAGGCTTTGTACATGAAATGTTTAAATTAAAGAGTTTTCGTGGTTTTTTTATTGTTTTACATATTTTCATTAACAGCTGTGATTTTGCACTTGAGTCTAAGGGAGTGAAAGTAAACATTAGTTACCATTTAGCCCTGGCAATGATATTTTTACCAGTATAAATGCATGAGTGAAGGCAGAAATATCTTGTGGGTACTTAAGAATAACATAGCAGGAATGTTCATAGCAAATGATCAGTATAAAAAGACTAAGGACTGTTGTCATTACGTCTAGGTTTGTGCTAATAATGAAAAATGTTCATTGGTCATTCTGAATTAAAATATGATGATCTAACTCTTTTCCCACTTTCTGTTATGAGTCAGTCACTAGGCCACAATTAAGCCAATTAAGTCACTTAATAAAGAATGTTCATAAAGACCTATATGCCAAATTCATGCATATCAAATATAATGCTTCTTAACAGCGTTATCTTTTTAAAGCATCTTTGCATCTTTTCATGTATCGTAATATTCAGACCTTTGCTTAAATCTACTTTAAAAACAAATCAAAAATAAAGATGCTCTTCATCATATTTAGCAAAATTAATATTAGAGGTATAATAATATAATTATAGTTAATATAAATTAAGAATTTATACTTTTTGAATTCTAAGCTGTTTTTTGCCTGAACTCACAATACGTTGTTCATAGTTTATTGACTTCACTATTTTGAGTAGTTTTGCCTCCTTTTGACAATTTCCTTGGTCTCAAAATATTCTCTACCCAGGCTAAAATTAGGTGACAGGAGTACTGTGACTGAAATCTAACAAACCAAAAAGAAGCATCAAATTAATTATATTACATAAAATATTTCAAAGAATGCAAAGAATGTAAAGTTTTGTAACTTACCCTGCAATGCCAGTGGTTAACTTAAAACTTCATTTGGATATGTAATCACAGAAGTTAAAAATCTCTCTTAAGAAAACATCTTAAAATCTTAAATCAAATATTAGAAAATAAAGTCCAATAGAATATTAAAATAATTATATCTAATTATAGTATTAGTGAATTCTTGGCAAACAAAATCGGTTTGGCAATTAAATTATTTCTAGAAGTCTTTCCTAGTAACATTTTCTTATGTTTTTACACCTGAAATATGTTTGGGTATTTTAGAAAGAACCTTGGCTTGACCAAGCTGATCAAATTGTCATGCCGGACTGAATAAGCCTAATACTATTTGCATAATGAAATTACAGAGGGGAGACACAGAAGCCAATATATCTTTGTTACCATAGATATTTTTCCAGTAGTACCTGGGTTGGAGACTTCAGTTATGAAAACAAGTAGAGACAGCCCCTTTCTAGGGGCTATATAGTCTTGGTCAGTCATTAAAAAACTATTTGGTAGAGAAATTACGTCTCTACAGTTTAAAAGACATTTATTGGAACATGCATATCAACATCAATATAGCTACATAATACAAATATATTGATATATAATGGAACTTAGGAAGAGAAAAAAAGATGAGGTATTATCGAATTATAATTTCCTAAAGCACAATCTCAGCACACATAGAGAAATCGGGCATACTTATTATAAAAGATCGTTAAGTACTAAACATTCTGCATGGTGATCTTTCCATATCTTATCCACAAACCCTTTTACGTTTTCTTAATACACTAATTTTCTAACCAAAATATACTAAACTGTGAAACCAGTTGCTCCTACATCTTGTCCCATGATTAATACAAAGTAAGTCCTCCCCATACATTCTGATGTGTGTATGTATGTGTGTGCATATATGGTCACTTTATTTATTTTTTTTACTTTTATCTTAGATTTGAGTTTTTCAAACATGCTGTATATGATCTTTGGGTTTAATTTGTCTCTTTTTAGGAATGATGATTATTATGTAACAATATATTATAGTGAGGTACTCAAAGTGCAAATTAGAAATCCTTGGATCTATAGATTATGAGATTTATTCCTTTTTTAATGATAATGAAATGAGAGAATATATGAAATTATTTGCATAAAAAGCATAAAGTTTCATACAATTGTGTGCTGCTATTACTGTTTGCTATAGATAAACTAACCTCAAAATGTAGTTATGAGAGCAGTATATGAATAGATTTATCATATCAAATTGGATAATTCATTTTCGCTTATTTATCTATTTATTGAAAATATGTATGTGAGACCTTTATATTTCTGTTTTACCATTGCTTTAAGATCAACTTTAGTGAATACACAACTCTACCTATATTCCAATTTTTCTTTCTGAAAATACACTAAATAGATTATTATTAATAGTATTGTCATTGTATAAAACCTGAAATGTGAAAAGATAAAATAATGTGGAACTTAGAGCCAACTACAAATATGTTTTAAATACAGTAATTAAATGATAAGGATCAATTTAACTGTAGGTAACAAAAGCAGAAGATAATACTGTAATAGTTTTCAGCACTGTTGCTTTACAATACTTTTGTGCATCTACGATAGCAAACAAAGACTTTCCAAGTGTGTGATTCTTAAGCATAATTTAGGCACTTCTCCATGAAATGAGCAGATTGTAATGAGTTGTGAAATGGAATCCCCGATGTAACTAATTTGTACTTAAGACTCTTTTCAAGAAATTAAAATAAAAAAATAAACTTCTTTATTTATAACATAATTGCATTTAAAATTCAAGGATAAGTGAATTTCATAAATTTGTTAACAGAACATTGTTGGAAACACCACGTTCAACGTGGTTCACATCCAGCAAATAACAGAAAATGTCCTATTTTGTTCAGCTAATTTCTTATAAGCACATGTCTTCTATTTGAAAATTTGCTTTTCCAATTTGTATTTCATTGAAAATAATACAGTAAGAAAAATCACTGGAATTGGGCCATTAGTTACATTGTATATCCCAGTATTTTAAGCAAAAAGGTAGGCCCAACATGAAAACCACCCTGATAGCACTGTTACTAGAAATAGATAATAGAGACCCCAAAATGGTAATGGATTCACGTAAAAATTACTTTTTGTTTAACAAATATGTTTAGTATTACTGTTGTGCTAATCTTGGCTTTGTAAAACAGCATTTCAGCTATTTTTTATGTCCTGGTAAATTTTGTGTGATCATGGTACTATTATTTTCTTAAATGTATGTGATATTTTACTGGTAAATTCAACAGGACCTGGAGTTTCTTTTATGAGAGTAATGTCAATTAAAATTTTAACTTATTTAATAGAAATGGGACTACATCTATATACTATTTTTATCAGGTTTTTTAGTGACTTTTCCATTTCATCTAGAATTTCAAGTTTATGATCCTAATGTTCATGAAATATTTGTCATAAAGTTCATGAAATGCTCGCCTGAAAATTCAAATGGAGATATTAATTATCTATTTAGTTTTGATTTCTCACTTAATGTCACTCTAGTGAGAAAACATATATTTATTATTTCAGTCTGTCCTTTGGTATTTGTTAAGACTTATTTTGTGGGCCAGAGAATGATCAGTTTGTGAATTCTATTCCATATGAAATTCAGTGAATATGTGTCTTGCTCTTTGGGGTGTAATGTTGAATATACATTCTTTAGATCAATCATGTTAATAATGTTTTCCAAATCTATATGCTTTATGGTTATATTTTTACATGTACTGTACCTATTGACTGAGATGTATTAAAATCTTAAAGTAGTTTATCTGGATTTCTTTCTTCTTTTAGTTCTCTCAATTTTTCTTTATATAATTTAAGTGTGGTTTAAGGTACATACATTTTAGAATTATGTCATTTTGTTGATTTTATTTTTGATCATTACAAAATATACAGTATTTTAGCTTTAAGTTTTTTTTTTTTTTAAAAGACATTACTATAGCTACACCAGCTTGCATTTGGTTAGTTTCACTGTATATATGTTTTTACTTTCCTCTTTCAGCATTTTTCTGTCCTTATATTTAATGCTTCAATATGATATTGTGAGTAAATTATCTTTTTGACCTTCATTTCTGTTCATTAGTGTATTTAAAATGTTTTGTAGTTGATTATATTTTATCCAATATATTCATTGTTTTAATCCACCCTCATGGGAAACTGAAATTCTCTTCCTTTTTCTTTCCCATCCAATCCAATCTGCATCTGTGGCCTACTGTTCCAATAAAATATTCCTACTTCTTTGTCACCAGTGACCTTCGGTTTTTCAGTTTTTCAGTTTAATCTCCATAAAGCTAGACAGTTCACTACTATTTGAAACATTTATTATATTTCTTTTAGGAAACCTAGATTCTTTTGGCTTTTATGGCATCTTGATCTTATAGTTTCACTTCTATATCTGGGCCACTATTCAATTATTTTTTTTCTTCTTTTCCTTTCACTTTTATTTTTATAATTCTGCAAATCTTTACATCTATCAAACCAATCTATACTTATGATGATTATGTTTACTAAGGATCACTTACATTTATATAATATTTATATATTATATTAAGGGCCTTGGCAGATGTACACCACTCTTTATCAATGCAAACTGAATAATAAATACAGTATTATGTTCATATTCACAGTATTCACATTAAAGTATTTGACCTCAGATTAGGTAACTAGTTTGATTAAGTCATTTAATTATTAAATGTTGAGGCATATTCCAAATCCTGTTTTAAGTTCAACTCAGGAGAAACCTACTCTCAAAATCCTCTCTACAATATCTTGATATTCCCATAATAATATAGTCCTGTGATAACTGAGAACAATGGGGAAGACAGAGGAAGAAATAAAAGGTGAAAAAAAGTTAGCATGAAAAGAAAATATAAGTGTTGGCATAAAATATAGAAGGAAGAGGAACTGGGAGCAAACACACATTTACGCACATTTTTAATTCTCCTTTTTCTTTTTTTTTTTTTGCCCATAAATTATGTCTTGACCATAGTTATAAATAAATGAGCAAGGCAACTTATTTTAAAAGGAAGAAGATTGATGGTTATAATTTGGAATGCTCATATACAAATTATATCAAATTGGGTGATGGAGTCATGAAATTCTATAGCTGTTTATTCTTAAGGGGTTGCTTTGTGATGTGCAAAGTAAATATCCAAAGACAGAATGTCGATTCATACTGACAACAACCATAGTATTAATTTTAGGTCCTACTGGTATATTTGAAGGAAAACACAATTAATTTCCATTTTTGCTCTTTAATATCCCTTCAAAGACATGTTTTAGAAAGATTCAGAAATTATAAAAATCATGTTGTGTTTAGAAATGTTCAGAAGTTATCAAAATTCAAGTATCAGAAGTTTTATGTCAATTGTAAATATAAAATGAAAAATTTTTAGAAATAACTGTTTAAAATATTGAAAAAAGTGTCTTGAAACTGAGTCATAAATAGTAAAAACCATAAACATATGCATTTTATTCATTTATTTTCACAATATTTTCATTTAAATATTCTTGTTTTAGTCTTCATCTCTCTGCCTTTCACTTCCCTTTCTTAGTCTCTCAAACTTATACAATACAGACTTAAAGGCATTGGCTGTAAATTTTAAGGATATTAATTAAGTCTGACTAGTAAGTTCGCATTTGTTTATACCTAAAATTTTGGTGTTGTTGCTAATTTCTAAGTTGTTTACATTTATGATTGCTTTTAAAATACTTAAGAAAAGAATTCTCAACTATACTAAGTAACAGGAATGAACCGTAGAAGTTTATATTACAAGTTTATGTTACCTTGGAAATAACACTATCCCAGTTGTCATGAGCCCCCTGTGTGTTTCATTAAAATCAAGACATCTTTTTAGAAGTTTATAGTTATATTGAAGGTACACATATACATATCTATGTGTGTACATTCTCTTTTCATGTTTTTATATAATATTTGGTAGTAGCGACTGCCCCTATAGGATAAAATGAAATTCACTTAGCTGATTGATTATAATCCTACTTAATTGTTCTGTAATTATATTTGGCAATTTTAATAGAAATATATTGTTATGCTAAAAAAGTTGTATATGCAAATGACCTTTCTTTTTAGACCTCATTTTGAAAATCGCTTTCAGTTATTTATTTATTTATTTTTTTACAAAGACTTGGTAAGTAAATCTCTTTGACTAAATTAAGCAGTCCTTTATTTTTCTAAATAAATAATTGGCTGGATACCAAAGCAATTTAATTTCGTTTTCTGCTAATTAATACAGTCATCTTGATAATTCTCATAACTTTAATTAGCATATTTTTACATTTGTAAAATATTTAATTTGGCACGCATTTGTAAAATATTTAATTTGGAATGTGTGAATGGTTCTACACTTACAATATTCTAATTCGTTTTCCCAAGGTAAAATATTTTAATCATTCATATGGATTTTATAACCCTATGTCAAAGATGTTTTAAACCTTGCTCTCAAGGTTAATGTAAAGGTGAAAGTGATTCCTTCATAGATTTAAGGAAAAATTATGTAAGAGGTTCATGTGTTAAAGCAAAGAGAACACTATGAGTTTTTGAAATAATTGTTACCCATATATTTTTTATCAATTTGAAGACTTTTGTTAATTAGATTTTATGTTAGAAAGTATGTAGAAAAGAATTAGTTTTCAAACTTTGGGCCATATTTCACCAGGTTTTTTGAAAATCTCCAGATAACTCCCTTGTGTATATTTATTATTATTATTAAAACTTATTTTTTCTACTTTAAAAAAATAAATACAGCCTAAAAAATGATAACTTCTGTTATGCATTATAAATCAGAAAAATCATGATAACATAAAAAAAGTGAAAACACAAGGTCTAGAAGTAAAAAAAAAAAAATCTGATTAATTAAGAATCAGTAGAACAATTGCAAATAGGATATGTGATGTAGATTCCAAGATTTATTAAGAGCAGTTTATCTCAAACTTAAAGAAATATGGATCTCACAAGCTATGTAAGAAAAAACAAGTACAACCAAGAACAAAGGAAGCAATTTGTTACTACTGCCTACATGGTATTATATATTCAAAATCCATGTGAACATAGAGAAATCCATTTGAAAACACCCACAAAGTGGTTTATTTTAAATGGAAGCACTTTGAAATCACCGATTTGTATCTACTGGAAACATGATTTTTCTGGAAAAGCTGATTTACCACAAGTGTACAAAAGAGCTAATGGAAAGGAAAAGGGAAATAAGAAAAATATTGTGTTCTGTTTTAGCTTTCTTTTTATTTTTGAAATTAAGATACAGAGAATAATTTTCTCCAAGATAGTAATTGAACAAAAATATCTCGATAGATTTGTACATTTTAATGATTTTGAACAGGACCAATGTCAAATCATAAATGAAGGTATTCAAATACAGTCAGTAAATTGTTGAGTAAAAGTGTGAAATTTCAGACCACTTAGATGTAATGTCGCAGCTTATTTGCTATGGGCAGACTTGTTATTATCATATACATTATTTATACCAAATTTATAAGCAAGGAAATCATGCAACAAATAAACAGTATATTGAAACCAATTCTACTTCTCATCTTGTGCTTCTCACAGAAAACATGAAGAGCACACTTTCCTTCACTTCTCTTGTTCTGTGGGCTGAGCTAGCACTTCTCTCTTCATATTTTCTTAAATTTCTTTCCAGCCCTCTACCATATTTGTTAAGACCTCTTCTGCTTCTCAATCACAAAAACTCTGATGTCCACATTTTACCATGATCCTTTGGGGCAAAGGGGGAGACAGACAAGAAACCAGAAGTTCTTGTAGTAAGTAGAATGAGCTTACTCAGCTATTACTGAATTGAATCCAGAGTTAGATTACTTCTATGCCTGTCAGTTACTGTGACAATAGATACCATTTTGTCCAGGAGACTTGCGATAGTTGTACACTTTGGGGGGGGAGGGTGGAAACAAGGAAGATGAAATGAGGTGAATAAGACAGTATTTAGGGATAGCCGATAGAAAACTACATTAGCAGTCCAGGAGAGAGAAGGTTGCTGGCAGTGGAGAAGGAAATTGCTACATAATTTGGAGGAGAATGTGCAAGATTATACTAGTTTCGTTGTAAAGGTAAAGTGAGTGTTGTCTTCATGGGCAATTCCCTCCTGTTTAATAACTAATGATGGTGCAAGTTACTGGAACTAGAATTAGAGGATAAGTATGTGTAGATGAAGTGTATTAACAAACAAATGGGACAAAGCCTGCAATGTATATGGAAGGGAGGAAGTTGTTTTAAAATGAAAGATAATAGATGTTTGTATTTGCATGGAACCATTCAGAAGAGAGAGATGGAGAGGGGGAGGTAGTGATAAAGATTGAGATAGAGATAGATCATGGAGGACAGATGACAGATGATGGATGGATGGATGGATAGATAGACGGATGGACAGACAGACATGATAGAGATATCAGAGAATTAAGGGGGGATTTAACTTACATATAGTTATTATAGAGAATGTTATATTTTGACAGTGAAAAAAGATCAGTTTAGGAAATTTATTTCCTTTCTGTCTCTGTGCCTCTCTCTGTCTCTGTCTCTCTCTCTTTCTGTCTCTGTCTCTCTTTGTTTCTCACTGTCTGTCTCTCTCTGTCTCCATTTCCGTCTCCGACTCCCTCTCCCTCTCCGTCTCTCTCTCCCCCTCTTTCTCTCTGTCTCTATCTCTCTCCCCTCAATGGCACTTTTCTACCCAATCTAGCAAGTTTAATCCGGCAATAAGGAAAGCAGAAAGGGAATCGTGCTTGAGAGCCAAGACCTGAAAATTGGGACAGTCAAATCATAGATAGAATCTAGTATATGCATGAATGCAACACACACAAGATAATGTGGTACTCAAGGAAAAAAAATTAAAAGTATAATTAAAGTCCTCAGAGTTCAAATATAAAAGCACAGGCAATTATTTCACTATTGCTGCAGCAATTAAAATCGTTTTATTTGCCCCTTTTACTAATATCTTATCTTTACGGGTCTGACCTTTAGAAGAAAATACCAAGATGGATTTCTTGTTATTGGTTGGGAACTGAAGAGAGCATGAACTAGTTCTATTAGTAATTCTACAATGATTCTCTTGCTATGAAAACACTTTTATTTTGACCTTCTTTCTTAGGTAACAGAGAGCTTCTACTGAAGATTTTGTAGCCAGTTTTATATTGTGTATTTTTTTTGTGCATAGATATACCCTAGAGAGTATATTGAGGTTCTAATATCTATTTCGTATTCATTCATGTTTCTACTGATAAAAATAAAAACAGGAACATAGTTTGTGAGAGAAGTAGGGACCCAAGATATCCTATCTCTTATCAAAGTGCATAGAGTTGACAATTTATGTTTGATTCAAGACACTTGAGAATGAAAGAATACTGCTAATTGATCACATCAGAACAATTGGTATCACTTGAGGATCTCCTGGACAAAAGGGCCCCTAATCTTTAACTAAAAAGCATCACAATACTCCTAAATCTCAATTCACCTCTATCTAAACAAATTTGATGTGGGAGCTGTTGAGTAGACTTGTTGGACAAATACATGAATTCCAATTAAATTTGAACTTCAAATAAACAATAAGTCCATTTTATATAAGTATGCCCAAATATTACATGAGTATACTTAGCCTAAAAGGTATTAGTTGAATATCTGAAATTTAAATTTTTATGGGTATCCTGTACTTTCATTTGCTAAATGTGCCTACCTTATTATCAGAAATCTCAAGAAAATAGTTTTGGTGGATTTGGTTTGCATTCGGATGAAATGGGGAGCAAGAAATGTTCAGTGGCATTTTGACTACTTTTTTTATGGCTTGCATCATGAATAATTATGGTTACAGATTACATGGTAGAAAGCAAAATTAGAAATGCACAACAGTGGAATTTTCCTTATTGAAACCTCAATTCTTCCACAGTACTTCATTTTTTGTTATGTAATCCCTTTATGGTACATTTTTATTCATTCGAACTATAAGTTAGGCTTTAACTATGACATAAAACCAAGCAAGGTTAGTGAATATATAAAAACATTTTATATTAATACTCTAGAATATCCCCTTCCAGATAAATGTGTCTAAATTTCCTATGTACTGGTGTCTTTTTTATTACTTAAATAGTTATGTGTCTTATACAGCATAAATTAGGCAGAGTTAATAAAGTATTAACTGATTGTTTGACCGGAATGCTTTAGATGTGTGCCATGACCGAGTAACTTTGTTAGGGGTTTCATGCTGGTCAAAGTAATAAAGGTGCTATATCTTCTATAGATGACCTAAGAATCATTTTTCAAAACCCAAAGACATAGCTATTCTAAAGTAAGAAGAAAAAAAGTCATAGGATTTTTGATGTGATACATTTCATCCCGTACCCTAAATTTCCTCATCTCTTAAAACCTATATACATTTGACCAATTTGAAAGATTTCCTGTCCTGACAGCAGACCACAGGCATTATTCCAGCTGATTCAGCTGTTTCAGTGGGTGTTATCTGAGTGTCCCTGTGCACCCTCATTGCGTTGAACAATTACAATTGTTCAAACTGCTAAAATGAAGTTAGAAAGAACTCAGTCCCACCAAATCTACTTTATTCTAAGAGAAAATATTTGGCTCATGGAATCTATTTTGTGAGAATTGACTTACAAATAACTCCAGATAAGTCTTTTGGGATCAAATAGAGAAGGCACGGGGGATTGTAATTATAAAGGGAGAACCCACATCAATTAATCATTTCCTTACCATTGGATAAAATATACCAAACTACTACCTTGAACTTTGTATTAAAGGTATTAATCTTACATTTTAAATATTTTAACCGTGCAGACATCAACATATTTGAATTTTGCAAGCTTAGACAGAAACATTTTATTACAAAAATATCTTTCTTGATAATGTACTTAATAATTTGTGTGAATATAGGTGCCAAATTATTGTGGAGCACCTACAAAGCTCAGAAAAGAAGAATTTTTTGTACTTTTTAGTGTTTTTTATTTTAGTTGAGAGTAATTGAAATTAAATCATGAATGAGCTCTTATATGGATATGCATCTTCATGAGATTAGTTTAATCATGATTATCAAACCAAAGTACAGTTATTTTAGAAGAGATTTGATTTCATCTTCTCTTTCTTACAAATGAGTAGGTAGAAATCTTTACCCAGAAAAATTATTCATTTTTTTTTAAACAAGCTATATTTATTTATGGTGTTTCATAGAATAAAATGTCTATTGAAATATAATACTGTGTACACAGAAATGTGAATAAAAGGAAAAGTTTTTCTTAACAAAGATTTCATGGAAATGTGCACCTAAAATGGCCCCAATAACAATATATAGTTTGAATAGTTAATAAAATCACAAGTTTGAAAAATAAAAATTATGAAAACATATAACAAAGACTGTTGCTCCCAATATTTATTCATACCACCCTCTCTGAAAGGTAACCACATTTATTTATGTTTATTCGTAAATGCTATTTTATGCAAATGTATGCACACACACTTTCATATTAAGTGCAATCATTTTATTATGCATTATATTTATCTATCTATTATATTTATTTATTTATTTGTGCTTAATATATCTTGGAAAGTTTTGGGGAAGGAGAAAAATCGTTCCTAAAAATCCTTCCTGAACTTTTACTACTCTAAGCAGTTTGAAACTCTGATATTGGCCACTTTTTCTTGTCTCAGGCCTCCAGTGATTTTTCTTAGTTACAGAGATTTTTGTCCTATCTCTGCAGATAAACAATGTTTGCCGCAATTTATATATGCATATACCTATATATGTGTTTTTGCTGTATCTGTAGTAATGCAAAGAGTTTTTGCCTCCATTAAGTTCTACAAAATAACTTCTCTGTTACTTATTGAGGTAAAATTTTCTTTACATTTTACTTAACCTTTGAACAGAATCAGTAGATTATAAACTCTTAACTCCTTAAGAACAGAATGCTAAAGGCTCATGATTAGTATGTAAATATTTAGCATATATTTAGGTACCTATCAAATGTTGTGTGTAGTTATCAAGAATTATTTGTGTTTTACTCCAAACTTATTTATAAGAGCCAGGCTTGTCATTTAATTACAAAATATTAATATGAATAACAAAGTGTATTGTTAGAAAAAAATAAATGTATTGTAGAAAGACATGATAAAAACCTGTCATAAAATACAGTAAAAAGTAAAACTAATGTGTGTGTGTGTACAAGTGTGTATGTTTTAAGTAAAATATCTTAGATTTATATTTAAGTATTTAGAATTTTTAAATTAAAATTTATGATTTTATACTTTAATCAGTGGTTTCAAACAGCAAACTCTAGTAGTCTCAAATGCTTTGAACAAAAGAGTGTCTAGCGTAGAATTAAAGTCACTTAATGCCATCCTTTCTTCTCTATATGAGATCTTTTTTCTAGTAAAGCTAATCTTTTTCAGATCTAAAAAATTTAGACTGCTAGTAGATTATCGTGTCATTAAAAAATGAAACGTGAGTTAATAGAGGCCAATGACTTATTTACTATATTACAGCATTGGAAAACCAGCAAGAAATATAAATTGCAAAGCACACCAAAGAAAATGTGTTATATATCTAAGATTCCCAAGAATATAAATGTGTAAAACTTTGATAATCACTTTTAAAATAAAATTATTTTATAAAATTATTTTTTGAATTTATATAATATTAACACATCATATGCATAATACAAAATAATTTATGGAATTGATGGCTGTATAGTATTTGTGAGTTGTTTATATCCTTTCTCTACAATAAAAATTCTCAGATTGCTTCTTTTACAGAAAAGTGAGATATTAACATAAAGCATGCCCTTTACAAGAAAAATGTTGTTTTTTCTCTATATTTCTGAATATACTAATGCTGAGGAAACAGAAAATCAGAATATAAGAAACTATCATTACCAACTATCAGCCAGATGCATAATATGAGATGTAATGAGTTAATTCCCTGTCTAGTTATGAATCTCATTTTTGAACGTGCCTATTTTTTTTAATTGACAGTGGAGTGGGTAATATAGGGGGAAAAATCAAGATACTGTTGTACAATCTAAACTAAAAAAAAAATTATAAGTAAACTTATTAATTTTCCGTTTCAATTTTAGGGACTTTAAATTGGTCATTACTTTTTACATTCTATCTGAAATGGATCTGGGCATATAATGTTCAAGTTTCATTTAGATGACTTAGATTATCATAGATAAAATCTCTAGAACCTCATTGGGTTCTCATAGTGAGAAGTTAAGTAAAACACGCTCAAAAGGAGGGCATGTGTAACCATGTTGACAGGAGGAAGAGATACGTGACCATGTCGAAGTGCACCCAGGAGTCTTTCCATAAGAAAGGCAATCTCAGCAAGGGAAAGAAAGTACCAGCTTTATCCAACTTGGGGGTCGACTAACACAACACTGGCATTCTTTAGACATCTATTTTACCAAAGGGAAAAGAGAAAAGCTGAAAAGTCTTTGTAAAAATCACATCCCAGGACACAGGCCCATTAAAAAACTGATTGATAATCTTAGGAAAATTTGTAAATCATAAGTAAATCATAAATCACGAAGAGGACAAGGCTTCACTTCCCTTAGTACCTTGCTACCACAGCAACAGAGCTGCACTATAATAACAGCTGATTACAGCTGGAAGAACGGCTAGGTGGTGCACATATTATTTAAATAGGAGTTTTTAGGGAAAGACAACAGGGAACACAAATAAGGACATTATAGACAATAGAAACCTGTGACATCTACAACTAGGTACCTGCAAATCAAAACCAAATTCTACCAAGATTCACACTGAAGCCTCACACTAAAGCAACAGTCCCCAACCTGTTTGGCACCAAGGACCAGTGCTCTTTTGAGAATCTAACGCATGATGAGCTGAGGTGGGGCTGAGGCAGTGATGCTGGTTGGGAGCTGCTGTGGGTACGGATGAAGCTTCTCTTGCTAGCCTGCCGCTCACCTTCTGCCATGTGGCCTGGTTTCTACCAGGACACGGATCGGTACCAGTCCACAGTCTGAGAGTCAGGGATCCTGAGACTGCAAGCCTGCTTATCTCAGTTCCTTTTACCAGACATGCTAAAAGGAAAATAAATATAGTCTGAAGAGATAGAGCAAAGATCAGATCCAGATAGGACAGTATTTGTAGTTATCACAATTCTTGTAAAATAGAGAATTTAAAATAAATATGATTAATATGGTAAAGGCTCTGTAGAAAAGTTAGACATATATAACCAAAATAATTGAAAACATGTTCTTACAAAAGCTTGTAAACAAATGTTCACAGCAGCATTATCATAATAAATAAGAGAAAGGACATTTTAGTCAATGACAGGGCACATACGACCATGCCCCATAAGATTATAATGGACCTGAAGATTTCCTGTCGACTGGTGGCTATTACAACTGTAGCTTAATGCATCATTCACGTGCTTGTGGTGATGCTGGTGTAAATAAACCTAGTGCATTTTCAGTTGTATAAAAAATATAGCACATACAATGTATAGTACATAATACTTGATAATGATATTAAATGACTACTAGATTAAGTATTTATTATACTATACTTTTTATCATAATTTTAGAGTGTACTTTCTACTTATAAAAAAAAAGAAATTTGCTGTAAATGGTATGCAGAAGATGCCATATTGCTCCTACTGCAGCTTCATACATCTTGTGTTTACCATGTCTCTTGATTGCATCATTTTCTCTTGTGCTTGATTTGATCCTGTGTCGTTTTGTACAGTGACATTCTGTACAGGCTTGTAGTCTGGAAGCAATAGCCTATGCTGTATAGTCTACATGTGTAGTGGGCTATACCATCTAGGTTATGATGTTTGAAGAATGATGAAGTCATTTAAAGCATTTCACAGAAATTTACTTTTCCTTAAGTGGCACATAACTATATAATTATTGAATAGGTATGGAATAGGCTATTTATTGTTTACCTTTATGACATCAATTCTGTCTTTATAATAAGTGAATCTCAATTTTGTTTTGTTTTGGAAAACAGTGTATAAATCTACTAGTTATAAATCTACTTCCCTTCGTCTTTCTTACAAATACAGCTCTTCATTTACAAATAAGGTCATCCCACAGTTTCAGCAACAAAACAGTAACATCGATAACAATACACACAAGAAGAATTCTTCTAGCGATTTATATAAAAATTCCTTTTCTGAAATAGATTTCAAGGCTTTTATCTATGTAGTTTCCATTGTGTTCTTTCTTTCTGGAACGTGGCACTAACAACTAGAGCAGTGGCGTCATCTTAGCTCAATGACAGAAAGGCTAGGAGAATTACTGGGCCTGCTTCCTTGACAATTGACGTGCTGAAATAACATTAACAGTGGCCTATATTTATTTGCTTTGTTGTGGTTTGTTGTTGGGGGAAAAATACACAAACACAAAATTCATTGAATTTTTTACAAAAAAGAAAAGTTAATAGGTTAACACATACAATTAACAGATAGGTAAAAAGCAGCAATTGAGAAAATATCTCCTCTATATTTTCATTTTTAAGTTTTATATAAAAAATAACTTATTTACAAGCTCTTCATATGAAATGTGTATGCCTATAAGTAGGTTAGATGATATTGACTATTATAAACATACATATGGGATTTTGTATAATGTGCTTCCTTCATAAAAGCAGATTTTTGAATGCCAAACTTAAAATTAGAAATATTTTTGTTGTCTAGAGAAGATTAAACATCATATGAAATATCTTTAAGATAATACATATCATAGCAAAATATTTTATATGATATGTATCGTAGCAAATTAGCTTTGGAGAAGAAAAATATTTAAATGTTAGACAAATATGACAAGGTAACAACAAAATGTATTTGTATTCTTGGTTTATTTTTATGGAAAATTAGATCAAGGGGGCTTCTTTTTTTATATGCTGCATTCATTTACTAAATACTTAATTTCAATGTAATAAATTAGTTAACACGCCACCCCCACCATGCCACATAAACACATAGGTGTAAAGAGACACAAAATCTCCTGAACAAAGATATCTGCCTCTCACCTTACTAAGAAGTTCCCTTAAAGCAATGATTTTATTTAATTAGATGCATTTGTTTTGAGCATATACTCAGTTCTTCCCATTTAGGTTGGTTTTTGAGATCGGAAAAATTGACTGTAACAAATCTTGACATTAAATATAGCGTAATCTTCTGAGGAAGTTCCTATCTCTTAAATTATAATATTTTTTTTGCCAGAAAATGAATTATGTAGAGACTAAAAATTTGATGGACTGTAATATGTATTGCAACAACTCTAGGAGATTTTTAGTAACACAGTTATCTTTCCTGAGTTGAATACCTTTGTCAAAGACATATTTGGGACTACTGATCTTTAATTTGCAGATTGGAGAGCAGGAAGGAATTCAGTTATCAAAGCAAACATGAAGTGAATTTATGAAAACAGAAGCAGACATCTCTAAAAATCAGTATGTTAAGCTTCTGAAGAAGTGAAAAATAGACATGTTGATGTAATCAAATCTATGCTTTGGGCTACTTGGATTTTCGTTTTATTCAAAATTGAACTATCATTAAATATAAATGAGAAAACTGTTATAGAAGTAAATATAAATAATCTGAAAACAATATTTGTTAAAACACAATTTTTAAAGTCATTTTATTGCATAAATTATATAAAAATTAGGAGCATAAATTTCATAATTAACGCTTTTAACAAAATCCCTCAGATAAACCTCTACGTATTCAAAAACTGCAATTAGTAACTTAATTGCATATATGAATTTTACGTTTTTCTAATATAGCACAAACAACGACTTACAAGACTGAGATTTCCCAAAGAAAATGAAATTCTAATTAAGATTGCAATATAGAAACCCTGCCTGATTCCTGCCTGCTATCCTACAGAGTATTAACTCGAGACTGCAACATTAACTCTTACCTGGATATATACCATGTGAGCCTAATCCTTAAACAAACCAACCAGTCTTCATAGATGATAGAGCATAGGCAGATATATAAATAATATTCGTATTTATAGATAGATAGATAGATAGATAGATAGCCTATTGGTTATATCTCTGAAGAACTCTGGCTAATATAATTGCACACATTGATTCACAAATATTTTACTAGTGATGATTTTTCTTTGTTGACACAATACATAATCACACTAATCCTCTTTTCCTAAAATCCTAAAAGATAATTTATGTACTTATTATGTTTTCAATTACATTATTCTTCATTAGTCACCTACCAATAGTTAACTTTTCTGAGAAAATTTTGTCTTTTCTCTCAATTTCTTTATAGAGATCGATCTGCTTTTATTTCACAACTTTCCACTTTTGTCTAGTTCGTTTCTTTCTGAGTTTTTAAGTAAATGTCTGAGTAATGTTTCATAAATGTAAGTAGTTATTTAATTCAAGTTCTTTGTGAGTGAGCTGATAGATTTTGATTTTGATTTTCTGCTTTCCACATTTGAGTCCCATCATATCTGTTTCACGTCGAGGGCCCCAGTCTATGGCAGTCACAGTCAGTTCTCTTTAGAGCATCCAAATTGTCCTAAAACCATTAGGAACTTATCCATTTCTTATTGAATTATCACAATGAGAGAGGCTACACATCAGGGAAATCATGGTACAACTCCCCACAAAAAAAAACATAGAGATCTTAGAAGATTTGGAGGAGAGTAGAGTTTAGTTGACATTGAAATTATAGTGTTTTGATAGGTTCAAGCAAAGCAGGGTTGTGAGTAAAAGAGTTAGAATTGATCTGGACTGCAGATTGGCCGTGGGTCCTGTTTTCTTGGAGACTTTAAAGTTAAGATTGATGTGGAGTGTTATGGTCAGAAATCTGGGGTTTACCTGGGTTGTAAATCAAAACTACTTGACTGTGCCAAAGGGATACAGATGCTTCAGGCAAGGGGATAGTTGATTCTTCCTAATATAATTTAAAACAACACAGTTTCTGATAGTCTAGGATTTTAGATAACAGTGTTCCTCAGTGAGGAAGAAAGCAGTAGTTTTTCTCAGAGAAAGAGAATGTTATGACACTATATATTTACAGTGTGCCTTTCAGGGAAATATCATTCAGTGTAAACTTTGCAGCTGATTTTTCCTGGGTCTTTTATTCCAATCTGATGAATGGTAGGGCATAATTTTACCATCTAGGTAATTTGTACTTTTTTAGGAAGTACCTTAATGTCCTCCCGGATCTATTCATGGAACTAGAGAGGAAAAAGTTTCTAAATGAAGGAATAATAATGTCTTCTGATACATTTGGCATGTCTAGCTAAAGTCAAAAAAGTCTGAGAAACTCATACCAGCAGCAAAAATATAAAGCCTTTTATTAAAGAAATTTTAAAGAATGTATATGGATGTATATATAAATATATCTGTTAATATATATACATATTCTTCCACATATACATATATGTGTATATCTATGCATGCATATGGGACAGGAAGCTAGGTATACAAGTAAGGAACTTAAAGCCATTATGAGAGAAAAAGTTGAATTAAACATTAATATACCATGATAGTGTAATGATAGGTGATGACAGATATGCAAGAACAGAATTCAGGAAGCATTGGAATGATACTAAACGAATATTCTCATTACGAGTTTTTCTTATATCATATTGGAGAAAGATTATTATAACCATCAAAATCATCATAATTTCTAATTATTTCTTATTTATTGAATATATGTCTAAACATTATTAAAAATTATGTTTAAGTTAATGTGAAATCAAAATGAAAAAGAAAACCAAATTTACTTGTATTTACACTTCAAAAATTTTAAATTCGATAAGTTCAAGTGTTGCAGCAGATGTGGAGCTATTACGTATTATATACATCTCTGGTTGGCGTGTAAAATGATGAAAACACTTTGGACATGTGTTTTGTATTATAATTTAAATATGAATATTCACACACTCTGCAGCCTACAAATTCAACTCCTAAGAATATGCTTTAAAAATTCTCTTACATTTAGAATAGAAAATCTGTGAAACAATATTTATAGCAATCATATTCAGTGTTGGAAAAAAAAATGAGAAGCAGCTTAGATGTCCAATAATGTATAAGTAGATAAAAAAGATGATATAGTCATGTGAGAAATATTATACAACACTGCATTTCTTATTGTTCTTCACACTAAAGAGGCTTATTTTGACCTCTGAGCATCTGCAGTTTCAATTCCCTCTACACAGAATAATGGTCTTCCAGATATCAGAGGTTAATTCCTCACCTCTTTTAGGTTTCTCCTTTTGTCACTTCATTAAGAGGCATCTGTTACAATTCTGATATTTTAACCACTTGCAAAATTTTTGCTCCCTATTTTGCTCCCCGTTGCTCCTCAGTAACTTTTTAAAATAATAATTACCTCTATCGGAGCTACATTTTTATTTATTTGTCATATTGCTGAAGACTGAAGATGTTCTTCTGCTTATTGTTGAATTTCCAGAACAAATAATAGTTGTAAACAAATAAGGTATTTAATACATTTTTGTTGAATAAATGAAATGATTAATGATGAATGGATGAATTAAAAACATACTAATTTGATAAAGATGACATTATTTCTATTAGGTAAATACAGAAGGCACAAAGACAGCGTATGTACAATAAATATTAAGTAATATGATATGCAAAGGAATTTGGAAGAAATTAGAAATTACAACAAGGGAAATAAAAACTCAGTAGCAGAATTAAAATTTCCTTTGTTGGCAAGAAAAAGCAAAACCAGGGAGATGAAAACTCAAATAAATAATATGAGAGTAATATATATGCAAATTAGAAAATAGATAATAATAAATGATAAGTGGATAGATAAAAAGAGAATGATTGGACTAGAGCAAAAAAACAAACAAACAAAAAATAAGAATTGAAAAGTGTGTTAGAGATAATATACCTTCCCAAGAGAAATGTCAGGAATATGGATAATTTAAAAGATATATATAAACCCTTGGGATAGTAAAGGAAAATAATATTTTTTCTTCGAAGTAATAAGTAGTATTACCTGGATAATCACCACAAAATGGAAGTGTAATGAATATTATTTAATATATTTATGATATATGTAATAATAGGTTGTTTTGATTAAGTGTAAATACCTGTAATTTGTCAATTATAAAAATATAAGAAAATGGCAAATATGTACTAGAATGTACAGAAAGGAAAATATAAATGTCTTACTAGCATATGAAAAGATGAACAATGTCAAGCACAATTACATGCAATGCAAAATTTTTTTAAAGTATTTTTTTTCTCAGTATAAGTGTAAATATCCAAATATTTTCTAAGATACAGCATTTTTGAGTGTCTGGAGAAAGGAGTTCTTACACACTGTTGGTGAGATGGTTGACTGACAGATAATCACATCCTGTAAGGAGTAGAACATTAAATGTAATTAGAGAAAAAAATCAGTAAGAGCAGACTATGCAGACAGTTAAAATGAGAGGATGTAATGAAATGTTTTATCTTAATTCTTTTAAACAATATTTCAAAACAGTTCTGGAAACACGTAACTTGAAATATTTATTAAAAAGCAAGAAATAGTATGGAAAGTAAAAAAATTTTCATAAACGTAAATCAAGGAACTCTGTAAAGAATCCACCATGTTCAAGTCAGTTTTATATGCTAACTGCAGCAACCATTTAAGAGATTACTGTACCAATGTCACTATACAAAAATGATCTTTTTTCAAATAGTAGATTGAATTAAATATTAAGAGATAACAAATACTTTTAAATACATAAATATTATTATAAGCAATTTTTAGTAAGTAGATAATAAATGATCCCCTCCTGTACCTTTCAAACTACAGTGCATTAGCAAGAAAGTGATTACTATAAATTACAAATGATTTCACATTGAAAAGATAAAGTTATAAATAAATAATATAAATGATAAAGTCATAAAATTATTTTGTTTTTATGTAATAGAATTATTATTCTGCATTTTTGGCATATACCTGACTTTTAATATAAAGATTTTTATAACAAAGAAAAAATAAAATAAATTCACATTTTTTATTGCTGATTAATATTTTATTTACAAAACCAATTTTCCTTAAACTTATATTAAAATACTTAATGATCCATTATACTAATGTGGTGTTGAATATATTAGAAATCATGTATATTAAATGAATTCCAATACATGTAACTTGTTTAGTTTTAATTGTATACAAATTAATTTTAAGCTAACAGAACGTATTATTAATGTGAGACTATTTCTTGTTTAGTTTTTTTTTCAAAATACATCAAATATATATAAATTGACTTCAGATGTCAGATGATATATAGAACTGCTTTATTATACCTAAAAAAAAAAATGACCTATCACATATGACACTACCAATTTAAGCAGCTGAAATAGCTTTTCTATTAAAAGTCCTGGGTCCACAGTCTGCCCTGACCTTTGCTCTCTCTCCTTGCTGTGAATTGTAACTGCAGTACAAGGATTGTTGGCCTGCTCCCCATGTTTGACCCTTGACTTATCTATTGCTGTATGGGAATTAGGTTTCCAAACTGTATTAGCGAGGGTCGTACCTGAGCAGGAAAGAACAAATTGGAAACAGTTCCTTCCTAATGAAACTATAACACGAAACAAGTCTGAAAACAGAGGTTTCCCTGTGAAAGAAAAATGACTGAAACAGCAAGAAAAATAAAACTGTTCATCAAGTACCTGTAATCTTAGCTGGTAGTTCAGTGCTCAGAGACCTAACCATGTCTTGTCTTCATATATTAAGACCTTTACATTTATAATATTTATGAATTAGTTGTTCTATTGATAAGGTTTTCTTTATATGACTTGAAATATATTTTCTCAGAGATAACCTCATTTTCTCATATATCCAACTATTGGCTATTGATTATTTCCTAAGTGATACTTTACTAAACATTGTATTTATAATGCTGCCCTAACTCCATGCAAACCCATGCTCATATAAAAATACACAGACCAACACATAAACATATACCTAAAATCATATCATTTCTCAATATGGCCAAATTATACTCATTCGTAAAATCCCAGGGGAAAATCATTTTTATTTGTTGGTTCTTTTTAAAAAATTTATGTTTCTAGCCCTTAAGTCTGGGTTGCTTTGTTCTTTTACATGATCTACTGCAGTACCCCTTTGTCCTTCTTCTCCAAATAGTTGTGTTTTCTATAAGTTAGGTTTTTATCTCTGTAAACTGATGAACAGGGCATGAAATGTATTAATGACCTTTAAATGTGATGAATATGTAACCCCTTCAGTGTGAACCCATGTTATAATAAAAGAAGAGAAATGTGTTGTCTGATAACATTGGGTGATAACATAAATTAGACAATTAGCCTAGATTAAGGCATTCAAAACAACTTGAAGCATGATGAGAAATTTTAATGGGTACTAAATCTTTGAACTGCATTTAGAAAAGAAACTTTGGCTATGTAAGAGACAAATATCTAAATAGATTGTTAAGGAAATTTGGGAAATATTAATAAATGGAAGTGTATATAAAGTCCTGAATTTTAACATGACAGATTCTCTTTGAAAATATGAAAACAGGAGGATTCTAAGGTATCCAAATAACAGTGTTTATAAAAGTACATGTGCACAGCATTTTACTAAATTTAGCTGATAAAAGTAAAGCAAAGCAGGGTGACGAGAGTGGGAATGCTGGGATCTCCAAAATTGAACACTAAGTGGGAAATGTGTGTCATTTGAGTCAAAATAGAACATGCTTTTTTATTCCAGCAAATGTTCAAATTTGACATATTAAGATATATTTTTAAACATAAGCATTAGGATTTCAATAGAATTTCCAAGGAAAATCATAACATAAAAAGAACCATACGAAAAAAAATCACCAAACACTAAAGCTGTGCAATAAATGTTTTAATTTCACTTTAAAAACTAGATGTTCGTATTTCAATAAAATGGAATAATAGAGGCCACACACAACTTCCTGGACAAATAATCTAAAAAATCAGTTTTCAGGACACTCCAGATGAAGCACTATAGTCCTTGAGAGGTAAGAAACAAGTGAATTGGCACTGATTTCCTCAGCTTACAGCTTGAGAAAGTTTAATAGATGTGTTATGGGGAAAAGGCACCAAGTAAGATCTTGAATTCATGAAATTGAGATGAGAATCCAGGATTAACAAGGACATGGAGGACAGAGCAGCACAAAAAGAGAACTCGGAAGACCCTCCGGAGTCCACTTGAGCACATGCACATGAGGAAACTATCTGACATTATAAAAATGTATATTTGTGGACCTGGTTGTTTTTTATTCAATATTTTCATATTAAGATTAATCAAAAAGTTTGCTTGTAACTATAATTCATTTATTTCTATTATTCTCTCATACATAGTATATCATTATACATCATTTATTTCCTCTATTACTTATACATTATTTAGAATTTTGTTGCTTCCAAATAATGTGATATATTGGGATGTTTAAATCCAATATAATGCTATGAATTAACATAAGACATTCATTTAACAGTACTTGGTAATTGACTATATATACATACATATATATATATATATTATATATATATATATTTAAATTCCTAATATTTATGAATTGGTTACTCTTGAAATAGAATTTTGTTAAGATGTATATTGAACATCACTTTAAATATATGAATATGATACACACCACACTAATAGCTGAATATTTTTGGAAGGTAAGTTTTCCCCTCTGTTTCCTCATTTGGAAATGAGTACGATGAAGGAAATTACTCCCTAGGATTGTCATGAGGATTAACAGAAATAATTTGGGATCAAAGTAGGCAAAAATATTATCTATTAATACTAAGCTGGTGAGAATCTTTAAACATCCATACCTTGTTAACACTTTTACTTTGTACGCCATCCTTAGGAAGTCATATAGAAACAAAAGATATGCTTTTTCACTTTTTAGTGCCTCAAACTGTCATCTTTTTCAGGACTCCACTGCACACATACTTTCAAACCTGCCAGTAAACACCTTAGCTACAGATTAACCAGGATATAATTTATCTCAGTTCATCCTCAAGTCTGGTTATTGCTCTAAATAGATACTTGGCTTTAGAGGAAGGCATCAAAATCTCCGGGGAGCCACCTTATTTTTGAAAAAACTCCTCCTTTCTCTCTTACTTTTAACTTTTTATGTCCAGTGCTTGAGTTTCTCTCTTATCATTTGTCTTTTAAAACCCACACGTTTACACCATTGAGTGTGTGCCCTGTTCTCTGTTTGAGCCCCAAAGGTCACTGGTACAGACTTGAAGGCAACAAGGAAGGATTTTATGATAATGGTATTGTTCTCCAGACAAAGAAAATTTACCTTTAATAGAAAGGTGTTTTCCTGTCTTTAATTCATCTAAGAGGCACTATTCTCTGATTCTTTCTTTGTCTGAATTGCAGACTAAATTCTGTTAAGGAAATATTACATGCAAAATTCACAAATCTTAAGCAACTTTTGACAAAAATATATGCATAGAAATCAGTTATTTTAATTTTGAGCCTACCACATTTTTTAATGTTTTTTTTTTCTTTGTATCATTGGAAATTTTACACCTGAGTGTTTATTATTATAATCCATTCAAAGCAAGAGACAGTGGGTTATGATGAAAAAAATATTCCACAGTATTTGCCATCAGATAACTTTTACACATGTATTCATCATCTCTCAGAATCTATGATTTCTAAGAATGTAATAAAAATAACTGAAAACACATGTGATATTTACTAGTGTTAGACACCATTTTAGCTCACATTTATCAATTTTAAAAATCTACAATGCTTTTCGGGGGAGGGTCAGCTGGAATTATTATTTTGATAATTAGACCGGGATGAAGATACACACTCTGCCAGATAGATCAATATCGCACACACATAATACCCTACAGAAATGGGAACATGGACATGTGCACCAAGGGAACATTTGTGATATCCTCAAAAGGGAAATTGTTCAAATTACCATTAATTTAGAAAAAATAAATAAATCGTGGTGTACTCCTATTACTGAGCAATAATGATTAAAATACAGCTACCAAAAAAAGAAAAAAGGTGATGGTAGGGGGTGGAATAATATCATGGGCATACAATTAAATTCAAATTACCAGATGCTACAAAATACCAAGATTATAGGTAAATACTAAGACAGATAATAGATACAAATAGCAGAACATAGAAATAGATTGAATAGCTAATGAACATAGCTATGCATGTATGAAAAGTTGGTATGTAATACAGTTGGCATTTAATGTTAATGGGAGAATGTGGGACTATACAACAAATGTTGAAATACAGAAGCACATATGGTGAAAATACGAAAAAATTTTTCAAACCATATGCAGAAGTAAATTAAAAATAAATCAACACCAAAATCAAAGAGCTAGATAAGAAAAGCAAAACATTATAGTGTCAAAATACAGGGCAGTATTTTTTACCTTAACATAAAAAAAAAAAAAACCATTCAGAATTTATAGTCCAAACAGAAAACTGTATAATGTGAAAAATGATAATATAGCTAAATTAAGACTTTCTGAAAATAAAAAAGCATCTGCCTAAAATAATGCAAAGATACAGTGAAAGATGTTATTTCTAAAACATATAAAATTAAATTTTAATGTCTAGAAAAATATGAAGAATTCCTACACATCTGTATGAGAAAGACAGGTAATCCAAAAGAAAGATAAGCATTGCCTATACAAAGAGATTCTACAAAATGCTAACCTGAAGTATAGCAAGTACATTTTAAAAAGATATTTAAGATAATCAATATTCAAGTAAATAAAATAAATGTCAACAATTTTCCATTTTCATTTCTCAGTTAAAAAGAATTACCCTAAAGTGTGACTACTTGTAATTATTCTTGGAGTATGATGTACATGTTTACTTTTATACCCTCTTGGTGGTCATTTTAAAGAGTAATTTTGAGGTAAGTCTGCTCGTGACGCCTATTGAGCTACACAGAACTACAGTAGTATAAACCTTAAAGAAACTACACTGATATTTATGTACAAGATTGAGATGTGATGGTTGAGACTTTATATATATAATTCATTAGGACAATATGTTATCAAGCTATAGGTATTTAAAGACTTGATTTATAAGGCCACAAATGGAAATGAAAAATATCAGATACTAAATTCTTTACAATAGTGGAAAGAAGGGGATTTGCTGCCTAACACATTATATTTTGCAAAGAAATAGAGATTATTAAGAGCGATACTGGATTTCTCATTTGAGTCCTAAGGAAAATGGTTCTACCAGAGGATATATTAGAATTTAAGAAGGGTTATATTTTCCTTCACCTATGACAGGCTATAAACTAGATGACAATAATGTTAAAACTATTTTACCCTCTTTGTTTGTCTTAACAGCATGGTAACTGAATCTTCACCTTGAAAGATGTTAAGTTTCTGATGCTCATCATGGAAATAGTGTCAGAGGTATAACCAACATGTTTTTGCATAATGTAACTCCAACATACATAAACTGAAATCTTAAAACATGATCACTCTCTTTGTCCTCAGGGAGAGTTTCAGGAAATTTTCAGGTCTTAACATTTGCCATATATGAGGAAAATATATCATCCATATTACAAAATAATGTATCAAAAATATTCACTTTTTTCTCATAGTGTTTTATTATATTATTAATCTATGTAATTACTAAAACATATGCAATATTTCTAAAGCTACACTTCAGCTCTGTGGCTGCGCTCTCAATCGCATTTTATCAATACGTTTTAATCACTTCGGTTCTTTCTTCTTTCTTTTTTTGGAAGTCTGATGATTTTGTTGTAAAATATAAAAGCACTTTATAAAAAAGAAAAAGTAGCACATAGTCAATTTTGTCTAAAGAGAGAACTCAAAGACTGTGCAGTTTCTTAGGAAATTCTGCCAAAATGAACCTTTCTGAAGATTTCTTTGTGAAACATGACTTCAGGGAATGGAAACTTTCATTTGTGTGCCAGTAGCTGATGATGTGAAAGGTTAAGAACACATACTTTCTGGGCAGTGCATTGTGATTTGCTCTGAACTAATGACTGCTCTTTGCCTGGCAGCTCTACTTCTTTTAAAATCAATCCTATCAAAGTAAACTCAGTTTGTTGCCTTAGTAGATTTCCTTCACTTATAACCAGGAAGGAAAGTCAAGTGAAATCTTTGTGTTTGTATGCTCGTTTTCGTAACCAGGGCTTGTGAAAGATTGACATTGGGCTTTAATCAAGCAGGAACATGCTCTATTTCATTGTCTTTTCTTTTTTCCTTTTTTCTTGTTCCTACCCTCCGTCTTTTCTAAGTTCCTTCCTTCCTTCCTTCCTTCCTTCCTTCTCCTTCCTTCCTTCCTTCCTTCCTTCCTTCCTTCCTTCCTTCCTTCCTTCCTTCCTTCCTTCCTTCCTTCTTTTGCTTTATTTTCTTCCTTTCCTTTCTCTTCTTTCATCTCTCATTTTTTTTTCCTAATATGCTTTAGACTAAATGTCTCAACTCATTGAATAGGTTAATTCGAACTTACAGGTGCCCAAGAGATCTCTAAGAGCTAAAGAAGCCTTTCTTCAGAAGTGGAAAGAGATCTTTCCTCGTTGGCATCCCTGCCCTTTCTATAAGCCATTGATATTCCTGTACAATCATCTATTACAGCCTAAAACAGATCTCAACCTGTAGTAGGGACTTCACAAACTTAGACTTATCATGATTTTATCTATCCGGTATGTAACAACACAACAGCAACAGCAGCAACACAAAAAATATTTAACAATTGTAAACACTTTAAAGCCAGGTAAGAGTTGCAAGAATGTTTCTGATTATATAGAGAATTAAAAAATGCCAGAAAACTATATTGTGTTTGGAGCCACTTTAAGAATAAAATGATTCTATAAGTCTCAAGTCTATAAAGATTATAGGAAATATTAATTTTGTAAGAAAAAACATATGAATATAAATATTTATCAGAGTCTATTGGTTACAATATACACTATCTTAGGAAGCTTAAACAGAATGACATTATTGGACAGATACAAGGTAGTTTGTAAAATTGAATTTTTTACTCTTTATTTTATGAACATAGTGATAATAAGTGCCTCTGACTGTTTAGAACTGGAGAACGTATAGGAAGCTAGAGTAAGTTTTGAAGTAATTATTTTTATGTTTATTTTTCAGTTACAGTTGTAATACAACATTAATTTCAGGCATTTAGATGAAAGATGTGGGTGGCAGAGGTGACTGTAGTAGTATAAAGGTTTTAATATGAGCGAAATTATCAATGGTTCATGAAAGGACAGGAATGCCATGAAGCAGGGAAAATTCTTCGTTAACTTCTGATGAAAAGCATCCTTAGCTCATGGAGACCTTTTGGGCACCCAGGTATGTCTTTATTTAACCTTTTCAAAGAATGGGGCCCTCCAGTTTACCTGGTGTGTTTGGTGACCAGTGAGGAGAATAGTATGATTGAGAAGCAGCAAAAGACATGCAGAAGCAATCAGAATGCTGAGGCAATGGAGGAGCACCTTTATTTTAGTGAAAAGAAATTGAACACTCAGAAATGAAAGTAATTAATCCCAGATTACTCGGCTAGTCAGTAGACTGAATTCTTAACCTTTTTTCATTCTATGGTAGGTGCTTTGTCATTGGAGATATAAATTTAAACAGTGCACTCATTTCCTTTTAGTTATTGTTATTAAAAATAGTGGTTTGAAACCTAGAGACCATATACTTAGGTATGCATTTAGGATTTGGGGACAAAAGACACTTTTGAACAAATTTAAATAGAATTAAAAAAGAAGTGAGAAGGATACAAAGAGGAAGACATCAGAAGTATAAGCAAGTTTTAACATTTGAGAGTCTAGGAGGTGATTTTTATAGGAGATCCACAATTCTCAGAAGTGATAGATTTATATTTTATATCGAGTATAAATGCATGCACAGGTAATTAACAAGGATAAATGTCACAAAGATTGAGCCATTTCTACAATATGAATAGCCAGGCAGATCAATTTATGTTCCTATTGAAAAAAACTAATTTTGCTAGATTAAATTTTTTGAAAGCAAAAATACAAGATCAACAACTGAAGATGTTTGTATTAAAGAGCTAACAAGCTAACATAGATTAATCAGTATTTCAAAAATCTAAAAGAAGAACCATAAATACAGATTGAATCCTAAAGCTGACTTTGAACAGGGAGAATTTTCCGTTGGAAAACAAAAGACGCAGCCTTTGGCCACCTAGAGCAGAGAATTAAATAGGAAAAACCTCCCTTTGTAAAACTTGGACCAAAGGGCTAAATCCTCAGTATAAAGGTAAACCAGAAGTAAACATTCCCCATTCTGATATAATGGGCCAAGTAAACTATAAGAGGCTTTGCATTATTTAACACTAAATACAGAAGAAGCAAAAACAAAATAATGTCTGAGAAATTGTACTGACTAGCCTAGCTTCAACCAGATTTTTGGTACAGATTCATAGTAATTAGGTAAATGCAAAAAAGCCTCAGTAAAGAATTAAGTTTAAAAATATTGTGATGTATTAGTGGCTGAGATGACAAATAGGAGAGAAAGCAAATCACCTCTGCAAGCATGTACCATCAACATATTCCCAAATTAAATCTTTATGCTGGTGTTATTTCAGTGTCTCTGTGAGGTAACAAGGTCTGGGGCTTTCTATTCTGCCATTTTGCTGATAACACTCTGAGTTATTTGTTTTTTATTGGTGAATTGTTGCACCCATTAATTCTGTCTAATATTTTATTCTATGAATAGTCACTAAGAATGGCTCACTGTGCATAAATTTTGTGTAAAAATAATATGGTTGATGCTGAACTCCTGCTTTCTTTATGAAAGACTAGAATTGTGGTATGTGCTAGGTAGGGAATTACTTATATAATCAGTCTCCAATGAAAAGCTTGAGAATATTGTCAATAAGAAACTGCTGTACTTTTGTTCCACAATTTTTTGTGCTTTCCCCCAACAGATGATTAAATATATTAATCAGAATACATTTGCTTGAATCAAGATTTCCTTAAAAATTTATCTTTTTGCAAGTTAATTTTATAAATCTGTTTTACCACCACATTCTTAGTTCTTTAATTCTTAAAATTACTCAATCCGAGGATTATAGAAACAGAATGGGGGAGGGGGGAAATGGGGCACACTTGCTTTAAAAAATGCTGGCTGCTTCTTTGTATTAAATTGCTCCAATAAAGAATGAATTGGCACTTTATAGTCATTTAATTAGGAAAAGAGCATTTTACTTTTATCTCTTATATCACAACTTAGAAAATAGTGACTTTAATGGTTCTGCTCACTTAATTATGTCAACAATTAAGAGATTGTTAAACACTAAGCTATAACTTGTCTTGTTGAGTTTGATTCATTTTCCTGGACTACTTATATTTTAGCTGATTCCTTTATCTGGATACAAGCAATGTTACAATACAACGAAATGACAGAGATGCTTTTTTTGATTTAATATTCTTTGACTTAGTTTAAAAATGAGAGTAAAAATAAAATGTAATCTGTAATTTAAATATTCCTATTGAATCCTATTTGTGTTATATTATCTTTTGATGATTCAAAATTATTACACTAAACTTGGTCTTTGTTTTCAGTCATCATTTGAATTGTGTCTGGCATTTGTGAGCACAACGCCCTGGTGTATTTCTTAATCTCTTTAAATGACAATGTTATCATTATTAAAGGGATGATTTGTCATATAAGAGCAACTGCTTAAAATGGTGTCCCAGAACAATGATATTAAAACGTATTAATGAGATAAAACCTATGAAGTGCTTATCATTGATAAATTAATTATTCAGTAAAAGTTAATCCTAATTATGCTATTATTTTTAATTCCTCTCTTATCATTATTTTTCCCCTTGTATCCACCCTGTCTTCCTATCAGTCACTAAACGATGAGTTTTATAAAAGTTAGACCCTCTTTGGTTCTCATTGTATATCCATTCTCTTGGAAATCTGAACCACATATGCCTACATTTAATCTCTCTGTATTTATGATGGATCCCAGTATACATTTCAGTTTCTATCACAGCTCCAAGCACTACCCTGATATTTCCAAATAATTAAGTAATATAATTACATGGATATATATATATATATATATATATATATATATATATATATATATATATATATATATATATTTTTTTTTTTTTTGATGAGGCAACCTTTGGTTGACCTCACAGATCGCAAGGACCTTGTCAGTTTACAATCCTCCTTTTTTAATTACTTCCGCCTACAGCACCTGGTCTTCCTAGGTGGTATCTCATCTAAGCACTAACCAGGCCCAACCCTGCTTAGCTTCTGCGATCAGACGGGATCGGGCTTGTTCAGGGTGGCATGGCCATAGACCTACATGGATATTTTAAAGCAATTTAATGTTGGTTTAGAATATATAAATAAATAAATAAGAATGTTTCTCTAAAATCTGGCATTAGTCATCTAACTAGTCTTTATCAATTATCTATTGAGTAGAGACTTACAGCGATGTTATCATTGACATTTCCTACTACTTCATCTTTTTATACCTGATCATTCACCAGAATTACAGACAGAAGTACATAAATGCTTATTAAATATATTCATTTTTCTTAATCTCTGATGTACTCTCATATTTCACCTTTTCATCTTCTCCTATCAGGATTGCTGCTATAACTTTCTACAAATATTTCCACATGCAAACTCCAGATCACATTTCATCCATTCCTGGTATTAGAGCCAAAGTGATATTAATAAAATGCAAATATAAAAATATAATCATACCAACACTTTATTTAAAACCTTGCAGTCTATTTTCATCAGATAAAATTGGTGGAATATGATTTTGGGGATATAGGCATGGGTCTGATCTGTCTACTAAGGATATTTGATAACTCCTAAAAAATAATATTTGCCAACGTTTTTGTCTTCTTACTAAGAGTTAGGCACTGGACTGAATATACCACAGGCATTATCTCATTTAATAATCACAAAAAGTCTATGAGATTATTGACAACCTTAGCCATTAACATTTTAACAATAAAGAAACTAAGACATTAAGCAAATTAATCTAAGTATTGTATATAGAAAACCCTAAATACTTCATAAAAGTTGCTAGAAATAATAAATGAATTGAATAAAGTTGCAAGATACAAAATCAACATACAAAAATCAAATGTTTTTATACTAACAAAGAGCTATCTGAAAAGAAAATTAGGTAAATAGTCTCATTTACAATATCAGCAGAAAAGAATAAATACTTAGGAATAAACTTAACTAAGGTAGTGAAAGACCTGTATATTGAAAACTATAAAACACTGAAGAAAGAAATTAAACAAGAAAAACAAATCCCACCATATATGATAGCACGGATAAATCTGGAGGACATTATACTGAGTGAAATAACAATCACAGAAAGACAAATACCCATAATTCCATTTATACAAGGTATCTGAAATGATCAAATTCATAGAATCAGAGTGGAATGGTTGTTTATCAGTGTTGAGGAAATAAACAGTTGGGGAGTTACTAATCAATGGACATGAAGTTTTAGTAGCGCAGAATGAATAATCTCTACAGACCTGCATAACCATGTACCTATAATCAACAATAAATTTTTGTAAGCTTAAAAATTTGTGCAGAGGGTAGATCTCATATTAATTTTCCTATGATAATAAAATACAGAAATATTTTAATTGGTCAAAGGTCCTTTGTTAATAAGTGATACAACATGAATGCCTAACTAGTGTTTTTGTTTGTTTGTTTGTTTTTTTGTATTTAACTCTGCTTTTTTAAAAATTACATTATTGGAGTAAAAAATTGAGAACATTGCTTCATGAATATATATATGCTTATATTCATTGAAGCATTATTAACTTTAGCTAAGACATGTAAATAACCCCTCTGCTTTTGAATAAGAATACTTTGCAGTAAGGGAATCTTTGCATACATGTGAAAGTAGATTAACTTTATGATTTCATGAAGAATAATTGATTAAATGGGAATTATAAATAGAGAACATATAGGAAATAATTCCCAATATTTAGCCAAGGGGGAAGCAAAAACAACCTATAGACATTTCTTTAGTGTGATAGCATGAGTTAAGAAAGAAAATGTATTTTGTAATTTTGCACGTGTGCACGCACACACACACACACACACACACAAAACTACTGAATAAAATACAACACATGTATTTACCCAAAGTTTTAAACAAATAAGAAACATTTTAGAAATTAAAACTACAGTGGCAACACAAGCTACAGCTAGATCATCCACCAGCGTATAGGAAATGAATGTGGCATTTAGGGTCTGGATTATAAATCTAAATGGGAATAGATGATGGCTCTTTATTCCCTTTAATGGCTGAGAGCTGGAAGTAGGCATAAAATTGTAAATATTAATCTGTAAATGAGCACAATTTTTTTTTTTTTTTTTTTTTTTTTTTTTTTTTTTTTTTTTTAAGGAAAACATCATGGTGCCTAACCACACACATACACAGACCCTGTTAACAGAGTACCAGAGGCCTGGTTAAACTTTTGTGCTTCCAGTTGAGGGCAAAGGAAAACAATTCTTAAGAATTTTTAACAGCCAGAAGAGCTTCAGCTAAAAATGTGTTCACAGTAAAACTTGCAAACCACATGAGGAAATTAACTGGCATAAAGGTAATCTACATTTCAAAACTACAGGTCAACCTTCTATAAGCGATTATTACTAGTGTAATGGGAATTGAATATCTGTAATCAACAGATAATTAGAAGGTAGAGCCTGATGGAATGGTAGCAAGGTGAAGAAATCGTCTGTGATAATTTCTATTTTCTGATCTGGGTGGGCAAAAACCAAATGTTTAGTTTGGCGCATTTGGATTTAGAGATGCTTGTGAATTTTGATTATCCTAGTCCATTTGGACTGCCGTAATGAAATATCATAGACTGTGTGGCTTAAACAATAGGAACTTATTTTCTCATAGTTCTAGAGGATGGAAAACCCAAGACCTAGGTGGCAGTCAATTTGATTCCTTATAAGGGCTTTCCTTCTAGGTTGCGGATTGGGGCCTTCTTGCCATGTCTTCACGTGGTCTTTCCTTGGGGGGGGAGATGAAGAGAGAGATTGCTGATGTCTCTTCTTATATGAGTACCAGCACCTTCACGAGGAACCCACTGTAATGAGTACATCTACTATAATTACCCCCAAAGACCCACCGTCACATTTGGAATTAAGACTTCGAAATATGAATTATGGAGGGATGCAAACGTCTAGTCTATACCATCAATATACGTTTTTCCCAGCAGAAAACATATCTTCACTGGAGATGAGGTTTTGTCAGTAATTAAGAATTGTTGGCTTCATATCTTTATGAAAGATAATTTAGAGTAATTTATCTTATATTAGTTCATTTCTTTAACAAGAGTGTAAGGGCCTGTTCTGTGCCAGTCACTGATCTAAGCCCTTAAGATACATCAGTGAACAAAATAGACAGTTCCCTGGCCTGATATGGCTTCTGTTATAAGGACAGAGACAATAAACAAAAATAATAAACAGATAAATAAATGTTATGTCAAGAGGTGATAGAATTTGGAAAGTTTTAACTGAATGTGCGGTGAGAGCCCCGCAACGTCCTATAAAGTCTAATCCTGCTCTCAGATAGGTGAGGAGATAGACAAGTATATAGTGTGTTGTGGTGCTGACAGAAGCACATATGCAGAATTGAGACTGACACAACAGAACAAAAATAAATACTACCCTGGGTAGATGACACTTCACAGAAAGAAAAAAAAAATAGATATAAGTGGGTTTGGCTTTTGTTAAACAAGCACAAGCGGAAGACATTTTTGGCAAGAGATGAGTAATATGAGCAAAGTCACTGAGTAATGCAGAAGCTTATTATCTTTGTGGATTTCAAATAGCTTAACATTTAGAAGTTAAAAGAGAGGTACAGCTTAAAGTGGGATGACTAAGGGGATCTTACATGTTACAGCATGGAATTTGGAACTTTCCTAAAAATGTGAGAACATACTAAATAATTTTTAAATAGAGAATGGTATTATTTCTTCATTCGTGACCATTCTGTGCTTTGAAGGGAATGACTGGGAAAATAATCAAAAGAAGATATTTATTTATAATACTATTACAAGAATCTACTAGAAGATGAGAAAGACCTAACTAAGGTAATAGAAGTGGTGACAGAAAGGTATTGAAAAATAGAGATTTCTTTAGGCAGATATTAATATATAGAGTGATGGAATGGTTTGAGTTTAGAATGAGACTTTAATTTCTTTTTTTTTAAGTAAAACAAGGAATGGAAGAAAAAAACCTTTGTTTCTTGAAAAATAATAATTTTAGTTAGTGACCTAATGTGGTAGATCCAGGCAGAACACCAGAAAGAAGCATTTGCTAGAGATATGTGCTTGTCAGATATTTGCATAAAAATAGTATTAAATACTTTGAAAGTATATGAGAAAGACAACAGCTATGTATCATACATGCAGAGAGACTAAAACAAAAGAAAACAAACAAACAAAACCCAAACCTTTCAAGACAACTTTCAGGACAATATTTAATGGGAAGGTAGTTGCTTATGTAGATGTTTGAGGAGTATTATAAAGGCAAAAAAAAAAAAAAAAAAAAAGCATGGATGTGGTATATTATCAACACCAAGAGAAGAAAATATTTCAAAAATAATAAAATGATCATCTTGAGAAAATCCTGTGAAAAAATAAGTACATAAAGTCTATGCACATTTATATGATTATATAATTAGAAACTATTCAGCAATGACAATCATAGAAACTTGGTCATTTTCAGACTTTCTTCTTTCAATTTATTTTCACATTAGACCCAATTATTTGTCTTAAATCTATTCAAATTATATCATTCCCTTTTGTGAAAGTGTTCAATGATTTCTGATTTCATGCAGAATGAAATAGATTTCTCAGCATTAAATCCTTTCCCTGTCTTCACTATCACCTATTTTCCCAACCTCACTTTCTTTTAAATGCCTCATATTGGACCTTCGCCAGCCCATAAACTTTTCCTTCTAGTCAACCTCTAGACAGACAGATCCCTCAACTGTGAATGTTTCCTGATAGTCTTGGGCACACCCAGTAACCCAATTCAAATGCCCCTCCTTTGATCCCAGAATTTTTAAAATTTTATTTAAATGTTCATATTCTCAAGTTTTAAAAGTGTTTCAATTATTTCCATTTTCTTCTATCATACACTAATTATAATATATATATATTATATATATATATATATCTTTCCTTCTGTAGTATAAATATACTGATAAAAATTTAGATGATTATTTTGTCTTTGAATATTAACATTCATATGTCATGAACTGAAAAACTGTAAAATTGGCACACTTCCCGATTATATTGTGGATTGTTCCCCTCCTTTTTTTAAAGTAAGCAATTTATACTAATTGCAGCAATACCGACTGCAACATTAACCTAGTTGAGGTTTATTGGAATAAAATGTAATATTTATTAAAATGTTTCTATTAAGTATTTTATGAGCAATGTATTTAACCCTTCTTTATTTATTGTTTTTCTTTTGTTGTATCGAATATTGTATTCCATATTTTGATGTAGACATATGTTCAAGTCAGCTACATATTTTTTATTTTAATAATTAAGTGAAGAAATCTGACCATTGAGGTTAGGAAAGGTTGATCTGGAATGCTTGGAAATTAAATAGTTCATCAATTTTACCACATGAAGGTATAATGGTTATATTTAGTCTCCCTAACGTATATTTCTTTGGTCAGTATCCCTGTCACTTGAGTCATACAATGAGAATAATATGTTATTCTTATAATACTGACTGTCTCAAGCAAAATAAATAAGCTGCAAATTACAAATACAACATACAACCACCGTTTAATGATATCACACATTAAGGGTTAAACTGAGGCCTTTTAAAAATTTAAAGCAAAGCAAGAAAGTCATATTTAAATACTTACCATGTTAAATTTAGCGTGAGACTTTATTTAAAATATTTCATTTGAAGCATATTGTTTCTATTTCTTCTTTCCATATGCACTTTGGATATATACAGTATATGAACATTGATTTAATTAAGCAGATTATTTTGAGCAGCTGAGTCATAAACTGAGATATTTGGTAAGAAAAATGAGCAGTAGACAGTTTGGTATATCAGGCTATTTAAGTCAACTTCCAAAATTTTCTCTTTGAAAGTTCTCCTAATTTCTTGTCCAAAGCTATAAGGTAAATCAATATAATTAATATTTAAAAATATACAACACTCACTATTCCTACCAACTAAAAAATATACCCCTACCAAGACTTACTTCCAACAAGGCGACATAAGATGTTGAAGAAAATATAAATTTGTGAAACTATTGCCTTAGCCTGAAAAATCAAGGACAAATTACAGTTGTAATACTACATAAGAGGATAATTGAAGAATCCACAACTTCTTCTGAACCCATACTCTATTTCATTACAGAGAAAGAAGAATAGATAAAAAGGGACAGTAGTTAAACATAGTTTGTCTCTTGCTAAATGATCCTTTTTGCATCTATTCCAAGCATCAGTGGAAAAAAAAAAAATAGATACAGCAAAAATAGGATGTTATGTTACATTTACTCTTTGCAAAATAACATATTACGATATATTTTGTGGTTTATTTTGAATTAATTTAGTGATGGATTTTTAGTGTTATATGCTTTATAGAGATTCACTTAAATAGTTTCATATTGGAGATTTGCTTTTTAGTTTTCATTATTTGTGAAGTAGTTTCATTATTTACAGACACACAATTCAGGTAAATACTTTTCTACAGGACACACTTTGTGTGAGATTCTATTTACCAAAACACTTGGCAGGTTTGCTTGTTTACTATCATTGATGCACATATTCAATTTTTTAAAGATTTGACAAAAATTATTAAATGTTCATAAATTAAGTAATATTTTATGAAATGCTATTTTCTATTTTGTCTTGTTCATTGTTAAAACTCTTAAGTTGATATATAGTGTCTACTTAAAGTATGTGTTAAACAGATGGAATTATAAGGCATATCAGCTCCATTTTCTCTACAAAGCTAGGTTCTGTTAAACAGAACAAAATAAAACTAAATGGTTCTTTAGTTACCCTTCTCTGAGGTAGTTTCTTCTGTGCCTTCTATTCACATTAGAGTCTAACTGAAAACATACATACACAGGAACACATAATTAATTTTGTTCAAAAAGAAATGAAAAATTTTGTATTATTTTGATAAAGTGCAAAAGTCAACTAAATTGACACATTACATGATGTATCTAAACATACAAAATTTTTACAAAAATTAAAAAAACTATTTATAAAAGTGATAAATAGAAGACATTTTGATCTGAGATCACTGTGGCCATCAAATGAAGATTATAAAGGAGAATAAATAGAATTGCTTTGCAATGTCAAATATTTATTATTGCTACAACTAGAATTTAGGGGACTTTTTAGAAAAAATAATTTTTTCAAAATAAATCTGAGAATAATTAAAATATTTTGACAAGCATTGTCTTTGAATTGTCTTTGTCAAAAGACAATTTTATAATTTCACAGTTTTATAGATCAGTGTTGTAAAGAGTAATATGTTTATTTTATGTGAGAATGATCCTTAAATTACAAAAGATACAAAATATATTTACAATTAAAAAGCATGATAAAGTTAGAACATGAAATGAAAGTTAACAGGTCATCTTTTCATAATCTAGATGTGGCAATAACTTAGTACTGTTATATCTTTGGGATAGAAGTGATTTAAACTACTCCACGAAGAAACATGGATTTTAATGTAATAATAACAGAGCACATTACATGGTTACCATATGATATATGAATAGTGTTAGGTCCTTCCTCCTTCATAAATGTCTGTTGAACAGAAGATTGAAAAAATAAGGAATGCGCTTACTAGAGAACTCAAATCTAAGTTAGAAGAGGAGTTTATCTGTATTCTATATAGGTAAAAAGTATAGTCTTGATTCAGGTAGATATGGAAATGATTCCTACTTTACCACTCTTTAGCTTTCATGTATGTTATTAATAGGCTTTCATGGGTTCTTATAAATAATAAATGACATAATGAATGTAAAAAGACTTGGGACAGAACTCCCCAAAGTGCCATATGGGAAAGCCATTCAATTTATGTCACTGAAAAATCTTAAAAATGTGAAAAAAATTTTTGATGTAATGTTACAGTTTAGTTTATATTAAAAATATAACGTCATGCTTATGTGTGCCCTCTGCTTACCCCATAAAACTTCACACAAACTTCAAATTGTGGTAGCCTTGTAGGTGATTTTATATTATTTTATATGCTTCTGCTTTTTCATCTAATTTTATTTTAAATGTGTTTTTTTTTCAAATCAGAAAAGAGAGGATTATGTATGCATACAAATGTATATATACACATTTGTTTACATATGAAATCATGTATATGTTTTCAGCATATTATAATGTCCCAAGAATCCACAGTAATGTTTTCACTATTGCAGAAGTTTATAATAATAAATTGTAAATATATACAGTTAAAAATTAGTTTTTGAAACACTCAAGCTGAATCAAAATTTGTAGCTGAACCATAGCACATGAATTTATGCATATAATGTTAGTCTGATTGTATTATGAAAATATTTTTTTTTTATTTTCACGCATAAAATTGAAAAATATGTATAACAATTAGTTTCCGCAATGTCGGTTTTGAAAACTTGGTTTTAAAGTTTTTAAATTTTTCAAAAATTCAATTATTTTCCCCCACAAACACAAATGTTTATATTTTTTAAAATATATTAATTAGTGTGTATAAAATCAATATATCTATATATCTATGCTAATACATTTTCAAGGTAAAGGTAGTAATACATAACTATATTTATTATTTTTTATAATCTATATTGTGACAAAATTGCTCCAAAGTTTTTGCTTTAGAATAAAATGAACAAAACCAATTAAAAGGGAAATAATCAGATATTAATATGAATAGCAAAATATTATTTTAAATTATCGTATAGTCCATTCTGATATTGAAGAACACTATTTTCAACCTCATATTGGTTAATTCAATTACATATAAGCTTAAATTTATTAGGACTAAGGATGTATTGAGAAAATATTTTGATCATTCTATCCTTGAATTGTGCTTCTCTGTAATATCAGACAGCAGAAGCAAATAGATAGGAATTGTGCAAAATTGTTGAAGAGAAAGGCTTAAGGCCATGTAGCAACACATGCAGATAACTGCTTTTCACTTCCTCATGAAGTTGTAAGTGAAGCTCCTTGCTGGCAGTGACAGGGTAAACAGTAGTCAGAAATTATAGGGAAGAGAACACTGTTTAAAATTCCCTTGGGCAGAAATAGCTAACAAAAAAACATGCAGAAAAGAAAAGAAAGTTAGTTAAGAACTTGACACTAAATGCGTTTGTTTCCAAGAGAAACTAGAAGTTTTCCAAGTGGGTAACAATGTGAGTATCGGTCAGGAATATGAATCATCAATGAGAAATGTCACAGCAACAGAACAAAACAAAACCCCAAAAAAATAAAAATAAAAAAATAACCCAAAACTTACAACTTGTTTACAACTTGCACAGCAATAAGAACTTGTTTTTGACAACATAGGAACTGGGAATAAAGGTGGGAGGAGTGATTCTGATGTTGATGGGAAATTCTGTAAATCCATTTACTTGTTTGTCCTCCAAACTTTTGGCACCGTCTATTCATTAGGTTTAAGGTAGTGGTCTTAAACGTTTAGAAAGTTAAAGAATATAAGAAAGATAAAGAAAATAAGGAAAGTATATTTATTGTTTTGAGATTTTAAAGATATATTTTACATATAACATAAAAACAAGTTTATATTTCATTGGAAAACCATATTTCTCTTAGACCCAGTATGTATAATAAGGTCGGGTTATCTTGTAACTGGACCAGTTTAGCACTGTGCTTACCCCAGAAAAGGCTGAAAGTCTGGTGTTGACCCTTGGCCAAGGAAAGAATGAAATATGCAGCTTAAAGTATACAACTCATTTGAAGACAGCTAGTGCTAGCTTGTCTTACAAGCTACACTGCTTACAAATATATTTTATGATTTATACCTGGTTACAAAAACTGGCTTGGTTATATGACTAAAGGGGTAAAAGGCACCATTGTAAATTGTTGCCTGGGCCCTTTGAAACCATAATTTCTTGCATATCTTTTTGGTTCATAAAGAGGAAACACATCTTTCGCAACTGAGAAAGGACTCTGGTGGTCTGCATCTGGAATTAGCAGACCCTCATTGATTGCCTAGTCTTACTTTCTGCTGACGTGTAAAGTCCATCGTGTCAGTACACCTAGGAAGCTTCTGAATTTTTTGATTATCTGAGCCTGTGTAATTGATACAGTGCCCAGAAGTTTTTATTTCCTTGTGTTTTGTTTTTTTTTTTTTTTTTAGGATAGTGACGAATCGTCAGGGTAGTAACATATGTTGCTAAAATTGGCCAGCAATTCTGACTCTTAAACGTGCTCAATGCTCACACTGGAATCTTTTTTTTTTAATTTAATTTTTTATGGTTTCATTGGTTAATGAAATCTGGTAAATTTCAGCCGTACTTTTTAACAGTAAGGCATATATATATTTACATTGTGTGTTCACCTCCCATAGTTAGACTTCTTTCCGTCGCCACATATTTGCCTCCCTTTACCCCATCTACCTCAGCCTCCCCCTACCTGCTATGCTCTGGTAACCATTAGTCCATCATCCATCACATTGGAATCTTTGACGGGATAATGTACTACTTGGATCTACCCTGGTTTCTACTTCTGGAACAACAAATTCAAGTTGAAAAATCTGTAATAGGTAGGCTATCTTTCTCAAGATGTCTCTGAACTCATGTCAGATAGAGGCTCATCTAATGATAAGGGCTAAGTTTGTTTTTGAAAAAAAATTTGTAAACTATTACTGACAAAATATTAGCCTAGTGATGCCAAGATATATTGATGTAAATTGGCAATCCTTCTATTTTTATAGAAGAGTTCATTTTGTTTCAGAAATGTTTGATGTCTTTTAGCTTCTTAATAATTGTGTTGATAAAGTAATTATAGTTATATTTTTAAAGGATTTTTATTATACAATTGTATTTATGCTGTTTTAACTATTTTATTTATCATTGTCTTTGATTTAAAATACTACACTGTGTTAATAAACATTAATGTGTAAACTGAACCAATGTTTCATACACTTTCCCTAAATTGCTTGTTTCTGAAAGTTATTTTAAATAATATCACTTCTCTTTTACAAAACATGTTTAGCCTTCAAAATTAATTGAATTAATCATATTATGAATACTTGGCCTTTGTGATAGTAGATTTATTTAAGAAAATTATGGCCCACATTCTTGTCATGGGTTGGAGCCAGTTTAAATATGAATTACCTTTTAACACATCAATGGGTCAGAAAGTAATATTTATCATATCAGTCACATCTGTCACTACTGTTCAATTTTTTTTCAGTTTTACACTGTAATAACTAAACTGACTTCAAATAACGGACATCATCTTTAAACTTTTCAGCAGCACTTTTACAAATTTTAGTATTCTTTAACAAAAAGATAACTGGCAAATGTTAACTTATTTGTGAAACTAAGCAATTGATTTTTACTTTTTATTTAAAATGTCACTAAACTTCTGAAAGGGAATGGTTATTACACATTTAATTCTGCTTACACTAACATTTGCATTCAGATTTCACATTTACATAAAAGAAGCAAATAGTTGAACATAAATTGTTACCAAATACCTTTGCTCTTCCCAAAGGGGTCTATGAAAATTCTTGTATTTTCTATATTTAAGAATTGTTTTTGCCTTCTTTTTTTTTTTTGATCTAAATTATTATTGCTGTTGTTTTTAGAAAAGATGGGTTAAGATTACTTGGACACTGCTGATTTACTGTGAGTGATGAGAAGGAAAGTTAATCTCACTGGGGCTAAGGCTTCATGGATGATGGCAGAGGTGGAAAGGGCAGCACCAGCCTGCTGGCTTCAGAGAATACAAGTCTGGAAGAGCAACTGCAGATGAAGGGAGTGACATATGGGGAATTGCCTGATGTCTTCCAGCAATCATGGTATGATTTTTTTTTTTCCGTTTTACCTAGATTCATATGGAGTTTCCTCTTTTGCTCTGTAATGTGCTTAGCTAACCAACTTGACTCCATTTCTTTGCCTAGAAGTATTAATCTATACATGTATTATGAAGCAAAACAGCCCATAAAATCCGCCTCATCCTGGAAAATTCCACTGTAGAGCTGTTTGCTGGTGGAAATTCTTCATACTAAATGAATAAAGCCCAAATATGCTATTTTACTTGTAGCAATTGTTTGTGGACAAAATCTTTTCATACCTACCTTATGAAACCTGTGACTGTTGAGTCCTAGATTCAACCAACATAGAATAATTTCAAGTAAATTGGAGTGGCCAAATGTGAGATTAGCTCCTCAAACTAAAATATAAGCAAATAAATGTTACAGTTAACATTATTTGGTGAGATTAACAGGCCTGCCAGCGTCCTTGCAAACAGCTATTATGTCCTCTGTTTACTAGTACAATAAAAAATTAGCTCTTTGTGTTCAACCTTGCTCTGCCCTTAATTAATAGAAAATTCAGATATGCTAATTGGAAAGTTTTGTGCTTAGTGTAGCAGTTTCACCTAATAATATCCTAGATGAAGCAGTAAAAATGATTAATTTTATTAAATCTTGACCCTTGAGTAAACTTCTTTTAATACTCAGTGTGATAAATATATGATATACAAAAAACACTTCTGCTGCTTACTCTAGTATAATAGTTACCTTAAGGTAACTCTTTTATCATAGAATAGCACTTTGTCCTTCAGAGAACCACCAGTGAAACAATAATTATCCAGATCTGATTATGTGCATACATTTTATTAAATATGAATGGAGTGAAACTGCAATTACAATGAAAACTACTATATTTTATCAATGATAAAAATTTAATTTTCAAGTGAAAATTAGAATTTCAAAATTTTGCTTCTGCCCCGGTCAGTTTGAGGGTTCCAAATGCTTATTTTCATAATGAGATTACTGAAGATAATAACAAATAAGAATTTTAAAAATTGTTTTAAAATGTATCAACATTTAGACATCTATTATCTAGTGAATCAGCAATTCCAAAGTAAGCAAAGCATAATTTTACAAAATCATGCATGAATAAATGATCTAGTCAAAGTATAGATGGACTATAGATTTTTGTCTAAGAAAAGTTGAAAAGTTTATTAGTATATTTTTGAGAACCAAATTCTTAATTTTAGTCATTTTCCTCTACAGTTACATGGCAGTGATATTACTTTTGTTGCTGTTTTGTTCTTGATGTTGTTAAGAGAATTTTTATAATTGATCAGGTTAATATTTTATTTAGCTAGATCTAAGGGAGCGGTTTGTGGTTTGGGAAGGTGAGTCTACTGTCTTCACAATCTGCTTACAAAAATTGTCTGGTTTCATGACTATAAAGTCCAGTTTGAACACTTCATGTAAAGAAATCAGTTAGGTTTCATTCTTCATTCCATTTCTTTACATGGGAGGAGAATCCCTGGAGAATGAAATGAAACTGTTTCCATGCCCCAGTCAGGTAGGACTTGTTGAAGTATTGGTTTCTCCCTTGTGAACAGCTAAACAATTTGTACAAACATTGATTCTTTTCCCCAAGTGGGAATTTAACAAGCTTCGTGTTCTTGTCCCTTCCTACTTTCACTTCCATTTAGTAAATCCTTTGAGGCTTTGTAAGAGCAGACTTCCAAGAGATTGTATTATTTGAGGATATTTCTACATTGTGTTAAGCATGGATTTTTTCTCAGCTAGTTAAAAGTATTTTAAATAGTACCAAGAGCAAAGCTGGAGTTAAAACAGATGTTATTTACTTAGACTCTTAAGACTAACCACAACAACAAAGTTTTGTTCCCATAAGTAAAGTTTTATTTCATCATAAAAGTTACGATCTTCCCCTACTGATTTTTTTTTTAAATGAGTATTTTATTTTGAGAGAAACTGCTTACCAAATGGTACTCATTGGTCATATGGTAAAAGAAAAAACAAAAAGCATAACAAAACAAAAAACCCTGATTTTCAAAACGTCTCTACCATTATGCATTCCTACCAGCATTGAATAAGAGTTCCTGTGTACTACTCATATTCACGGAAATCCAGGTTTCTGGATTTAGGCCACTTCAATAGGTGTACAGGGGCATCTCGTTGTTTTAACCTGCATTTTCCTATGACATATAATATGGAGCATTTTTGCATTATGCTTGCTTGCTCTCTGTATATCTTCTTCAGTGAAGCATCTGTTAAGGTCTTTGGCTCGTTTTTAAACCAGTTTTATTTTATTTATTTCTTTAATTTTAAGAATTCTTTGTCCTATTTTAAATAGTCCTTTTTCAGATATGTCTTCTGCACATATTTCCCCTAGTCTGACTTCTCTCTTCATTCTCTTGACAGAGTTTTTAATAGAACAGACAATTTCCATCTAAAGATGTCCCATTTATCAGTTATTTCTTTCATGTAATTTGTCTTTGGTGTTTTATCAAAAAAGCCATGACTATACATACCCAAGGTCATCTATGTTTTCTCATACATTATCTTCTATTTTTTAAATTTATTATTATTTATGCCTACAGCACATATTATCTTCTAAAAGTCTTCTTACAAAAGCTTTTTTTTTTTTTTTTTATTCTGGAAATTTTATTCTTATCCAGCCTCTTAATGGTATAGAGGTAATGCAATTCTGAAGCCAAAGGCTTCCTAGTAAAATGAAAAGTAATGGCTAATAGCATCAAAAGTAATATAATACTTTGAAATAAATTTATCAAAAATAATATAAAACATAATTAAGAACTAAAATTGTTGAAAGAAATTTTTAAAATCCTAAATGAATAAAAAGTCATCCACATTTGTAGATCAGAAGGCATAATATTTAAAAAGCAATACGCCCAAATTAATCTATAGATTCAACAGTCCCTGTAAAATTCTCTGCTTTTTTTTTGCAGAAATTGACAATTTACAAAGCCAAAGCAGTTTTGAAAAAGAACAAAGTTGAAAGACTTAAATTCTATACTTAAAACTTATTATAAAGTTACAGTATTCAAGAGAGTGTGGCATTGTTAAAAAAAAACTTATAGCTAGATCAGTGGAATAAATTTCCCTGTCAGGAAATACACCTTACATATATAGTAAATTGATTTTAACAAGGATGCAGAGATAATTTAAGGGTAAAAAAAAATAGTCTTTTTGACAAATAGTACTATGAATATTCACATGCAAATGGATAAACATGGCCTATATCTCATACTTCATATAAAAATTAACACAAAACAAATAGATGCCTAAAGTATGAGCTAAAACTATAATTTTTTTAGAAAAAAAATAGATGCAGTTCTGTATGGCCTTGAAGTAGACAAAAGTTTCTTGGATAAAACACCAAAGCACAGCAATAAAAGGAAAACTACCTCCAGTGGACTTCATCAAAATTTGAAGGACATTATCAAGAATGTGAAGAGAATCCACCAAATGTGAGCAAATATTTGCAATTCATATATCTGATAAGGACTAATATCCAGAATGTATCTTATAATTAAAAAATAAAAATTAATAACCCAGTTAAAAATAAAAAGGACAAAAGATTTGAATAGCCGTTTATCCAAAGACAAAATGCAAATGGCCAACAAAACATGACAAAATGTTAACTTCGTAGCCATGGGAAATGCAAATTAATGCCAAAATGAGATATCATTTCTCACCCACTGGGTTGACTAATATCAAAAATTCATATCATAACAAATATTGATGAGAATGTGGAGAAATTAGAATCCTCATACACTGCTTATGAGACGGTAAAAATGCAACTGCTTTACAGTTGGCCGTCCCTCCAAAAGGTAAACATAGAATTACCATTACCATATGATTTAGCAATTCAACTTTAAGATACATACAAAGAAAATTAAAATGTATATCTATGCAAAAACTTGTACACTGATATTCATAGCAGTATTATTCATAAGAAACAAAAGGTAGAAACAATCCCAGATCCATTAGCTGAGGAATGAACAAAACCAAATGTTCTACACAATGAGATATTATTCTGAAAAAAAAAAAAAGGCAACGTAGCTATGTTATCACATGGATGGACTTTGAAATAATTATGCTAAATAAAAGAAGGCAGTCACAAAAGATCACATATTGTATTGCTTCGTTTATATAAAATGTCTGGGATATACAAATCTGTGGAGAAAGTAGGTTAGCAATTACTATGACTAAGGTTAGAGGAGATGTTTATAGAGCATGACTGCTAAAGGGTAGGCTTCCTTTTGAGGGTGATGAAAGTATTCTAAGATCTTGGTAATGGTTGTAAAAAATATAGATTTTTTTACATTGGATTTACACTTTAATATGTGAATCATATAGTATGTGAATGATATCTCAGTAAACTCATGAAGATTTAAAAAACAAAAAGAAATGGCAACCCCTGTGGCACAATTCCAACAGTGTTCCTTGGAAATCTTTCTTAAAAATGTGCTCTGTAATCTAGTTCTTTAGGTGTCCTCTGATTCTTTCATTTATACCTTAAAAATTCCAGTCTGGCTTGAAATTAATACATTAAATTTGATTCTTCATTATTGAACAAGCTGAAATATGCCCTGTTTTTAAAGCTTCATATTTCTTTTTATGTACTGTTCTGTTTAAAATGTTAAGATGAAAACAATAGAATCAAAGAATAAAAGATGAAATGGTCCTTTAGATGAGTAAATAGATTCTCAGTGCATTATGAAGTTCAGTCAGCATGACTCATTTTTTGTTTCCAATGGTTTTCACATATTTTTCTAAATTGTTTTCTTGATTTAATTTTTCACAGGAGAAGGCAGTAAAATGCACATCAAAACATGTAGTTACCATTACTGCTTTGTGATACTTACTCATAAACTCTTTGACCTCTCACCATAATGCAGTGAAAAAATTAAATTACTATAATCAGAAAGGCCTTGATATCTTTAAAATTGGGATGAGTAACTACTTCATGGGGTTTTATTAATAAAAGTTGATATAATTCATATAAAGTACATAGTATTAGTGTTTTACATATATTAGATAATAAATTACCTTTGTGTTCCCTAGTACTTGATAAATTCTACATGTTGTCTTCAGATAAATTCTTAATGAAGCCATTCTTTTTCTTATTTAATGCTCTGTATAATATTTTTATTTTCTCTCTCTAATTATTTCATCTCTTTCTTCAGGCAGATTCCTTTTCCTTTCTATATTCCTCTACATAATTTTGTACCTGTTAGAGTTTTGCCTTTCATTCTGTCCCACCTTCCCATATTAATACATGGTTTCCAATTGTCAGTAACACGAGTTTCCATCAGAATTTTAGACCCTTATCTACCTGTGGTTCAAATATAATCACCATAAGAGTTCAAACACAAAACGCCTAAAACCTAACTCCTTATTTGCTTACTAAATATTTGTATGTATCAATTCACTTGCATGTGGGATATAAATCTGAAAGCAACAAACGAACAACACAAACAAACGGAGACTTATGGACAGGGATGACAGTTTAGTGATCACCTTTACTACCTTCCCATCCTCCCTCTCCGTCTGGTAAATATTTGGTGATGGAAAGAAATTTAACTTTGGGTGGTGAACACACGACTCAATATACAGATAATATATTATAGAATTGTACACTTTAAACCTATATAATTTTATTAACCAATGTCACCCCAATAAATTTAATTTAAAAATTTGCTTTTGCTGCATAACACACCACCTAAATCATAGTGAATTAAAACTTTCATCAATTATTCTTATAGATCTGTTTCAGCTGGGTATGTGTGCTTATCTCCTGAGCCTGTTCATGCATCTGGAGGTCAGATAGGAGGTAACTAATCTAGACTTGCTTGGGTGAAGCAAGCTGACTCCTATGACATCCAAAGATTTTACAGTAAGATCAGTCCAACCTGAATTCAGGCAATAATAAGATATAGTATCCGTAGAGAAATTAAAATCAGTAATAAAATTGATTAAAAGTTGATCTGCTATTTATTATCACCAGGAGCCAGAAACTCTAAAAAAAAATAAATAATAATATAATAATAATAATAATAATAATATATTCCCCCCAAATATTTTATTACCTTCATTTCTAAAGGACTGCCCTGCAGCGGGGTTTATATATGTATTTCAAATGAGTCCATTTTAGTTATTTATCTTAGTAAACATTTACTTTTACACAGAAAACGTTCAGAGATTTAAAATTATACTGTATGTGCCAGACAAAAGTGATCTCAGCTACACATATTCCTTTTGAGAGTAATTTCATAACATTTGATATTCTTTAAATTCACTTTATGTGTAGTTCTTGTTTTGAACCTTTCTGGTACTACATTTTTCTTGGGGAAACAACACTTCATAAATATTTTCGCATTTTTTGCAAAATCTAAGCTTTCTAAACAAGGAGTACCTGCAACCTGGATTAGTAATGGATGGCCGCAAGGTAAAGACACCTTGGAACTTAGAGACTCTGAATTGCGCTGGGAGATTTGACGACTCTTCTCCCAGAGTGATTTACTTACTTACATTCAGAAAATGTCGATGTTCCTCTCTGGGGTGCAAACGCAGTTGCTTATGCAGGCACGTCCATCATTCATCATGGTAACACGTGGGGGATTGAGGCATTGGGGGACCATCACTACTAAGATGCTCTATAAGTAAATAAAATGTCCATTCTCTGAAAAAGAGCTTTAATGGTCCTGGTAGTATAGATAATAAAACTATGGCAGACTAACATTTTCACTGGTCAACATATCAGATTATTTATAGTTTCTGATTTAACTATTAGCTATCTTTGTATTTCCCACTTCTTTTTCTTCCCAAAAGCTGAAAAAATATTATGGTTTCTTTTTTTAAGATTTCTGGAAGTTGTCATTGTAACTTTAAATATAGTATTTGCCAACTTATTTTTTGAGCTAATGACTTAGACAATATATTTTTTCTCTAAATATAAATTATGATGGTAAATTCCTTCCTTTTAAGTGTTATCTTTATGAAATATATTTTATATTTAAACTTTATTTTATTATTCATTTTAGATTGTTTAGATTATTTTTCATGGTAAAAGAGGAAACTGTTAAATTTACATTTCTCTCAAACACTAGATTTTTGCTATTTTTAAGCTGCTAATATTTTTAAATATTTTCTGTTTTTAGTCTATAAATTATTTCTAAATTTAAAAAAGCAAATATTAGTCTAAATGTCTCCTAGAACATTTCATGATGATAGAAATGTTCTATAACCACTGGCTAATATGGCAATATAAAGATTTTCCAGTTGAGATATTTGAAAGAATCCCACAGAGCACAAGATCTTTATTTAAAGACAAACCATATGGTGCGTACAGCAAGAGAAACAGAATGCAGGCAAGCATCAGAGTTCTGAAAGATATCTCATATACTCATTCCCCAGGGTTTTTATTTGTATGTGGGTTTTGCTTTGTGGCTGGAATGAGCCACTATGGTGTGTATAAGGAATCTTGGTTACCTATGAGCTCAAATCATAAGTTCTAAGAAGGATTATATGTGGAACCAGAGGAATCTGATACTTAATCAGGCCAGCTTGATAAATATGTTAGCTAGCTGAAAACTCTTAGTTAAAAAAATATATATACATATATGTGTCTGGGTCGGGGGGGGGGGCGGGTTCCAGGGGTAGTTTCAGTCTTTAAACGACATATAATAAATCTCACTGATTTTATGTTGGCCAAGATTTAACATTCAACAAACAGACATCTTAACATCCTCAGAGATCAATATACTTTCTTCAGTACATCTGTAAATCAATTCTATCTACTACATGTAACCACTAGCCACATGAAGCTATTGAACAGCTGACATGTGGCATGTGGAAGTGCAGAATTAAGTATTATTTACTTTATATTTAATTTAAATTAATATAAAGTTAAATAGCCACATGTGGCTAATGACTAAAGTATTGGTCAGCAAAAGATCTTATTATTTGCAATACTAATATATATATATATATGTATATGTATATATATATGTATATAATAATATATATATCACTGCTCATGCAAACAGAATGAGTTAACCTGTAGAATCCAAAATGTTTTACCATGTCATTAAAATGTGAGTGTGAAGGATATCCAAATATCCAATTATCAATTACTAATGATCCTAGCTTTAGTTAAGTTTTATGCGTTAATCATATGTTATCATATGACTGTTTCTACCAGAATTACATTGTATTTTTTGTTTCTGGAAATTCTATCTGCAAAACTTCATTATTATTATTATTTTTTTGTATTTGGAGTGGGTCATAAATTTGGTTAAAAGATGTCCTTATTGACAACATTAACTATTTTTCTAAAGAGATTCTAAGATGTAAATCCATTTTATTCTCTGTAGCCTGTCCTCTAACTCTTGGTTTAGGATTTTTGATCATAAATCATTCATGATCATTTTTTGCACCATTTGTAGAATAGTGAAAGCAAAAAATAACTACCTAAATACTAATAATGTGTATTGTCAGAGAATTTCAGTTTACATTTCATCACAAATTTATTCATAATCAGATTTAAGTTTATAAACTCTTTTACTTCCTTTCTTTCACTCATGAAATTTGAACTTTTTAAAAAGTATCAGAAGATTGAGTCACAGTGACAATTAATTTACTGTTAAATAATTGTTTTTTTTTCCACTAGGCAATTAGTTCTTACTGGATGAATGTCTTATGGAGGTTTTAATTATATCTCCCATCTATTTCATCATCAATATCTGTATTATCTGAGGTTTTGTTGAGATCAGTAAAATTAATCTTACCAATTACACCAACACTATACCTATTGCAGTCAATTTCTGAATATATTTACCTTATTTTAAAAAATCAGTTAGAATTCAGTATAATACTTACCAGCCTTCCTAACAAAAATAGCTTTTATTCATTTACCAAATGCTGTCATGGATTAAGTTGTATATTAAGGGGAAAATAGTTAATTATAGATTAAAGTTCTATTTAAACTATGCTTTTTTTCACAGTTTTTTTATGATCATGCTATATGGGAAGTAGTCTACCCCAAATAAACATTAGTTTGTGCATGCCTGAAAGATTCACATATGAACTGCTGGTAGACATTGGAGTTACTTCCAATAAAAATTGACCCCAAACTGACACTGGTTTCTGTTTGCCAGTCATTCTTTTACCTTGATTATTCTCCTTTACACACACACATGCACAGAACTTACATTTGCATGCAAATTGTTTTCCAAAATCAAATTAATTTTTGGTAAGTCATCATTTATAGGCAGCTGAGTATTGATGATAATGTTGATAATTTTCCATTCTGTAGTTCTGACTAAATGCAATTCTGACTTTCACAAAATTTTAATAATGCTTTTAGCACTGTTATTTATATGGCTAAGTGCTTTTGAAGTTGTTTTGCATTTATCAGGTGTCAGACCACACTGCAAGAATAATGAGGAGCAAGTTAGAAAAGAGCATTAAACATCACTGGCTGCTGTCATCACCTTATCAACACTAAATAATAAAACTATTTCTAACTATGTAAATAATAAAAGTCAAAAGTAATCATTATAGAAGCTAAAATAATGAGTCTTAAAATGACAACATAGTGAAAAGAAATGGCAATAATCAGGGACTAGATAAACAAAAATGCAAATAAAATAAAGTAACAATGTAGCAGAGACATAGCTGGTTTTTTCAGCCACTTCAGTAATAATATGCTCCTTATTCCCATCTTTTTCATTGACACTGATTTTTGAGTAAAAAAAAGGAGTAAAAAAATAGATTTTACATTTGTTTTGTCAAGATTATAATAGATTTTGTTTGAAATACTGTAACATAATTATATTAATTAATAAATCAAGTTGTTAGAGGTGGGTCTTTTGATATTAAAGTACTAAATTTATCTCAAAAATTCTGTCTTCATAAAAGCTTATTTTGAACAGTTTTTTTTTTAATTTGAAACCATATTTGACTTACATATGATAATTATCTAGATATGACTGTGGCTTTGATGCTAGTTATCATTATCTAAACAACTAGAGTTTGATTAACAGAATCGATAGAGAACAAACACAGCAGTTGTGATAGTTAATTTTAGGTGTAAATTTGTCTAGATCATGGTACCCAGATATTTGATCAAATCTTATTCTGTAAAGGTAATGTCTAGATGATAGCAACATTTAAATCAGTAGCTTGAGTAAAGCAAATTCGATTGGCCTCATCCAATCAGTTGGAGGCCTTAAGAGAAAAAGAGTGGCCTTCATGGAAAAAGTTTTGCCAGCAGACCACTGTTGCACTCAAACTGCAGCTCTTCCTGGGTCTTCAGCCTACTGCTCTATCCTGCTTGTCAAGCTTCCAAAATCACATGAGCCAATTCCTTAAAATATGCCCTTCTCCTCTTCCCCATATATATTCGTGGAAGTAGAGTGAAATGGCTTTGGAACTGGGTTATGGATAGTGGCTAGAAAAGTTGAGGTACATATTAGAAAAAAAAAACTAGATCTCGTTGAAGAGACTCTTGGTAGAAATATAGATGTTCAAGTTACTTCTGGTGAGGCTTCAGGTAAAAAGAGGAACAGCTATTGGACAGTGGAGGAAAGATGACCCTTATTATAAAGTGGGAAAGACTTGTGTTCTAGTGTTTTATAGATGGTAGAACTTGTGAGTAGTTAACTTGGATATTTAGCTGAGGGTATTTCTATACAGTGTTGAAGGCACTACATAGTTTTTCCTTGCTGCTTATAGTAAAATATAAGAGAAAGAAAATAAATCAAAGAAAGAATTGTTCAACACAAAGTAACTAGAATTGGAATATTTGGAAAATTCACAGCCAATCCATATTGCAAAAAACAGAAAGCAGAGACCTTCAAGGGTGTGGCTGGAAAAAAATTGCTATAAAAAGAATATGGTTAGAACTCATGGATTCAGTCAATCATTTCCAGTAGAAATGCTGCCAGCTTTAGCTGAAGGGGACAGAGACAGAACAAAGTGAAGGAAGACTTTTGGATCTCAGAGATTTTACAGGACAGGTCAATAGAGCTGCCTTTAAGCATGTTATCCTTCGAGAAAAGAGAAAAATGACCCAAAGGCATCATACCACTGCATCATGGGCCTAAAGAGAAGAGATCCAGAGACAGGGCTGTCTTCTCCATGGTTCTATAGGACAGAACATCCATTCAGGGACTTGGGAGCAGGGATAACACTTCTACCCAAGGCCAAGGAAGTCTGGTAGGTCACCACCCCTGCTGGTGTAGAAGACAATGCCCCTACTCTGGGGAGCTCAAAGGCAAAACATTGAACCAAAGTGGATTATTTGCAAGCATTAAAATATAATGGAATTTGCCCTGTTAGCATTCCAACTTCTATTTACTGGGGACCTGTGATGCCTTTTTCTTTCCGATTTCTCTTTTTTTTGGAAAGAGAATGCCTATCCTATGCTTGTCTGTTCTATTTTAGAATTCCAGTCTATTCTGGTGTCACAGATTGGCAGGTGGGGAGAAATTTTGTCCCAGGATGAATCATATCTCAAGGCTCAGTTATACCCAACTTAGATATTTAGATAAGAATTTGCAATTAGAGTTGATGCTGGAATGGGTTAAGTCTTTTGGGGCTGTTGGGATGGGTGAGTATATATTACATAAAAGAAGGACATACATTTTGTGGGCCCAAAGGGTGATATGTATTGGGCCAAATTATTTCACCTCAAAATTCATATGTTGAATTCCTAATCACTAATACTTCAGAAAGAATGTAACTGTACTTGGACATAGGACCTTTAAAGAGGAAACTGAGGTAAAATGAGGTCATTTGGGTGGGCCCTAATCCAATATGGCTGATGCCTTTTTGAGAATGTGAGAGACACTAGACCTGGGTACACAGAGAGACCATATGAGGACAAAGCAAGTAATTGGCCATCTGTAAGGCAAAAAGAGAGGCCTCAGAAGAAAGCAAACTACTGACATCTTAATCTTGAACTTCCAGCATCCAAATCTGTGAAAAAATAAATTTGTGTTGTTAAAGCCACCCAGTTTGTGGTATTTCCTATGGCAGCCTTAGCAAATTATTATGGTAACTGAATTGAAATTGTCTAAGTAGTAGGAAATAACAAAAAGCCACAAAGCATGTAAAATTCTATTTTATGCTTTTGCCTACCTATTCAAGATAAAGGTTCTCAGCAAATTAATGAATTAATAATTGCTTTATTCTGAGTCTAAGACAAAATGCAGATTTGTTCCAGCCAATATTCAACTACATGTTGCATCAACAAAAATTTAAGGATGTGGTTCCATAGTATGGTGGTTAGCATGCCGGCTTTGCATGCAGAAAGTCCTGAGTTCACACCCCAGTGGAGCCATGGTCCATAGTCTAAGGCAATGCCACCCTGAACAAGCCTGATGTCTGATCTCAGAAGCTAAGTAGGGTCGGGAATGGTTAGTACTTGTATGGGAGACCACCTAGAAAGACTAGGTGCTGTAGGCATAAAAATAAATAAATAAATATGGATTATAAATAATATGTAAATTAACAAAATATAGAAAAGTCAATTTCTATACACATATAGAATAAAATTGTTAAAATTTGCCTTGTGTAAAAAATATATTCCATCTTAATTTGCTTATACAATGATATTTGAAGTGATTAATAATACATTTTGCATGTTTATATGTGATTATATTTGCCTAATTAAGACACATAAGTACATACAGGAATTTAAAAGCAAGCTATAATAAGTTTAGTTTTCCGCATTTTTAATTAACATTTCATAGCAAAAATAAATTGTCTAATTTAATTTATAGACTAGAGATAATAAAAGTCCTTATTGGCTTTGCTTTTTTAAGAATTTTTATTTATAATGTCTCCAGATGCAGATAAACCTGACTTACATTTTCAGGGCTGTCACGTATGAACAGAATGCTCTCAATCTTTATGCCAGTAAACTAGAATTTAAGGATGATACATTTGATTGATAAATGATAGATGATTAGATAGATAGATAGATAGATAGATAGATAGATAGATAGATAGAGAAACAGTTATATATAATAGTAACTGATATGTAATCTTCAAAGCATGATTCTCAAAGCTTTACACAGTCAATATCAGCCTTATGTTAATAAGTTGCCAATCATTTTTTAATTAAAAATGTGTTAATTTGTCATTCAAAACACTTCAGTCTGGTCAATTCCTCATTATTTAGATGATCCATCATTATTTCCTAGTCAAATGGTAATCTGTCCCCAAACTCTACATGTAATTTTTTTTTTCCTTCATGCTTCCCTCCGAATTGGTGTCTGATATGCCTCCCTTCTCCTTTGGCTATGAATGATAGCATATTATGTCACCCCAAAATATACCTTTTTGATATAAGGATTATTTTGAGCTGATTATTTTGAGAAACTACAGACACAAGAGAAGCTCTAAAAACATAGTAGAAGTTACCCTTATGTAAGGGAAATTACATTAGAAAGAGTACTTGTACCAGGAAGAGAGCTAGTACCTCAGTGTTTTTTACAGAGAGAGTTATCTACATGATAGGGCAACCTTTAGTTACTAAACATCGCCCCTTCTCACCTTCTCGTGAATTGCCTTCTCTCACTTTGAAGGGTCAGACCCCTGTTAGTTTCCTTAGCTTAGAATGAGATGTATGCTTCAATAGTCTGGTCACACTGAAGCCCTAGACTCCTCCTTTTCCAACTCTTGGTTGTCTGGCTGCCTTTTAAGTCTCAAACATTTGTGGGGCTCTCATACATAAGAATATATATATATAATATATATATATATATATATATATATATATATATATGCAAATTGAATTTTTTGTACAGTTAATCTCCTTTATTACTGGGGGAAGGGAGGGGCTCAGGCAAGAACCTAGAAGGATAGAAGTTAAGTTATTTTCCTCCCATACAGTAAAATCATAATTCTTTTACAAATAAATTTCTGCTTTCTCTGTCATAAACACTTCTTTGAATTTCTGTTATTAAATTTGCCATTAATATGTAATATATAATACATCTTATGTTTGTATTGTACCTTTTCATCTCTCTTGCTCTCTTTCCCCTTTTATATAAATATTATGAATCTTTAAGGGACAGAGAGCCTACCTATGTCCTTGTAGCCCTAGTGCCAAAACATCTACTTATCTTTTAAAATGTTTCATTTCAAAATGCATTACTCTAACTACTCAACAGTCAATTAAGATAATAACAAATTATTTAACCTACAAAGGCTCATAATGTTGGCCTATAAACCATTAATTTCATATAACTTTCCTAAAGTTCTGTCCCATAAACATATACATGAGAAGACCAGGGAGTCCTTCACAGATGAGGGCTAATTTGATCTAAGACTTTAAGAATCAATAATTGAGGAAGGAAAGAGGTTCTGGCCAAAGTGAAATCCACACAGGGGTAGAAGTGATTATTGCCATATTCATATAAGTTGACTTACTTAGCATGAATGGAACAGAGTGAGAATGGCTTTGGCGTGGTGACTATGACAAGTGTTGAAGAGAGATAAGGTAGGCAAGGATGATATTAATAGTCTTTTATACCTTGCTAATGTATTTGAACACTATCCCCAGGATAGTGAAAAAATACTGATATTTTAAGAAAAAGATTTATATTACTCAATTTGTTTTAAGTTTTGATCTCAATAAACTCTCAATATATAAAGAAGATGAGAAGTGAATTATTTAATTTTTGATTGAATTTAAAATAACTTTCATTTTAAAATGCACATATATTTTCAGAAAAAGGAAACTTTATGAAAAAGCTTTGAATAGTTTCTTTTAGACATACGTGGAAATATTAGCCAATGAGATCTTGTAAAGATAATGTAATATTGATTTAACATGAATAGCTATTCTCACCTCTTGAAAGATTATATAACAATGCCTCTTATTCACTGAAACGTATTTCCTTTGGTAGTTATTTTGTGTAACAAGTCCTATTTGAAATATTAGAAAAGTTACAATATTTTTCACACACTGTAAACTTTTATTAATAAAGATATATTTGTAGGCCTGAAATATTTACTTATTTAATTATGCATATATAAACTTATTTATTACAAACTATTAAGATTTCTATGTCAGTTCCTAGCAGATACTCAAAGAAGATAACATATTGTGAAGTAAGTTTCTATACCTGAGAATATTAGATAAATATTACTCTTCAAAGCAATTTTACTAAGCAGACTATATTGATGTCAAAATAACTTTCTAAGTCCAAGATAGAGCTGCTCCTACCCAGGGTGCCATGTTAGCAACCCAAAAATTAGATCGTGTTCATTTCCCTGGTAAGTGCTCTGCTTCACCAGAGATGTAATATATTCATCAGTCAGCTCTTACACATCAAGTCAACTCTGGGCTTCCTCACCTCAAACAAGGCTGACTATGTGGCCCCAGCCAATCAGTTATTTTCTATTTTTTTGTTCATTGTTCTTTATTCTTTGTCCTATAAAAGCTTCTTTTCTTCAGCTCCATTTCGCAGTTCTCTGAAAGAACTGTTTACTTCCTGAAATGTTTAATAAAGTTTGACTGTATCATGTAAATTCTTTCCTTTAATTTTTTTTTTTAACAGTTGGTTACAGGCTGATTGTTATATGAGTTGAGTTTTCTTCATTCAACCAATAGTTGTGAGCCCTTCTCATTTCCAGGGCAGTGTTCTGGGCCTAAAAGCAGTGAATGAGCAATATGAAGTCATTGTTCTCTTTGACCTTGCACTGAATCTTGAAGATTACAATACACGAATAAACAAATTAAAATATTTCAGATGGCTATAGTGAACAAAGTATAACAAAGAAATATGATACAATTTCATGGGTAGGGGTTAGGGAGGTTTCTGAGAAAGCAAAACATGTGAATTAGAAGAAATCAAGCATTCCAGGCAGAGAGAACAGTGACGCAAAGGCCTGAAGCAAAATGATCTTGACAGATTTCATGGAAGAGTAAGAAAGCGATGATGCAATCCCATTTAAATCAAGTGCCATTCAAGTATAATTGTAGTCTTTATGGTTTCTTTTCTAAAGAGACTTACAATAACAATGGGACATGATACTGGGTGTTAGAGTGAAATCACATGCATCTGTACTTGACAGACTTCAGGATGTGCTTGTTGGAGTATGAGAACATTGGTTTTCTTCACAGCCACTATTTGTTTCTGAATCAGGGAGGTTAGAACTAAAACAGTCAGCAGAAGACAAAACTTGACCTTTTTAAGGCATGAATCCTACTATGACAACATCTAAGGAATTATTAAAATACTATCCTAAGAATGCATATGTGTGTAATATTTACTTGTTTTTACTTGTTTTACTTGTTTTTGTTTGCCCTCTATTTTATTTACATGATTGCTTTTTTATGAGATTATTTCTTATATTGTAAATTTCTCTCATCCAATGAGAATTATGTAATTATTCTTTATTTCTGATTTGATAATTATGGATATATCAAAATTCTTGTTGAAATCTTTTAGATATACTTTGATATGTAGCTGTGTTTTAAAATTGTGGCATGGAGAGCTGAAGAGAATACTTGCATACTTTAAACATGAGGCTATTCTGTTCTTCAAATTATCATTTACTATAGCTTAAAACATTACTTGATTTTACTTTTTTGCTTTGGTGAATCATCCAAGTTCTTAGTAAGTTAGGAGAATATAGAGAAAAATTGATATCTCTCTGTGTCATACAATCTTTCATTTAAAATCATACAAATGATAAATTTACTGTATCAAAAATATTCAGATAACTTTAGCATGACTTCTTTGCCTTACTTCTCAAATATATTTTATGGACATCTAACCTACAGATTTCTCACAGCTTGCAAACAAGAGTTCAGACCATGGCACGCATAGCCTGTCAATCAAGTAGCAAGAAGAGAATTATTCAGTCCTTCTCCCACAAGAAGCCAAAAAATAGAAGTCCCTAGCAACTCCTGAGTGTAATTTATGTTATCAGAGAACATACTGAACATAATCCTTGTAAAGGAGATGTTAGATATGTTGAGTCTTGAAAAGTAGACAGAAGAAAAAGATGGATTTTCTCTGATTATCTTTCTTTATAACAAAAGTGAGAATACTTCCCTCTCTTTACAAAACTACTAAACTACTAAACTAGACCACAGAAAGTTTCAAAGGAAAATTGGCCTATCGAACCCACATCAGCCTACTTTAATGCTAATATTGTTATTAAATTTTCTATAGTTTATCACATGAAACTTTTTCAGCCTCCACATTAAGTTTATAATTTTATGATGAAATGCATGGGGCAGAATGACCACCTTAGGTCTTATGCATTATGCATTACAAGTATAGCACCCAGTTTCTTTTCTGACACAGCAGGCATCACTGGACACAGGCTGGAGCACATGGGATAATGGGCCAGTAAGTGCAGGTATCTCACTTTACTTGCTATCCTGTGGAAAAATTTGCTTTATTCAGCATTCAGTTGACTCACTCTGGGTTGTGACTTCAGTGGAAGAAATATATACACACTCTGCACATATTCCAGATGATTGTTCATATCCATAAAAGATATAATTAGATAAATTATAATTTTCAGCACTTAATATAAACATGACAATTAAATTGATAAGTTTTAAATGACTATTAATACCTGGGCAAGGAAATACAAGTGTTTTTAATTTGTAAATACTCTTATTTTTCTAATTCCAAAATGACTTTTCTGAATTCAAATTAATTGAAGGTAAGAAAATAAACTTTTATTTCATTATATGTCAAATAGTCATTGCTACATGGTATTTCATTACCTATAAGAAGAGAAATTTCTGTCTATGGCCAAGCTATCCTGAAGTCTATGGCCATGCTACCCTGAACAAAGCCCAATGCCTTCTGATCTTGGAAGCTAGCAGCCTTGGACCTGGTTAGTACTTGGATGCGAGACCACCTTGGAACACCAGGTGCTATAGGCGTAAAAAATAGAAAAATAACGGATTGTAAACTAACAAGGTCCTTGCAATCTGTGAGGTCAACCAAGGGTTGCATCGCCTAAAAATAAAAAATAAAATGGAGAAATTTCTATTAGTTTTCTTAAAAACCCCAATTACTTAACACATATCCAAATAATTATGCATTATAATAAAATAATTTATGGTGATAATTTAGTTTGTTCTTTAAGTTAAATATTTAGCTAAACTTATTTTCATAAAATATAAAAATATTCCTGATTTATTTAATCCATTTAATGCATAATTTGAAACTTCAAACACTGAAAATTAGTTTTAAATGTTCATTTAATCTAAGTTATGAAAAATACTTCAGCAGAAATTTCAAATTCAAATAATATCTCTCATTTCATTTAAATACATCCTATATATTGACAATAAACTGAGAATTTCATAATACAAGAAAAGCATGAGTATTACTTCAGTTGACTTTTGCTAAGTAGTTGACAGTTTATATAATCATTCTTCTAAATTAAAATAAATGTGAAAACTCTTGACTATCCACTTGCAAATTTTGCTTCTGGTGATTCAACATTAGATGAAAAACAAAAAAACTGCAGATAAATTTACAATAAGAACAGTTTGCCACACTTAAATTCCACAATTCTACCAATTCTGTAATGTTATGGGCAGTTTTGAGTTTAACTCCCATGCCACTGCAAAGGCTCACCAACCCAAACTCACTTGCCACATAGGATGCCTTTTTCTAATTAACCTGATCAAAGCAGTTGTTGCTTTTTTCTTCCTATTTCATGCACTCAGAAGGTGTTACTTTTGCTAATTCATAGAGGAATCTTATATGCTAATATGAGAATGTTTAACAACATTTTGAAAACATATAGAATATTTTATTAGATTATTTGGTGAGATTATATATATTGTTTTCTGTTTTAGCTTTTCTTTGGAGTGTTGGTTGAATGTTAACTGGTCCTCACATTCATTGCCTGATATATCATAATGCTGTTTTATGCACTGTGGAGGCTTAGAAAATGATAGTGACAAAAGAAGCAAGGCATCACTGTGAGGAATGTAATTTGTATTAATATATTTCAAGCCTGATTTATTCAGAGTCATATCAATATGCCAAGAATGTTAAACCAATTGTTTCTGGATTCCATATAAATGGCTCCTAAGTTTAGATGGGACCTGGTAACATAGAATGATGAAATTTTATGGCCACATTCCGTAAGGCTGTTAATATATTAACAAGTTTCCATTACTACTAAATGCTCTGTAGGACCTCAGTGAGCATTTATTTTCAAAAAAGTGCTGTTTATAAAAACACAACAGAACAAGAAAATTTATGAAAAACTCCAGAAATTTTACTGAAATGTAAAAATGCAAATTGGATATATAGCAAGCAAAGAAACTGGATAACTAAATTATTTTAGTGCATTTTGTAAGTTTCTGATCCAGGCAGAAAGTTTCTTTTCCTAATACACAGTAATGTTTTATTTAGTAGTTCTAATATTCCATGTTCCTTGATGCATGAGCAATTCTTCCAGTGCCGTCTGCACCAGACCTCAGCCTCCTTTTCACACCTCACTTTTATTCATTTATCATCAACTCAAGAATCACTCACTCTGTAAGTTGTCTATGCCTCTTGAAACAATATTTTATTTCCTCATTTATATAACTATGTACAATGTTGCCATTCATTCTTTTAGGAAGAATTTTGGCCCATGTGTGATAACTCTTAAAAGTAAAGAACCCTATAAAACAACAATAAAATGACAAATGGCTAAATTAAAAAAAATGCAAGAGATCTGAACAGACACCTCATCAAATAAGATAAACAGTTGGTAAACAAGAACAGGAAAATGTGCTCAGCATTATTTGTTAGTAGGAAAATTCCAATTAAAACAACAGTGAGACCCAACTACCCATGTGTTAGAATGGCTAAAATAATGAAACAAGAACAAAAAAAGAAGGACCCTGAGAATACAATTGTTGGGAACTGTGGAGCAACAGGTACTCTCATTAATTGCTAGTGGAGTTCCAATACTTTAGAAGACAATTTGACAGTTTCTAACAAAGCGAAACATAGTCTTACTACATGATCAATCATTCTCCTACATTTTTCTCCAAAGGAATTTAAAACATTATGGACACACGCCTGTGTGTGAATGTCTGTAATAACTTAACACATTATAGCCCGCAAATGGAAGCAACAGAGGGTATCTATATAAATGAATAGATAAACAAAACTGGTACATTCATACAGTAGGAAATTATTAGGCAATAAAAAGAAATCAGCTGTTTGTTTACCTATTAAAAGATATGGATGAATCTTACATTACTATTGCTATGTGAAACAAGCCAATCTGAAGTGAATACATTTTATTATTCCAATTATGTGACATTCTAGAAAAAGCAAGAACTTAGTAATGGCCAAAAAAAAAAAAATCTATAGATGTCATTGATTTGTGAGGAATGAAGCGAAAGAGGGTTGAATAGGTGAATCATACGTTTTTTTGTTTTTTTGTTTTTTTTTTGTTTTTAGGTCAGTGAAACTCCTGTTGACCTTTGAATAATGCAGGGATTAGGGATGCTGTCCCTACTGCACAGTGGAACATCCACATATAATTTTTGGTTCCCCAAAGCTTAAGTTATCCTTTGGTATCCGTGGGGAATTAATTCTAGGATTCCCCATAGATAACAAGATTTGCAAATACTGAAGCCATCTATATAAAATGGCATCGATCAATGCATAAAGTCGGCCCTCCACATCCACAGACCCCAGTAATAGATCGAAAACAGTACCTGTATTTAATGAAAAAAATCTGCTTTTAAGTAGACCTGTGCAGTTTAAACCTATGTTATTCAAGGATTACCTGTACTCTGAAGTTACTGGAATGGTGGATATATGGCACTATAATTTGTCAAAATCCATAGAATTTTATAATCCTGGGAATTAAACTGAATGTCTAAAATCTTTTATAAAGTCATTTAGGAAATGGGGATGCCAGGGAGGAATATAATAAAATAACCTATTTATTAGAAATGTATCAAAGTACCTCACTGAAGAAGGTGGAGTAAATGGTGGCTTGAGTAACTCTGTAAATAAGGGGATTCATGTGGGTGTAAGACAGAGTAGATTGCCAGCTGTTTAGTATTGCCAGACTTGCCAGTATCGACTAATAGTCACCACTTCCTTGCACCACACTTGCTGCCTCCGATTTCTGTTAATTTCCAACATTCCATGACATGAATTGACTTACTTTATGTTAGCCCTGGTCCCAGCAGGCACTTAGCACAGTCAATAAATTTACTTTTAAGTCAATTTATGCTTGTCCCCAAAATATCACATACTTTTTTTGACATATACATCGGATATCATCTCTTTCCTTCTTGTAGGTTTATCCTTTTTTTTTTTTAATTTTATTTTCTTATTCTCATTTTGAACAGCTTGGGCATGAACAGAGAAAAAAATATGTTTTTAATTGTTCAAGTGACCAGGAAGTTTAGTTTGACTATTGACCTAACTGGAATATAATTTTATATACCTGGTAACGAAGGTACTCAAGATTTATTCTGTTTTTCTAAATATTTAGGTGTTCTACCATTATCTCCTAAATTGTAAGATTATATTATGACTTAAATAAATATAAAATATCTTTATGCTGTATCTATGTATCCTTAGATATATTATTTAACCCAATTCAAGACTTCTTATTCCTTCTCTCTCCTCCTTTCCCTCCTCCTCTCCCTCCCACCATGCCTCCTCCTCCTTCTTCACTTCTACTCTTCTTCTGCTTCTGCTTTCACTTTCATTTCCTCTCTTTTCTTCATCATCTTTTTTTTTTGAGTAAGGTAGGATCTCTTTCTACACTTGCACTTGTATATTTGAATTTAATTGTTTTTAAAAATTTTTTAAATTATTCCTCCAAAATATTTCCACATGTATTCAATCAAACCTTTCAATTCCTAAAACATTTAATAAAACAGTTTATTCTTTTCTGCACATGCACACCAAAAAAAATTTAAAAACATGAATATTAACAATCATATATTATATATGTTTTTCAGTTTTGTAAAATTAATAGTCAAGCTAAGATTTTATTGACTATTTTTAAAATAGTGAAAATACTACTTACCTTGAGCTGAAAAATTCTCTACTTTCCCCTGACTCTTGAGTTCTTACCCATGATTTCGAAGGACCCAATAACTTCTTTGAATTGACTTGATTTAAGCACTATGGCCTTGTCCTTATTGTTGTGGGCCATTTCTGCATAAAATATTAAATACTTTTAATATCATCACTGAATAGCTGCATGCCAGTTACAACATTCTATCAGAATAGAATGATGAGAGGATTTTAGAGCAGATGTAATGAAAAATTATTATATTTTCAAGGTAATGTGTTTGGTTACTTTTCTGCAGTTACCATCCAATAACTTTTGTTGAAAACAACCAATTTTAATAAGTTCTATTATATTGCCTTTGTTAAGCAAGTTTTTCAGTATTGAAATTTATTTCATGTATCATTTATTCCAAAGAAGACTTTTGAAATGTATATTTATGTTCTATCTTGTTTGATGTCATGTAAAGTCATTATGTAGTTACAAATTTTTCTGGCCTATGTCTTAATTTTGGCTGAAGAAAATTGATTAAAAGATAAATTTCTTTCTTCTTAAGACAGTAATTCTGTTACATTTTTGGTACTATAATTATTTTCTGAAAAAAAAAATTACTAAAGTCATTGAGTAAAACATTACATGTCTGGATTCCTAAATCACATATGTCTTCAACCATGTTTGTTGAATTTTCAATGACAACTGCATGGCACTGTTGTTTACTGCTTTTGCATTCTATAGATATTTCTTTAGTTGGCTTCACTATGCTGTGTGAGAGATTGAAATCATTTAGTAATGAATTGTCATGTTTTAAGTTATCATTTTCTCCACTATGATGTAAATATGTAAATGTTCTAGATGTCTGAATATCTGAATTATTTTATTTAGAAGTAACAATTTACTAATAACACTAATCAATAGACTATGATACAAAAATATTTTTGAAAAATATTTTTTTCCACAAAGTTTTTTATTCCCAGTACTCATTACCTGGACAAATTACAAAAATTCTTCTTCTATAACCATTGAAAAAAAATAGCAGTTTATAGTATTTCTTCGGTCAAGTTTTCTTCTGTAAGTTTTTAGATTTACTTTATAAAAAATACATTATGGGCTATCTTCTTAAATAATTCTCCTTTTTTTTTTTTTGGCTCGTGTTTAGATTTTGATTTTAAGAACAAAATGTATTTTGAGTTCCTTATTTTTTCTCAATTTTCTTGTTTCTTCGCACACTAAACATTATTATGTCTATCTTAAAGATATTTTTTAGTGGATGTAGTTATACACGATTTTAGTTCTTCTTATGAAATTTTGACATGACAAATTTGAAATTATTATTTAAAATCATCCTCAGAGAAAGTGAAGAATTCCAAAACGTTGTCTTCGTTAAACATGCATGTACTACATATAATTAAATAACTAATACTTAAAGACATTATGTTAAACAAACATAATACTAGTTTATACTATATGCTAAAATTCGTTATATGCAAGTGTTTTTATAACTATGAAATAAGGTACAAGACAGGGATGCCAAATCATATGTTTTAGTAGTCATTGCCAGATGGCTTTCCAAAAAGCTTGTTACTATTCTTATTTCCAGTAGGAGTCTATGAAAATTCATTTCCCACTTCATCTTCATATTCATTAGCTTTAGAAACTGCCAGAAAGATGGATGGATAGATAGCTAAATGATGACAGGCAGACAGATAGACAAACAGATAATAGATACCTTTGTTTTTCCAATTTTATGACGTATAGTAATATCTTACATAAAACATATTGCCTTGACTACTGAGAACAACTTTTCAGATATGTATTGACCATTTGTTTTTGCATATCACTAACTTTCTATTATAGTACTTTTTCTTAGTGATTATTATACACTTTTATAAAGTTACAGAGAATATGTTATGGAGAATTTAGTTAACACGTGCACAAATGTATTCCCAAACTATTTATAATATGACTTTTCAACACATAAATATATATCAATAATAATACATCCAGTTCTATATACTTTAGTGTTTTTTATAAAAGGGTGTTTTATTAATGGTTCCTTTTTAGCCTGTTTTATGTTATCAGTTATAAATGTGTACTACCAGAAGTTGTCTGTTTATTGAAAACAGAATAGAATCATATTCAGCACTAACAAGGGCTTTTAAGCAATTCTGAAGGATCTACTGTATTTTTTAGCATATAATTTTTGAGTATATTTAATATTCTAGATTTTTTTCTTGCTTCATCTTTTTCCAGTATTTTTGCATTGTATATGAATTAACTTTACTCTAATTGGCTTTTCTTAGAAGGTATACTTTCTCTAGGGATGTATGTGACTTAAATATCTTTCATAATTACCAAGCAGCTCCACTATCTTCATCAAGTAAAGTGGAGAATTGTTGAACTTTTTATTTTCTTTAAAAATACCCTCTTTATTCACATAAAAAAAAATAAGTTAAAATGTGTGTAGTTTGGGAACAAGGCTTCTGTCTGTTATTCAGTGGTATTTCTCTAGATTATGAACGTCATCCTTTCATATGTCACTTTATAAATTCAAAGAGATTATCATGTTTTTATTTACCTAATAATTGGATGATAATACAAAACATTTTAGACTCTATTAATCATCTGCCTGAGTCTGTTTTATTTTTTCATTTAATTTCATTAAAAAACACTTATAATCAAGTTTTCTTTAACTTATTAATTTTTGGTGTGTAATTATATATTTTATAAAAACTTTCACGATAAACAATATTTTTCAAAAGCTTAGTTTTATTTTGTTCATTATTATGGCTATCAGATAGTGAGAAAATAATACGTTTTGTTCACAAAAACTTCCTCAAAATCTTTAACAGTAAAAATAGCAGAGGATAATTAATATAATATAATATAATTAATATAATAAAATATAATATATAAATATAATAATATATGTATATTAATTTGACCATAATGTTTTTACTTTCTTATTAATAGTGAGATATCTATTTGACTAAGAACCAAAAATGACCAGTTCTTGACTGTTTCTATTATTTGAAGTTCCAGATTTGAGAATTGTCACCGTGAAGAACTCAATCTGCAATATGAACTCCTAAATTATATAGGTTCAAGAAGGTTAAATTTGAGGCCCAAATCCTAGATTCTACTGAAAGAGTAAAAAGTCACTGAATTTTTGTGATGGACTTTCTCATTCTGACTTGTTTCTTTTATTTGATTTAATTGAATTTTATTTTTGCTATAGTTGATTCATCTCCATAATTTTATTACTAGTCCTCTGAAGGTGAACAGTGGTTTCACTGAATATGATTTTAAAAATATGTACTATATATAACAATTTATACCATTAGATACCATCTCCTATCTCCAAATCCCAACTCTCTTGAGAATTTGATGCAAGTTAATTTTTGTTTCAATTAAGTTAAATATAAAATTTAACTTAGTAGCATTTCGTGTAATTCATAGCTGATGATAGACAAATAAAATAATATCTATACTTTTATCAACATTAGCAAAATAGCTGTTACCTATAACAATAAATAAACTTTTGGGAAGGATACTTACTCTTAGTTATGTTATATATTCTTTGCTTTGTTTACCTATAAACCACTCTTAAACATTCCTTTAAAACCACTATTGACATTTTCAATGTATTACCTCTTTTATTTACATGTTTATTTTTAGACAAGTTAGGCAAAGAAATTATGAAACCCACAGTCTTTACTTTAATATAAATGCATAAAAAATAAAATTCATTATTCATAATTTATCGCCTATTTGTTGCAACTTATCTCTAGAGACTATGAATAGTTCTTTTTACAGCAATACTGTAAATAAATAAAAGATTTGTGCTATAGTACATGTACATGTGAATATAAATATTTAGTTAAGCACAGTAATTCATTTGAAATAATTGCAACCGGAGTGAAGTGTTTTGTTAGGAAAATAGTAACTTAAAAGAAGAAGAGGAATATAAATAAGTGCACCGATACTGCAAACTAAGTATTAACTAAGCATGTTTTTAAGAAAAGGATTATTGAGATATGATAAAAACTATATGATAACACTAAAATTATATCATATAGTTTTATATGATTAAACTATATAAAAAGATAACAAAATAAGCTATTCATGAAAACACTCATGTTTTTCTGAGATAACAATTATTAATATTTTTTTAAATATTGAACATTATATTAAGACATTTAAAAAAGGATTTATCTAATTTTGTTCTAGTAGTATGCTCAGATTATGTATTACTCTGTGTTGCCAATACTATTTTCACATAAATTTTCTAATTAGATTTTTAGCAATGCAGAGGTTTTCCTGTATTATTTACTAAGTTATCCAACATGGGTATAGATGGAAGAATCAAAAACTTGAAACAGCAATTTTTTCTTCACATGTTAGTTGTCCTGCTAGAGAATCCGTCTTTGTTATATTAGTTATTAGCTTGTCCATTTTAATGGTAGAAAACAGGATAGTTACAAAACTAAGGTACTGATTATTTCCATGGTCTCCAATAGAAATATAAACCAATTTCCACACATTGCAAGCCATCTACCTCTCAGCTCACCCAAGGGCATCAGCCTTTGAACGGTCTCCAGAATGTCCTCATATGTCAGCAATAACTGTCAAACAAGAATACCAATATGCATCAGACTGAAAGCCTAATGCATTCAATAGATGTAAGTGACCAGGATATTGGAACCAAAAGAATTATGGGGAAAAAATTTATGGTCAACACCTCTTGCTTAAGGAATCATAAATTTTGTATACTATGGGTGAAGATTTCATTCTCAATCTCCACTAAGGACAGAAAAAGTAAGAGAATTAAATTCTACAAGGCGAAAATAGTTCATGTCAGCAATCCTTCCACTACATTCGGCATTAACCATTAGTCAAGCTTTTATAAAGTATAGCTACTGGCAGCGTATTTGTTCTTCCTATCTCAAATTCATTCAACTTGAAAGCATTGCTCATGCAGGATGACAGGATGACAGGCTTCTTAGATAAGGAGAAAGAAAAAATCTAACAAATCCGTATTTTACTAAGACCTTTCACACCATCTCACACAGTATTCTCATCAAAATGCTTGATAAATTGTAGAATGTGCATAAGAGGGTCACATCCAAATAGTAGTAATCAATGACCTTGTCAGCCTTAAGCAATATGTTTAAAAGGTATCAAAATATTGAACTGAGAGATGTTATTTATCTATCTTACCAGAAGTCTGATGGCAAATAAATAAATATTAGCTTGTTCATTAAATTAGCAGATGATGTCAAGCCAAGAGAAGTAGATACTACCTAAGAAATCAACAATAGATTTTTAATAATTGTGATGAATTAGATAAGTTTTATTATAACTTCATGAAAATGTATTTTACTACTTACTAAAATAGTACATTTACACAATTGAACCCATAATGGTAGAAATTGTTTTAGGCACTTCAAATAGAATAAAGTTAGTAACTTAGCTACGTATTTCCCCCTTGCTTGCTTTCTCAGCAAATAATGGCCTGTCTAAAAGAAAATTTGGCTAACCATCACACAAGCAGTGTGAACTATGCGTACCGGAATTGAGAAATAAATAGTAGCATACTCTCATTTGAATTCCTATGAAAAAATAAATTAGTTTTATATAATAACAGCTGAAAGAATATTATTTCTCTTTCACTGACCCATAATGTAGAGAAAAAAATACCTGTGCTATTAGAAACACCTTTTTGTCATAGGCAGTTTCTAAAACAGCCTCTAGTGATTTTTATCTACTGGTATAACTTTGTTACAACTTTATATAATCCTTTAACCCTTGAATGTAGACTGAGTTTTGTGATTTGCTTCTAATGAATATGGATATCGAAGTAATAGAATGTTACCACCAAGATTAAGTTATGAAGACTTGATGTTTTATCTTGTGCTCACTCACTCAAGCTCTCTTGAATTACTCATTCTGAGGGACACCAGCTACTATGTTGTGAGGCAGCACTGAGTAGAGGACCATGTGGCAAAGGAGCAAGGCTGTCAATGACTGTGTAAATGAGCTCGGATGTTTATCTCTCTCCAATTAAACTTTCAGATAAGTTGCAGCCACCAGTTGACAGCTTGACTTCTACTTCATAGTGGTTCTTGAGTCAAAGACACCCAACAAAGTCACTGCTATAGCCTTGACCCTCAGAAACCATGAGATAATATGTATTTGTTGTTTAAAGCCACTGTGCATCAACAGATAACAAATTCAGAATTTATTACCATGAAACAAGTTATTGCCTAAAATATGGGAGTGGCTTTGGGACAGGGCAGTGGGGGAAGGCCGGAAGAACTTTATGAAGGGAAGTGGTAGTGATGGCCTATATTCCCTTGAACAGACCGCTAGTTGAATTGTGTGTGGACTTCGGAACACTGAAGTTGAGAGCTGATATAAAAGTGAGGAAAATCTTATTGTAAATGGGATTATGGGAAATGCTTTTTATGTAGTATTATAAAGTTTAGGAACACTGCTACTTGTAAATATATGGAAGTTAGAAAATATCCCTTGTGAACTGGGTGATCAACCTAAAGAGACATATGATACGCTACAGAAAGAGAAGATAATTTTGACATCCAAATAAGAATTATATATTACATTAAAGGAGAATAGAAAGTAAACAGAACTGAGACAGAATTTAATGATGAAAGAAAATCTAAAATATTGAAGACTCAAAAATCAATAAAAATTAAATAAAGTAAGCATATTATAAAAGAAATGACTTTAATTATGATATAGAAATCTTAATAATTTGATACCAAACACATGATGTATGCAGAACTAAAAATCAGTTTTGCCTCAAATTTACTAAAAATATAAAGCAACACAACACTATTTAAAAAAATTTGAGATAAAAAGTTATTGATACCTAAATTTATATTGAATCAGGTTGCTATTCATGTTAAGGAAAATCAAAAAACATGCTCAAATATTGTCTCGAATTTTAAATAAAAATACAAACATATATACAAATATAAGAGTATATATATATATATATATATATATATATATATATATATGACAATAACATATAATGATAATATATATAGCTTGTGGGTCAAATACTTGCCAATATAGGCTGATCAACTTATATGTGAATAAACCTGAAGTTAGGATTAAAGATTTCTCTTTTTAGATACTGCACCATAAAGTTCTAATGAGTTACTATGAAGAATAGAATAAATTAAGCTTCCAAATATATGCAAGAGACAATTTTTATTTCAAAATATTATTTTTATAGTGGTATTAAAGAATGTAAAGATATTGTTTTCATAAATAAGATTAAATTTACTACCAGAACTGTGAGAAATTACTTAAAAATCATTTTCCTTGTATTATACATGCCAATTCAAAATTAATGGATTCAGTTATGATATTGATGATCATAAAAATATAAGAGGAAGAAATGTACAATTTAAGAATAAATAGATAATAACTAAAAATAAAGTATAATTTCAAAATCATTGAAACAAGGTATATATAGGACACCACTCAGCAACACAAACTATAGTTTATAAATATTTCATAAATCAAAGCAAAAAATAAAGTAAAAAGAAAAGGGTAAAATGAATGACAGATATAAACTTAGACATATAAATTACTAAACATATAAAATATATAAAACATTTTTAATCATATAAAATCACCACTGCTTTTCGAGAAAGCAGATTGCCTAATTTTACAACCCTACTTAACTACTTACTACCTGGGTAACTTGGGCAAAGTAATTCACATCTTTATGCATTTGTACTAAGAATATAGGAAAATATGTGGTTATGAAAAAAATGCCAGTCTATAGTTTTATCAAATACTGTTTTATTAAAAACTACCAATTTTGTCACAGCAAACTGAGTTTTCTTCATCATCCCATTCTTTGGTTCCCATAATATATCAGAAAGTTTATTTTAATTATATTTCCAAAATATATCATAAATTTTTCAATATATATTTATTCAAACATATTATTTCCACTGTCATTCCTTCCAGACCACCAAAATGTCTCAACCAGAACACTGTAATTCTCTTATATGTAAACTTTTTATTTCTATACCTAATTCATTCAAATATCTTCACACATAGCATCCAGCGACATGTTTGAAAAATACAGACTTTATTATGTCACTAAATTGCTAAAAGGTTTTTGGAGACTTCTAATTGGCTTTTTATAATAAAATTATTAGTTCTTCAATGAGTGAAAAGTCTATCTTCTGGTTTCAGCCTGGAGAAGTTACAAGATGAAAAGATGTTTCTTTGATTCTAACAACAAAAGATAAAAAAAAAAAAGATTACTAAAATTGCTTAGACCATTAGAGAATGATGTCACAGGGGAAACTGCCACCCCATAATTTAGAGGGAGGTACATGCAGGCAAAAATAGGGCCCAAGCACTCACCTGAGGCATGCACAACCAAAAGCCAATAGGAAGATTAAACTAGGTGTTGTTTTTTTTTGACAACTTTAAAGTGTTAAAATGAAAAAAACTATGCCAACTCAGAATTTCATTTCCACTGAAAATATCCTTCAAAAGTAAAGAAAGAATATTTTTTCGGATGAACAAAAATTGGGAAATTAAATGCCAGCATACCTGCTCTGCAAATGTTAAAAAATTCTTTGGGCAAAATAAATATTTTAAAGGTCAGAAACTGGAATCTAAAGAAAGAAATGAACAATATCAGAAATGGAATAATAGAAGGAGATATTCTTATTTCTTTGCTCTAAAAGATAACTGGATATTTAAAGAGACAATAGTAAAGTATTGGGTTTTGCAAAGTATATAAAAGCAAGGATGTCGTGAGATTGTAGAGGAGTAGTGAGTATACTGTTATAAAGACCTTACATGCGAAACAAAAAAAGTTTGAAGTTCTATTCTGATTACTTTTTACTCAGTATTGTAAAGCATAGTTTTAATAAGCTTTAAAAAGTAATTATGATAATTAAGTAGACAAGACAATGTGAAAACATAACAAAGATGTAATTAAAATGAGAAAAGGCAGAATAAGAAGCAAAATGTAACAAAAATGAAAGAAGAAAAGAGATTGCTATCAAGGTGAAAATTATAATCTAACCATACCCATAATCATTGAAAATGTAAACAATCTAAATACCAATTAAAAGACAATAAGTGTCCCATTAGATAAAAGAGAGAGAGAGAGAGAGAGAGAGAGAGAGAGAGAGAGAGAGATTGAGAGAGAGAGAGAGACAGACCTGCCCCAAAGAAACCAATTTCAATAACAAGACATAAGATGACATTAGAATAAAGACATGAAAAGGGATGAACTATTCAAACTCTAACCAAAAAAAGCTGGGCTGGCTATACTAACTTGAGATGAAATTTACTTTGGATCAAGGAAGATTATCAGAACTAAAGAAGAATATTACATTATGAGAAAGCAGTCAGTACTCCAAGTAGACAAAGTAATCCCAAAGGAATACAAATTTAGCAAGAAACTTCAAAATGTATGAGGCAAAAACTGGTATCTGAAAAGGAACATAAACATCCACAATTATAGATGGATATTTTAATACTCTCAGTAATTTATGGAAAATGTTGGAAGAAAATTAATGAGGCTGAATAGCAGATATCAAACAACCCTATCTTTGGTTCACAGTCTGTTCTGAGGTGCAGCAGCTTGGGGACATTTTAAAGAAGTAGTGGGACTGACTCCTTCAGAGTTGAGACATCACAAGCTCCCTGTATCTGTGTGTCAAAGCCTCTACTTCAGACAAAATCTGTCTTTCTTAGACACCTCTTCTAAAGGAGCCACCAGGACTTTTGGTGTCTCTGTTTTGTGCACATAAACTAAAATGGCAATGACAGATGGTGTGAAGCCGCTCATGACAGTTGGTCCCAGGCTGTGGCTGACTTTTGCCTCTTGAATGTTGTAGGATCTACTTGGGGCTCCAAAAATTGTAAACACCTTATTTTGAAACATGCTATGTACATTTTTAAGATTGTAATTCTTTTGTGGTATCCATGATTTAACTTGAGCTTCCTTCCCTAAATGACAGTGACTTACCATTAAGGATTGACCATGAGAGAAGTGAATGTGTTTAAAGAAAACCACTTCTCTCTGGAAGACATTCAAATCAGGCTCAAGTCACCAGCCACAGTAGTTATGGATGATGAAGATACCCTGCACTTACTCCTGTGGGCCAAGACGAAGTCTGCATAATTACTAACGCATACTGTTGTGCCTGGGTTATTACCTTGCACCAAGTGGAAGAGTCTGTACAGAAAATTAAGAAGAAGCCACTTAGCTTTCTAAAGTAGATCTTTGTCATTCGTGGGTTTTTTTCTTCTAGGACCCTAAGGGACATAGCTAAGGTCAAAAGAGGACTGTTCTGTTGCTTTTAGACATATTGATGGCCAACTTAATTAAATGGTGCATAACACAAATCACGGAGTCTTTTAAAAAATCTCAGGTCATGTTAGGTTAATTGGAGTGGTTGATAACTATATATTATATATATATATATAGTTATTTATAAATATAGTTATTTATATATATATAGTTATATATAGTGGTTGATAACTATATATATATAGTTACTTAGTTATATATATATTTAGTTATTTAGTTATATATAAAAATATAGGTATTTAGTTATTTAGTTATATATAAAAATATAGGTATTTAGTTATTTAGTTATATATAAAAAACAGTTCATTGGAAATCAATACAGTGCAGAACCAAGAATTACATATTATGAGAGACAGTTCTCTTTGGGTCTCTCCCATTTCTTCATACCTTCTAAGTAAAGGTATTGAGAATATTTGTTACTATCGTTTCAAAGATGTTCATATAGCAAACATCCTTGCACAACAGAGATAGTACTTAACTCTCTAGGGAAGAGAGTAAATCTGTATTCTGCCCAGCATAAGAACAATATCTCCTTTTGTGACAAAAGTTGGCAAAAGTTTGAGAGCAACTCCTTTAAAAGTTTGATGTCTCCTTTGTTCGGGGGTCTTCTCCTATAATGTAACTCATTGTGGTACAAGCATCACCTAGCCCTCCATATCATTCCATTTGAGAATTTGGGCTCAGGGAACTAGAACAAATAATGTTACTCTAGCTGTTGCTGTGAGTAAGAAACAATTCTTTTTCTCGAAACAATGGCTATCATGTTTCCTACCAGCATCCATTAGACCTGGGGTCTTGCAATTAAGATAAAATCTGAGGCCCTTGACAGTTCTTGACATATAAATGTATGCATTTGGCAAAGCACAGTAAATTTAATTGCATGCAAATATTATAATGGAAACCAAAACTTGAGTTCTAGTGAATTTTATGAAGACCGAAGTATTTATTGAAAATGTTCCATGTGTGTGATTTACTTTTAAATGCATCAGAAGGTAAGTAAGTTATATTGATAGAAAAATGAAAGGAAGAATAGATGGATAAATAAATGCTAAAACAAATGTAACACTATTCTACAAAATGCTATTCTATATACAAAACAGTTTTTACTGTAAAATTATTTCCACTTTGGTCTCTATTTGAAATTTTCCATAGTAAGATGATATGAAACGAGCATTGAAGGGTTATCTATTCTGATATACTGCAAACTTATATAAAACTTAAGGACAGCAATTTGACAATGTCCATTGGAAGTATTTAAACTTGAATATATTTTAAATTATTTACTCTATAGTTTGAAATATTTACTATAGTTAAGAATTCAAAATGTATTTATGTTAATGTAAAGTAGAATTGATTACAATTTTTGATTTTCTTCTGAATATTTCATAGAAACATAGTGGGGATTCTGGTTCACGCAGCTATTAACGCTTCCTCTGGGTGAGGGATTGGGGAGTAGGAACTACATGTGAGTTGGTTAAAAACTAATAGCTGAGATGGCTCTATGATTAATTATTGTGGAACATAATGGAACTTTTTTTTCCATGAGCTTTAATTCTCATCTCAAGTTTGATTCATTCAAAAAAATTAATTATTAAACTGATTTAGTTAATAGTGAATCTGAGGGTGGGAGTCCACTTGGAATGTTAAGTTCACTCAATTATGGTTAAATTTGTTTAAGAAAATACAATACTGCCTTTGGGGGAATAATCAGAGTGGGAAAGGAATCAAGAAAATGATTACATTAGTTTGGAGGAAGGACCATTTATACATGAGCACACAGTAACATTCCAGCTGAAATATTCAAGATAGTGCTGACTAAATATCTTGATATTTTCTTCATGACTCTGTTTAGGTTGTAAAAAAGGAATAAAATATATTATTAAATGTCTCCAATAACAACATGAACACATTCCCTTATAAGGGAAAATTATTTTTATTAAATCTAATTTGTGTATTGTTTAACTTATTTCTGAATGTCAACTGTGTTTTGCATTTTAGTCCCTATGAATACTATTTCAAATCTTCCTTCCTTCAGTGTACTGATTGTGACAGTGTCTCTGTGGCTTAACTTTGCTTCTCTAGCACCAGTGTCCATCAGTGCTAGTTTGCCTCTCTGGCACTAAAAGAATCTTACCCTCATCTAATACACTAATAGCCAAACCAGTTTAAGATGTATAGAGGGACTGAATACCAACAACCATACTTGCTTTGAAATTTATAACTCTCTGAGGCTTTTTATTTTTTTTTTTATTGCTAATAGGATAGATCTTATCTCCAGAGTTATTCATCCTATATGAACAGTGCTTTCAAGGTGAATTGATTTCAGCCTGTGAAAACAAATACACTGCTTCAAGACATGCTTTGTTAATGTAGCCTAGTGTGCTGCTACAGTCTTAAGAGCCTGGTTATAAACAAAATGAAACATGATGAGCGAATAAACTTCTACACTATTAAACGGCCCAACCAGAAGACAGGACACATCCAAGAAATTTGAAAATTTTTTTATAAATAGTTAAGGGTGAAATCTAATTGTATAAAGCTAATGATTCATTTTCAAGCTAAATGATAATATACATAACAAAGTGATGCTATATTAGCACTGTTAAAGTCTCAAAATCAGATAATGGATTCCTAAAGCAATTAAATCAGTAATGAAATAGCACATGCCTAATTAGTTATCAAGGGGTATACACAAACATATATATTAAAATGAATTGAAAACAATGTTTTAATAACATTTGAAATCAAATATATCATTTTGAGGAATGAAAACTGCATTTATCAGCTTGGTATTAAAATATTTTAAGGATAGAATTTGGGGAAATGGGTAGTTTCAATTAATTCTCATCAATTCTTAGGAGGAACATAAAATTGACATTTTCAAAAACATCATCTACACAATGATTGCCCAAGTCATATTACTGCCATGTCACACAATGCATGTGAATTATTTCCATTTAGATAATCTTTCTCGTGGATAAATAATGATCCAAATATTTGATATTCGAAAAAGGGGAACTATATTGATGAAAGTGATATATAAGACATATGACAAATAAACCTAACAAATACATTTAGAAATTTAAATAAATGCAAAGTTTCTTAGAAAATTATAACAAATATATAACAACAATGTAAACAGAGAAAATGGATACCTATACCCACTTGAAACTCTCCTGTATCCTCAGCTCTCTCATTTAAGGAAGGCACTTTTGATTCTTCATGAAGCCTTTTTTTTCTCTGTATTTTAAAAACTTTAGTCAGTAACTGAAACTTCGCTGCTTTACATTTTTTTGGCAGTCAAATGTCCATCTTCCCTGTTCCTCTTATCCAAGGGACACATACATGTCATTTCATTCATTGTGCTTTTTTTCTTACACAGGTATAATGAGTTAGTCAAATCAGTGTTTTATAGCACTCCAGCAATTATCTCCAAAGAATTTCTCTCATGACTTCTTAAGACTCAACACTTTTATCCTCTTACGTGGATTTTAAACTAAGTTTCAAAGGGCAGAGATATGTACTATTCATGTAATGTATATTTTTTTGTTCTTCTGTATTTCTCAAACCTTGAAATTAGTTGGCCATACAATGAATTGTGCCCATAGAACACTGAGCAAAAGTGGAGTGTAAAATTTCCTGCAGATGCATTTCAGAGTTTGTTCAAGAGACAAGAGCTAGCTTATTCAATTGTTATAGTGACTATGGAGAAATTATTTTCTACATGATACAGCTAGACCGTTTTTAGAGCCTCTATCAGCCCGTGTACTTAAGCGACACTGAAGGCAAAGTGTGCCAAACTATGTAGCACATAAGAAATAAGTTAAAAATAAACCTTTGTGTGGTTAATCATTGAGAGTTTACCCCCAAATTCTCTATTCTATCCTAAATAATGTAGACTATGGCATCACTGGCAGGGTGCTTTTGTAAGAAATACATTTGAAGGGCTCCAAGCTTTGTGGAGAAATGACTGACTCCAGATTTAGGGCAGAAAGTGTATCAAAGGAATCTTGTGCCAGGTAAAAAAAAACTAATGAGCACTCTTGTCAATATGATGAAAGCAATTTTAAGTGTCTCTCACAGTTCAATGGCAGAGTTTCATATTTTTTTTAAAAAAGTAAGCATTTAAAATGTATTGACTATATAAAGAAAAAAATCCATCAGTTTGCAATGATACTACAAAAGGAGAAAACAAAGTTTAAACTTTCATTTTCCGTTACTGAAATAGTTTTTATATCAACTTCTTACTCTAAAAGTAAGTAAATAATGGAAATGTTGTAAATCTTTATCTTGCCTTTTTACAAGGAATTCTACTAGATGGCAACCAAATAGTTCCAGCTAATAAATGAAAAGTATTTTTTTTTTTTTTACAGAGGAATGAAAGCTTTAATTGTAGAAAAAAAGATAGGATTTTCACTATAATAACTTTTGTGAAAGGGAAAGCAGAGTTTAAAACAAACAAATAACTAAAATAATATGTTGATATAATTTTATGAAAATCTTAAATTCATTTTCATATTTCTTTCATCAGCTTCAAATTTATAATACAGAAATAATTTGCTAAATGTGTTCAGTGTTTATTTTTTAATCCTTCATCTGTGGTTCCCAAGTGGATTTAGTCTAGAAGAAGGATGTAAGCCAAAACAAGCAAAGCATCACTTGACACAGAGATAAACAAATGAATATGATGATATCTGAATATGCATGTGGTTTAATAAACTCAAAGAGAATGAAAGTTTAAAATTTAATATGGTTGTGTATATCATAATAACAGAGCTTAACATAGCAAATATTATCCAGATTGCTATGAAGTTTAAAGAATATATTTTGTGTACACTTACTTTTACCTAACTAAAATTATGCTGACTAGAAAACATACCCCCTATTGAAATAAATGATAGTGTTAGTTCAGTAATTCCCTTAATATTCATCTAATTTATATTTTAAATGTAAACTAAAAACTTGTAAACACTAAGAAAAGCAAAAATTATATTTTTTCATACTTAAGAATGTATTCTTACTACCGTAGAAGACTGCAAAGGTAAAAGTATAAATTTCCCAGAAGTTATCAGAGTAGAATGGATGTTATAAAAGATAAATGAAGAAAGAAGAAAGGTGGAAATTACTTTATCCTAGAGCATATTGGTTTAAATACCAAATATGTATTGGGATGGTTTTCTTTGTTAGAATGTAACAGAGGGAAACGCTCAGCCTCTCTGATTCCATTTTGTTCAAATCTATATGCTGTATTCTTACATAGAGACATGATGATTAGAGGAATTCTGCTTGCAGCTTGAGTTGTACAAAAACAGCCCATTGCCAAAGTTTGCCTTTCCTGAGGAGATGGGGGAAATGTGTACAAAAGTAATGACTGTTTATCAAAGATTTGCAGGAGTCTCTGACTGGATTCAAATCAACTGGAGTCAAAGAACAGGGGACAAAGCTATTTCACGGTCTTCCTCAGACCCCTTCTGGTGCCCGGAGGTCTGCAGTCATCTATCAGCTCTTGCCCTTGCCGTTTCCCCTTCCCTTGACATAACAGAAGCCTGAACTCTGTACCTTACGAGATGGATTTGAGGAGCCAGTCACTTTGCCATCTTCTCATTTGGCACCTTCTTGCACAATAAAGCTTTTTTTACTCCAAACTCTGATGTTTTAAGTTTTGGCCTTTCGAACTGTTAGGCATATCCTTTGGACTGGTCATAGGAATATAGAGTCTACATGATCATATGGTAAATATCTTTTTACATTTAATAGGTTTCATGTTAAATTTACATACTATTACCTCATTATATTTTCAATTCACAAAAAAGTCCTTTAATTTTCATTGAATCGTTATGAAACACCAACTCTATTATCATTTCAGAAATTAATAATGATTTTTAAATCTTACTAAATATTCAGACAACAAAAAAGTTGAAATTTTCTCCTTAAACTTTCGTGACAGATTCTATGTCGATAATTAACCAGTGTCTGAAAGGAACTGGGCTGCCAATAAAAGATGCTAGTAAAATCAGAGTAAAAAAAAATGGTAAATCAAATAGACTGTAATAAATGATTAATTTTTAAAAAAATGAAAATATGATTACAAAATATTTAATATTAAACACATTTGTCTAGTTATGATACTTATACACTGACATAAATTAAGTGAAATTTGTTTTATTCTTAAATAAAAAATAAAATAAGAAATAAAACAGCTTTATAAGTCTGTACAAAAAATGACAAAGCTCACATAAAATTATATAATGAAACTAAGTTGCACAGGTCTGGTACAAAATTTCTCTCACAATTTACCAGCTGCCTAACAGATAAAACATACTTATTTAAGGGAATTCAGTACATCTTGCATTTCATGTTACTGCAATCTAAGGTAGTAATACACAGATCAAGTTTATAGATTTCATAGGAATTGTACAATGGCAGAGGGATGTAACTTCATATGCAAGACATGCTAAATATGTTTTTGTTAGGGAAGAGAGAATAATTTTGTGGTAAAGTAGAATGACTGGTTGATCTAGAATGAGAAAGGAAAATGGAGGACAAAATCTAAATAAAAGGGCTTATATATGCTCAAAAATACAAATTCATCAGACAGTTATTTCTTGAGATCTGAATGGCCACAAGGAGACATTTCATTGTAGCAGCTAATCTTAGTAGTCCTTATCAAATCTTTAACCAAAGTACCTTCTTTTCTCACCTTAACTGCTGATTTACCTCTGATTTAAGTTTTCCAGTCAGTAGACTATCGAAAGGTCTAGGAAAACATGTTATAGCTACAAACTGAGTCACGGCCCTAAAAGAAGGCAGTTATCTTTTTTTCTCACCAGGTTCTCTGAAACCCTAGAACAAGAAGCCAAGGAGCTGGGAAGAAATGTAAAAGACTGACTGCTTTCGTAATCACTTGTAAGTAATTTTTCCTGGAGTTTGCTAAAATTTCTGCATTTTCCATACTCTGGTCTCCAAAGTAACCAGGATCGTGGGTAATCTTATTAAGCAAATAGGTAGATATGAGCAAATGAAGAATGAAGGCCCAACCCAGAGACTTCCCTTAGGACTTGCCTGAAACACCCATTTTACAGTAAAAAAGTATCATTATAAGGAAGTAAAAACCACAGAAATAACTGCTGGTTTAGTCTGGCCATGAGCGCTTGAGCATTTAGTACCTTCTTTGACCTCAGCCTCATTTTACCATAATTATAATATACATAGGTCTGAAGTTCATAAATCTAATTATAACACTGAATTCTGGGTAACAGCATGCACAGTAAACAAGGGGTTTTATAACAGCAAAATATCAACCAAAATGACCTCACATACCAATTGTTTAACACTGCTCCTGTGACTGTTTATCACAGCCACCATATAAGGGATACTCCCGAAACCTGCAGAGTCGTGGTCTTCTCTGGCATAGCCTATTTCTCTCTTGAAAGGTACTCTAATAAATTCTACTTTTCCTAAATTTTACTGATCTGTAATTCTTACTTTGTCTGCAGAAAGAACCAAGGTCCCTACAATATCGCTTGAGCAATGATGGAGCGCCCCCCACGGTAACAATCATCCCCAAATCATCATCATTGCCAGAGAACTGCAGGTATTACAGCAAGGGAACCTCTATGGTTGTTTAGCATTACTAATAATTATTGCACCCCAAAGGGGTACTTGTGCAGTGAATGGGACTACTGCTGTAAATACGTTCCATGAAATCTCTCTAATGTCTACACCATCACTGAAACTGTTTAGACTAAAACCTAGGAAATTCATCAGATTGCCACTGCCATGCTCACCTCACCATTTAAAGACCTTATAAGCACAATATGTTGGAATCTTAACTGGTCCCCTCCAAACCACAAATATTACTTTAACTACCTTAGTCAAACTTTAATAATTATTCTCTTCTGATATTCCTATGTATATCTCTCATTAAATGCCTGATCTCTAAAACATTCCAATAGCTGTCAGTGCAATAACATGCTCAATAGACAACATAACTAGTCTTTCAGAGCCAAAAAAGGAATGTGAAAAACAACTCACCCCTGAAAAATACTTGGAACAACCCCAGTCTTGCAATGACTTTTTCCCTTTCTAAAAGTGTTTAAGGACATTAGTCTGTCTTAACAGCAAGAGTGACTGACCAAATGCTCATAGTTACTCATTTTTTTTACCTTTTGCTTTCTCTTGACCAAACTTAATCAGTAATCTTTCCTTTCTAAAACTCTCTCACCCCTGTTAACTGATTTCAGTTGAGTAAATTTGGAGATCTAATTGACTTTACTAAATGATTCGGGAATTGGACAGCATCCTATCTGGCAAGCAGAGAGATAACCAGAAGAGTTGTACAAAATGGAAGGATTTTATAGAAAGGAGGATGGGTCAAAGAAGTCATTAGCAAAAGAAAAAAAGGATTATTTTAGTCCAAACATCCTTTTTGGGAAGAAGAGATGGCAAGGGTTTTATCATGCAGATTGCCTTTTCTTCTGGGGGATAAAGAGGGCCCTAGTAACAGGTTACCTCATTGGTGCTGACTAAAATATTCCAGACTGGTTTATTAAGATTATATTTCTGAGAGGGATTAAAACTGCTATTTGGTTAGGTATTAAATCTAGATTTGATATCATGGACTTGAGCATAAATGATACCATTTGGGGCCTGTATTTTTCTCTTTAATACTCCCAAGCCTAAACAAGCACTAAAAAGTGGTACATGCTTCCTTATTAGCTCATCCTAAGAACTGTCTGACCACAGTCAGACATTTTTCCTGTCAGACCCCACTGATCATTTCTGCTTGCTTACCAGACTTTTTCTTAAAAGTTTCTGCTAGAGGGTGCCGAGAGAGCTCAGTTATTTCCACTGAAACAGTAAAGAATTATAGATCAGCAAAATTTAAGGAAAGTAAGATTTGTTCAAGTACCTTTCAAGAAAGAAACAGATTCAGCCCTTCAGAATTTGGGGAAGTATACCTTATTTTGGCCCTTGATGGGTGGTTACAGGGGTAACGCTAGAAGATTGGCATGTGAAGTCAATTGATTGACATTTAGTTGTTATATAACCTTTTGTCTATTGCACATGCAATTACCCAGAATTCAGTCTGTTATAGTTAGATTTATGAACTTTGAATGTATGTATGATATTACAATGATGGTATACTGAGGCTAAGGTCAAGGAAGGTCAGCATATGTACTAACTACTCAAGTGCTTGTAGCCAGGCTAAACCAGCAGTTATTTTTCTGTGGCTTTTACTTCCTTGTATTCCTGGATGTAATGGTAATTTTTAATTGTAAAATGGGTGTTTCAGGGAGGTCCTGAGGGAAGTCCCTGGGTTGGGCTTTTAAAACTTTTTTTTAACTCTCACTAACCTATAAAAGGAAAGCTTTATCTCTTCGATGAGATTCCTGCAGATTTATGTGATTGGGGCATTTTCCCTACTGTAATAGTCTTTGTTATTAAAATCTCCTACTTATGTAAGTTCTGATTTGTTCTTTAGAAAAACTGTTTAATAACTTTATTCAGTATAAATGATTTACAAAGATCTGTGCATATATAATGTAAACAATTTGATGAATTTGGATTTATGCGCAGCAAAAACCCAAGATAGCATCACCACAATCACATTCAACATTTTCCAAGGTTTTTTTAGGTACCTTTATTTCCTTCCCTTTCTTTTATTTCTTTTTCCTTTCCTCTACTCTTTTCCTGGATAAGAACACTTAACATGAAGTATACTCTCTTAAAAAAAATTTAAGTGTACAATCAGTATTGCTAACTATGACACTATGCCCTATAGCAAGTTCTCTAGAACTTATTCATCTAGCGTAACTGAAGCATTATATCCACTGAACAACACATTCTCATTTTCTTCATTCCCCAGCCTCTGACAAGTGTTTGATGAGAATATGGAGAAATTGGAACCCTTATACCCTGTAGGTGAAAATGTAAAATGATACAGCTGCTTTGGAAAAGAGTCTGGAGGTTTCTTAAAATAATTAAAAATAAAACTACCATATGGAACAGCAATCCCACTCCTGGGAATCTAGAATTATTGAAATCAGGCTCTTGCAGAGATATTTGCACTCCCCACATTAATTTCAGCATTATTCACAGTTGTCAAGGTATATAAATTATACAAGTTTCTACCACCAACAAATGAATCGATAAAGAAGAAATATAGATGAAGGAAACAATGGAATATTATTTAGCCTTAAAAAAGAAGGAAATTTTGATATATGCAATGACATGGGTGAACCTGAAGAACAGTATGATAAATGAAACAACCTTGTCACAGAAAGACAAATGTTGCATAATTACACTTATATGCTGTAGGAAAATTGTCAAACGCACAAAAGCAAACAGATTTGTTTTTCTTTGATACAGTTACAGACTGCTTTTTTAAAAAATATATATATGTGGATAATTAATAAGGGATATAACTATTATAAGAAAGATTTGAAAAAATATCTACCTTATATTTGTTTACTGAAACATAGCATTTATAAAAATAGAGTTAACAAGCTGTTGAAAAACATACAGCTTATTTGGAAGGACTTTTAGTGACTATCAGACACAACTGTCTTGGCCCTACTATTTAAAAATAGTCTGCAGATGCAAATTTCCTTTATTATGTGTCACCTTTTTCACATTAAAACCAGACCTCATTTTACCTCAGTGCTAAGGCACAGGTATGTGACTAGGCTCCCACAATCAACACTCAAAAGATACTTAAGTCATGAGGAAATCACACTAAGTAGTTGCTCATTGCATTCTTTCTCTTAGTTATTATCTCTCTTTGGGAGCATCAGTAATGCAGGTCTCGTGAGTCACCAGAGCTCATAAATTCCTCATGCCATAGCACTGATCTCTGGCAACAGAGGCACTTTTTTTTTTTTAATTGTGTGTGGGGAGAGTGAAATTGACTAATAAAATCCAATAAGATTTCATGTGTGCAATTCAACAGTATGTCATATATAGTATTGTGTGTTCACTGCTCATAGTTAGATTTCTTTCCGTCACCAGGTATTTGCCCCCTTATACTCCTATCTACCTCCTAGTGGTAACCACTAGTGCACTGCCCGTATCCATGAGTCGAGTTTGTACAGTCAGGTTTGTTTGTTGCTTTTAGTTTTATATCCCACATATAAACAATATTATGTGGTTTTCAACTTTTTCTGTCTGGCTTATTTCACAACAAAAGCACTATTGCTGGAGAAACTTTGCTTTGGTTTGGTGAGACAGTTTTCTGAATTTTTAAGCCTGGTCTTTATTGTCATGGAAATTTTGTGAACTAACATTTATCAATAAATTTATTTTCTATTAAAAGTAGGCAAAGGATCTTTTGCTAATTGAAATTAGGAACTCTAAGTACACAGGGTTAAAGCTCTGTATCCCACAGATGGGAAAAATAAATGAGTTGATCTTCAGAAAAATAGCTAAACAAACTTCCTAAAGAAGTAGTAAAGTTTTAATGGCTCAGACAGAATAAAAGCTAAAATTGAGAAAACTCTTGGAGAGATAAGGCCAGAGACACATTCTTATGGCAGTGGGTGAAAAGGGGGGACATTAACCAGCAAATGGCAAACCAATTACTCTGAACGAAAAAATGAAAGAGTAGAAAATATCCCTTGTTGGATACAGGTATGTAAAGACAGAGTATGGTTTATTGCTTTGGCCAGTAAATTGTCACTATCTGATTTTATTTAAACCTGCTTTGCTTATGATATTAATGGTGTGTTATATGGATAATTTAAAATGTTTAAAATGAGTGTGATCATTATTTTTGGGAAAATAACGAATAATGTTTCAAAATTATGGTGTAAGTAATGGAGCCTCATTAAAATGTATTATTTTTGTTACGTGGAGTAAAGGCGACTTATGTCGAGGAAAAAATAAAGATCAGTTATAGATTTTCATTTTTAAATAAATAGACAAGTAGAAAAGGATTCTAACTATTATGTATTAGACTAGTGATATTGTTTTGTTAGGTAGCTAGTCAGACATGAATGACAGGGGAACAAAGGAATAGGGACTTAGCTCTGTAACCATAGAAACTTCCCTTGAAGACCTTCCTTAAGGACTTCCCAGAAACACCTCCCTTTTAGGGTTATAAATTACCCCGAATCCTAGAGCACAAAGGCCATACAAGCTGCTGGCCTAAACCAGCTACAAACGCATGGGCAGAAAGTACTGCCTTAACTTCAGCCTCATTATACCATCTATAATCTCATGACTATGCCTGGAAGTTCATGAATCTAATTATAGCAGACTGAAGTCTGGGTGCACACATGCACACTGGGCAAAGTTATGGCCTAGTGTCAATCAGATGTCAATCAAAATGACTTCACTTGCCAATCATTTGGTTCCACCCATCGTGGCCCAAATATAAGGCAGACTTTCTCACTTCTGGGTCCTTTTTTGCCCTTCAGGACTCTCTCCCGCTGCTTTTGCCCTTCTGGGCTCCTCTTTTGGCTCCTTTTGGCCCCTCTGAGTTCTCTCTCTTTTTGGTGGCCTTTTGTGGCCTTTTCGCCCTTTTGTGGCCCTTTTTGGTCCCTTTGTGTTGGTTACAGAGCTGGTACCATGTACCTCCTTGGGATATTCTTAGTCTTTCTAAATTATCTTTTTAATAAAACTATTAAATGACCTGTAATTATTCACTGTGTTGGAGGGGAAGAACCGAGGGACAATACACACAATGCCACCATCCACTGTACTCCATGCTACTGGCTTGACTCCAGATTTCACATCACCCCGGCAGTGACAGTTTTAGTTCTTTTCTCTTTTCACTTTTTTTCTTGACTTATTTTATGTGGAAATACTCCTTTAGGCTATTTATGTTAATCTTAAGAGCACTAATTATTCAGAATTCTTATCTGACAAATGCACACTCACATAGCATTTGTCTCTAGGCTTAGCAACACTTTAATGGTGATAAACAGAAGTACTTCCAAGAGTAATAGACTGACATTTTGTAATTATGTTTTATTCTATTACTTTGTTGAAAAGATTTTCACTGATGCATGAAGAATATTCCAAAAACAGGAGGCATGTTTTAAATTGTTTTATTGTCTTCTGTCAATGATTTGGTTTTGCTTTAAAAACTAGACACTTGAATTTTTTGGTGTCTGAGAATTACCTTTGTTTCTGTAGTTATGCAGTTGCTTAATATATATTTTAAAAATAGTCACAAAGAACGATTGTGATAGTGAAGATTACCTAAAATGGCTATTCAAAAACCCTACTCTTTTATATACACAGTTGTTTTATGATGCTCATTTTTCATGGCAAGTATAAAGAATCTAGGAAAACACCTATGTAGTGCAAAATAAGTTTCCAGTGTTTGAAAACATGCCTTTTTAAAAGATATAACAATATAAATTGAAGGATGAAATATATATTGATATAATGGTAATATTTGGGGTCATTTCAATAAAAATGCAATTTGTTTTGTCATGAAAATAAAACTAAGCTTATTTGGAGAAACTTCTACTTTTAAAATTTCCCAAAATTTCTCTTTGAATTTAAAACAAACTTAAAATAAATGAATAGTTTCTATAGATACCAATTTAACTGAACATTGACTACACAAAATAACTCCTGTCTGTCTTCTAGTACATATTCCACTCTAAGTAAAAATACTATCACTAAAATTTCTAATACTATATAACATAAATATGTAGCATACTTATACTAGGAAAATACCCTTGATCCCATACAAAGTATTCATAGTTAACATTAAAGTATTAAAAATAATGTACATTATTTATAATGAAATTACCATTTGAATATTTAACTTGGTTTTCTTTCTGTGTGTCATCTCAACATACAAAAGTGCTTATTCAGTTCCAGCTGCTTTTTGTGCAGTGAGAATATTACGGGGAATAAGAGAGACAAAGTCTGATTTCAAGCAGTTCATTTGTCATGAGCAAAGATAGAGAAAACTATAAGGAAATATGTAGGACAAACCTATTATTTCAGCCTGCGAAAATTCTGTGAAGAAAATAAATGATGGATAGATTGCTAAGAGATAAATATTATTGTTTTAATGATATGACAACCTGAATAAGGTATATTCACAATTACCTGAAGAAGGTTCTAAGCGGAAAAAAATATCAAATGTAAATGACCTTGGGGGTGGGGGGAAACAGATCCTAGAGAAAAATGAATTTGTATGGCCTTAGAAAGATTTTAAAAATTAACTGCAAAAACCCTCTCTAATTTATATTTATGTATTTGTATTTATACCTATATATTACACCTTACACACGTACATATACACACACACCTAAACAGTTTGAAACATTTTAATTTTTTTTCAACCTAAGTAAGCCCTCCAATAAAAAGTTGCAAATATATCAGCCAACCCCCAAAAGAAGACACTGCAGTACCAGCTCCAACATCAGGTAACCCATCATCTAGGTTCATTTTTCAGGTATCTGGTTCTGATGTCCGTTCCCTTTTTGGTGTTTTGTCCATAAATATACTTTATAACCCTTGAAATAAACTGTAATTTTACAACCCAGTATTACATCTTATGTATTATAGAAGGGGATAGAAGAATCAATAATAAGTAAATTACTTGAAATATGTAAGTTTATATGGCACAACAAAGAATAGAACGTGGTTTAAGATCTCACTCAGTCTTTTCATTTCTGAAACAGATCAGCAGGATGTTGTTCGGATTTATTTCTTTTTCTCTACCACCCATTCTATGTTGTTCGCTGTGAGTTGCCCAGTAGTGTGACTCAAATCTTAGTCCTAAATGAACAGAGAGGTGTTTTTGTTGTTGTTGTTTGTGATGTCAGTGCAGAGCTGTCATAAGATTTTGCTGTTTTAAACCTTGAGGACAGGTGCTATAAGGAATCCCTCAGGTTCTATATAGAGTCCTGGTTTCCGTTGCACTCTTGTCCTTATTTTCCCTCAATTATCAAGATCAGTTGTCCCAATGACATAGTGACCTATCTTTTCCTGTTTGCTTAGTAGCCCAGGAAACCCAGGGGTGGCAGCTAAACCATTCAGTGCAGCAGATCCCAGAATCATGAAACAAAACGTCCCCTCCCTCAGGTTTTCAGTTAGTTTATTATGAGAAGTAGTGTCTCAAATTCCACCTCTCTGTTTTCAAATTAACTGCTCCAGGAAACTCATGAATAATCCTGCTGAAAAATCTTAAGGTGTTAATAGGTCTATTGACTTATGATGTCTTTGAACATAAGAAAACATAGTACATGAAGATTTATGCTGTTATATGAGATAATTTAGTTGTTATAATAAGGGAATAGAGTGCGGTAATGTTTTCTTTACTCTGCTTAACTTCAAGTGTGTTTGCTTCTTTATGAGAATAGAAGAAGCCTATCTCTCATGCCTCAAATAACAGAGAAAATATATAACAAATCTTTTTTTTTTTTTTTGTAATGGTTTTGACTATAGAAGATGGAGGCAGTTCCGTGAGACAACATTAGAAGCCTGTCCCTGATGCCTCAAATAAGAAAGGCAAAATGTATTTGGATGATGTCACTGTAATGATTTTGATTATTTAAGATCAAAGAGGTTCAACTGTATGAGAAACACACACCAGATAACAACCATTTATATATTTTTCTTTTAAGATAGATTCAAATTATGAGAGGGATTTTGAAAAGTTTTGAAAGCTTTCCCAGGAAAGGAAATAAAAACATAAGAGCAATATCTGCTTAAAACATGAATAATATTATCTTAGTAATATTAAATTAAAGGATGGCAGAAGAAAGGGACTTTTAACAAAACATTGTCTACAATATTCAAATTCACTCCCTTAGTGGTGTGTAGAAACAATCTTGTGTTAGGTCTTCGCAAAGTATATGTCTAAAACCTTTACATTCTCAGTCATGGTATAGAGAACATAAAATTGGACAGGAAAACACTCCAGATCTGTAAACTTAGGTCAGGAGGATGGAATCCTTATGAATGAGATTAGTGCCCTTAAAAAAGAGACCTCAGAGAATTCTCTTGCTCTTTTACCATGCATGGAAATAAAAAAAAATGTTTTTTGTGAGCCAAAATGCGAGACTTCCACTGACACTGAATCTACTGTGATCGTACATTTGATCCCAGCTTCCAGAACTGTAAGAAATACGTGATTGTTGTTTAGGTCACTCAATCCGTGGTATTTCATTATAGCAACTGGAACAGGCTAAGATACCTGGCTAATTTAAATTTTAGTTAAACAATGAGCATTGTATGGGACATATTTCACTAAAAAGAAAATATTTGTTTTTATGTCTGTGAGGCAGATTGAACTGGCTGCATTCATTGCATTTGTTATATCTAGCAACCCTACCGTAGACCTAACCACATGTCATCTATTTATGCCACCCAATTATTTATTGTTGTCTATTCCATTTCCTCAGATTTGTTTTGGCCCTATAGTTTATTTTGATATTTTTGATATTTTTATATTTTCTTTCTGTTAGTTTTTTTTTCCTACATATGCCAATTTATATTCAACCTTTTAGAATTACTTTATTTCTGGTGATACTTACAGAATCAAAACATTTACTTGCTTCACTTATCATAAAGGTTGAGTTTGACTTGTGACTTTGCCCATTTAATATAACTGATTATTCACCTATTGTACATAGGATTTCCACATGACTGAGATGGTGCCCTCAAATTTAGTACTTGAGGAGAGTTTAATAATTGTAATAGAACCTATTATAAAGACACTGTTGGACATGGGGAAATATCAAGTGACAGTGTATTATCCTGGAACTAATAATAATGGAGTACTTGACTACCTGAGGCGTAACTGAAGAAAATAGTTGTGGTGAGGAGGCCACCTGACAGGGATGAAACTGCCTGGCCATGGCAATACTGCAGGGATTTAGTCAAAGTGGTAATTGTACTGACCCCATTTCCTCCCTTTCCCCTTGTCCTACACACTTATCTCCTCCAGGGGTCCCCATTGGCCTGAATGTTTGGAAGCCAGATGACAAGAGACCTGAGGATACAGGTCAAGTTTCTTGTGATCAGATGCAAGGTGAAAAATGGAGAAAGAGTGTAAATATAGAGAACAAACAGGATACCCAAAACACTTCTGTGACCTTATTGTTTTTGATTAAATTATGAGAGTGACATCGGTTAATAAGAGTATATAGGTTTTAAGTCTACAATTCAATAATATGTTGTATGTATATTGCATTTTTTGTTCACCACCCAAATTTAAATTACCTCCTGTTACCAAATATTTGATGCCTTTTACCCTTAGCTACCTCTCTCCTTCCCCCCTTCCCTCTGGTAACCACTAAACTGTTGTCCATGTCCATGAGTCTCTGTCTTGTTCGTTTGTTGCTTTCAGTTTTATATCCCATATATGAGTGAAATCATATGGTTCTCAACTTTTTCTGTCTGACTTATTTTGCTTAGCCTAATAATCTCAAGATCCATTCATGTTGTTGCAAGTGGCCGTATTTCCTCTCCTTATGGCTGAGTAATATTCCATTGTATATATGTACCACATCTTCTTTATTGAACCATCTATTGAAGGACACTTCAGTTGCTTCCATGCCTTGGCCACTATGCATAATGTTGCAGTGCCTATATCTTTACAGATGAATCTGTGACTTTATTTTTTAATTTTTATTGCTATGTATTTCTATCATATTTTATGCCTTCCCTGGATCTCTTCAGTGATCAATTTTAGTTGGTTGTTCCAATTTTTTTAATAGTAATTTATTATGTTTTCATTCAAATTTGAATAGTGGTTAAATGTAAGTATTTTAAGAACATATTTTCATTTTACTTTTAATAATCAAGTACTCACACATCCCTTTCAGTATATTAAGCAATGGTAAAGAGCAAATAAATTGGCACTCATCTAATCTACTTCTATGGTTCTAAATTATGCATGTTTATGTGAAGCATCTGTCAATAGATTTTCCTTGCAAGAACATATTAAGTCTGATCTGGTCAATATTGAAGTGATGAATACAAGGGTTCCCAGAGATAAAATAATGACATAAATGGGTAAAACACTTTGTTGGGAAAAAGGTGAAAAATTGCTAGTGAAGCTGAGAATAAAAAGTGATATATAGAAAAATAAGTGACAGATTATTATGACCAAAATAAATTTTATAATCAGATATGTCAAATCTTTACATTTAACTTTATGTCTTTAGATGTCTTTAGCACATTAACCGTGTTCTGAATAACATTAAGATGCTCAACTTAAAAGTGCACATAACTTCCCAATTTCAAATATTTACTTATTTGATATTTGTAACACAATTTCTGGAAGCCAGGCAGGATACAGACATTATGGCCATTTTACAGAAAAACTTACTCTTGGAGATTGTCTTTGTCTGCTCTGGCTATCATAACAAATGATATAGAATGAGTGGCTGAAGCAACATAAATTTATTTTTGACACTCGAAGTCTGAGATCAGGATGCTAGCATGGTCATGTTCTGATGAAAGCTGTCTTCCTAGCTTGCAGATGGCTACCCCATCTCTGTGTCCTCAGATGGCACAGAGAGAGAGAGAGAGAGCTCTGCCCTCTCCTCCTTTTCTTATAAGACCTTAACCTCATTATTAGACCTACCTAATGGTCTCATCTAAATTGCTTTCCAAAGGGCCTAACTCAGAGACCATTACATTAGCGTTTTAAAAAACAAGAAAACAAGCCCAAAATGGAGTCACTTATGTGAAGCTCCACATCACCAAACCAAAACTTAATTATAGCTTCAGCTCTCCCAGAAATGACATCTTAAACCAGTCAATCAGGAATCACCTGCTCGGCACTAGTTAGGTAACCCACTGCTAGACCCCTGTAATCCCCTAAGGAAAGTAACCGTTCAATAACCAACTCACTTTCTTGCCTAGTGTAACTCCCTCGTTCCTGCTTCCTTTTACCGATACAACATTTCATTTAGTACAACTTCTTGGAGCTCATTTCTCTCAGCTAGTTTGGATGATGCCTGATTTGAATTGGTTTTTGTTCAGATAAACTCTTAAACATTTTAGTAGACCTCAGTTTATCTTTTAACAAGGAGTTAGGGCTTCAACATATGAATTTTGGAGGGACACAAAATTTCATTTCATAACAGAAATGCTAAACCACCAACATTATTTATTTATTAGAATCTTGCATACTAGATTAAAAAGAATAGTTTTACATTCTTTAAAACCAATCAATCATGCTATATATTGATTTTTCATGAAGTGTTCACATTATCAGATGTAATACTTAAAAAAGTTAAGTCTGTCAAATGGAATTCACAACCAGTATTTACTTCTACCCAATCTCAATAATAGGACACCTTACATTAATAATGATGTTTCAACAATATTTCCCAATTTTAGTAGAATTTCCTTTTTTCAATATATTAATGAGTTTTTAGAAATTAATAGTCAATATGAATAAAAGTGGTTAAAGTGAATACCTATTTGATCATAAACCATATAACTCACTAACATTTTGTGCTGACCTAACCTGATTTCCACTCAAAAGACAGATGGCTATAAAGATTGATGGTAGGTAGATAATACATTGATAAATAAGATAAACACAAGATATTGAGAGAATGTGGTTAAAGATTTGCCCAAATTGTCAGTCCCTCGACAATGAAGCATTAGATTCTAAACGGAATACCATCTAGGAGAGTAAAGTGAAATGGCGTTATTAAGTCAGCTGTGTTTAAATATGGATAAATATATCAAATTTCATAGAAATCTAAGGGCATTAAGTACAGAAATAAAGGATTCTAATAGCTGTCATTTAATTGTTTTAAACATATTTGCACACTGAAGTGAAAAATATACATCTAAGTTGAATTCATGCACATTTCTTCCTTCAGAATCCTGATAAAATCTAATGGAATCAGTGAAAATGTGAGTAAGTTAATATTATGGATAACAGTTTATCATTATTTTGTTATATAAAATATTAGTACTACTGAAATCATATATAGTAAAATAAGATGTAGCTTTTAAAAAGCTTCAAGTGTTCTTTGTGTACTTGAATAGAGTTGGACTAAAAATTATGGAGATTATATTGAAAGCTTTGTTATATATTGAGTGGCTCCCACTTGCTATTTTGCTGTGGCCTGAAAGTAGTAATAAATGCAGGACCGATTATGATTATGATTACATGTAATTGATTTTTGTATATAATACAGCTTCTTCTATTTCCCAGTTAAAATTACAGAGGTTTATATTTATTGACATTTTAGAATCAAAGAAGTCACTAAGATCCAGTCATTAAGTGAACAGAAATAATAGGGACTGTTCTACAAGAAAAAAGCTAGTAAAAATTTCCAAACTCCAGAGAGCTGAGAAGACGAGTCATTGCTTAAGTTTTCTAACTGAAATTTGCTGAAATAAATAAAACCTACCAAATACACTGAATAATCAATTATTCTTTAAATTAAATTGAACCTGAAAAGAGTACATGCATTATTACACATGAATCATTTTCTTTCAAAAGGGATCTTGGGGCGGCGGGGAGGTGGAGTTCATTTCTGTGGTATTTTTGGAAATTCGAAAATTATTAACCTCAAAATAATGACTCATTCTGAGAAGTGAGAAAATAATTTCACAAGAAATTAAACTAATTTTTTTTTATCATAATCATTGTATTTGTTCTTTGTAGTTAAATAGCTCTGAAGTATTGCTTGTTTTAGAAGGAACTGAATGTATTTTACTCTCCACCCAGAAGCTTTCATTCATTATTACAACATTGTTTGGCAATTTGGTCCTGAGATATGGCTCAGCTTAGATGGAGAGAAATTAGAAAAAAAGGATAGAAAATGCAAGTGGAAATTATTCCTTGAAATCAGTTATTTAAATTTAGTTCTTAAATCATTTTTGTAATTAAAAAATTATAAATTAACAAATTCATCAAAAATATCCATCAAGTTTTATACTAAATAATTTTTTACAAAGCTGCAATGTGCCCTGAAAATATGATCTTTGATAGAGATTTTCACATTACACTTAACTAGACAATCTTAAGTTGAGTTGTCATAATAAACTATTAACTTCTAACTGATGAAACTAGTCGGTTCAGATTCAATTACTCAGGCCCTTTCACTCCAGCTCGTTGATTTTTCAAAACATGTTATTTAAACCATTCAAATGTTAGTTGATGATGGCATTAAATTATAATCCATGTCTTGACTCTGAAATTGGATAGGTCAGCAGAGCCAGTTTCTACCTCAAAATCACAAAAGCATATCCATATCTAAGCATGCTTCATTTAATGTAGGTTTTAAACTAAATAATAAAATGCAGAATAATATTGATACATATTCAATAGATGACATATGATAATTTAACTTATTTAGAAAAAAGGAGCTTCACATTTTCACAAACCAGTTGGAAGTTTGGGCTTTATTCATATTACATGTTGATGATAATGATGCTATAATCTGAGTAGTTCGTGGCTCTCTACCCTTTGGGGCAGAACAATTAAACAAAAAGGAGTAAAATAATATGCTAAACTCTCTTTGACATAATTTTTAATAAACTCTCTAGTAGATGAAGGTATTACTTTATAAACTATATAATTATAGTAGGTTTACTTATATTTTAATGCTCAGTTTGAGATAGGATCATTTTACAGAAAATCTCTGGATTCTTAAAAAAGTTAACATTAGTTTTCTTAATGAAATATGAGCAGAAGAATTTAGTCTAACATATATGCAATTTTAGATACTGTTGTGATTACCATTCTGCCTAAAACTGTCTTTTTCTCTCTGTTAGTATGTTTTAAAGAGATTAAATTATAAGATGAACTAATATTAAGAAACAAAGATTATAAGCATGCTAAGGAACTACATTTTCCTCATGATCAATTAATTGAGTTGCTAATACAAACAAGAAACAAATATCATTCAAGATAAATTTCTGATACCATAAATGTTATAAATTTTTAATGAGTATAATATATGGCAATACATGTTAATGAAAAGATTCTTCTAGTTTTCAGGCCATTGAAAAAAAGTAGAAAATAATGATCATGTGATTGCAATTCACAGAATTCACAGAATGCATTTCCCAACGTTATAATTGCTATACTCTGGTCTGCCCACTAAGTGTGTTTCATTAATTCAGAAATAGCACATGATCCTAAGGTATATCCTAAGGCCTGTGGTCCAACATTCCTTGTGTTTATTTGTCATTCATAATTCTTCTTTAGTGACATTTGTTTATTTTTTGTCCTATGTTCACAGATATTTTTAATGCATTTTTAAAACTTACTTATTAATGGTCTTTGAGAGTTCTTTATATAACCTGGGTAAAAGTAGTTATTCAGTTATGTGATTCAAAAATATTTTCTCTCAATCAGTGACTTGCCCTTACATTGTTTAAAAATGTCTTTCAAAGAGAATCAGTTCTTAATTCGATGAAGTCCAATTTATCAAATTTTTTTGTAGATAGTATTTTTGGTTTTGTGTCTGAGAAATCTCTTTAAATTCAATGCACAAAGATTATTTCTTATGCTTTTCTCTAGAAATTTTATAGTTTACAGTAAGGTGTCTATTATATTTAAATTAATATTTGCATATGTCACAAAAAATATATAGAGGTACTTTTTTACGTGTGAATATCCAATGATACTGGTAGTATTTGTTGAAAAGACCATCCTTTCTTCACTGAATTGCTTTTGTACTTTCTCAAAAATCTTAATATATATACATGGGTCTTTCTGCAGGCTCTCCTTGCTATTCCATTGACTTATTTCTTAATTTATATGCCGATATCACATCTTCTTAATTTTTGCAGCTTTAAAATTGGTCTAGCTATCATAGTCTTCAAATATGTTTTGACTGTTTTATACTTTATGAATTTTATATAAATTTTTGAACAAGTTCGTTAACGTCTACCAAAAAAAAAAAAAAAAGAAAGAAAGAAAGAAAGAAAGAAACACTGGAAATGGCTTTAAAATTATAGATTAATTTGGGGAGAATTTATATATTAACAATATGAAATCTTTTGATCATGAATACAGTTTATCTCTTAATTTATTTGTGCCTTTTAATGTTTCTCAACAATATTTTATAAGTTTTAAAGTAAAATTCTTGCACATCTTTTGTCAGATTTATTCTTAAGTATTTCATATTTTTGATGGTATCCAAAGTGGTTTTAAAATTTTCAATATTATTTGACCTAAAAGCAAAGGGAGTAAAAACAAAAACAAATGTATGGAGCTATATCAAATGAAAAACTTCTGTACAGCAAAAAAACCATTAACAAAATAAAGAGGCAACCCAACTGAATGGAAGAAAGTATTTGTAAATAACACTTTTGTTAAGGGGTTAATATCCAAAATATATAAAGACCACATACATCTCAACAGCAAAAAAAATCAAACAATCCAATCAAAAAACAAGTAGAGGATTTGAATAGACACTTCACCCAAGAAAACATACAAATGACCAACTTCAGTAGCCGTAAGAAAAGAGGAAATACTACCATTTTGTAACTACATGGACAGATCTTGAGAATATCATGCTAAGGGAAATAAATTAGACAGAAAAAGTCAAGAACCATATGATTTCACTTATATGTGGGATATAAAACTGAAAGATACAACCAAACGATTAGGACAGACATACAAAAACAGACACAGCAGTATGGTGGTTACCAGAGGGGAAGGGGTTGGAGGAGGTAAAAGGGCAAAGGCAGTCAAAAATGTGGTGATGGAGATTTGACTTTGGGTGGTGAACACACAATGCAATATACAGATGATGTATTATTAAATTGTACACTTGAAACATATAATTTCATTAACCAATGTCACCCCAATAACTTTAATAAAATTTTAAAAATATTTCAGTATCTGTTTCTTCACTGATAGTTTATAGAATTTGTTCATTAAATTTTGATTTTTGTATATTGGCTATAAAGTTGCTGAAGTCACTTTTTGGTTACTCTAACTTTTTTGAAGGTTCTATAAATTTTTCTGTAAAAATAATATTGCCATCAATATAAAGACTCTCTTCTTCCTTTACAATTTGGGTGCCTTGTTCCCTTCTTCTTTAATTATTGTACTAATGTAGAGAATCTCCAGTAAAATAATGAGTAGAAATAATGAGAAAGAATATTCTTACCATGTTCTTGATATAAGGGGGAAACAATTCAGTCTTTTATGTTTAGGTGTGATGGCACTGGCAGAGTTTATACAGATGCTCATGGTAAATTTGGAGATGATTCCTTCTATTCCTACTTCACTGAGGTTTTTTTTAAGGGATAGGCAAACAATAACAAGTGTTGGCCAGGTACCATTAAATAGAACCCCTCAAACACTGCTGGTGGGGAATACAACAGTGTAATTATTTTTAAAAAATACTATGGAAATTTTTAATCAGTTAAAAATACACTTGCCATATAACCAAGATATTCCATTCCTATGTATCTATCAACAAAAAAAAAAATGAAACTTATGTCTACACAAAGATTTTTGCAATATGTTCATAGCAGTGTTATTCATAATCCCCAAAATGGAAATAACCTAAAGGTTCATCAACTAGTGATAAAACAAATGTGTCACATCCACATAGCGGGGTACTATCTGGCAATAGGAAGGAGTTAAGAATTGATACATGTGACAACATTGATGAAATTCCAAAACATTTTGCTTGGTAAAGGAAGCAAAACAAATAAAAAGCATATATTATCAAATTTCATTTATATGAAATATTCAAAAAAGCCAATTCTATAGAGACAGAAAATGTTTTCCTATGAGTAGGGGTGAGAATGGACAGTGACCATAAATTAGCATAAGTTTTCATTTTAGGGTTATGGAAATGTTCTAAAATACGATTATGTTGATGATTGTACAACTCTATACATACACTAAAATTCATTGTGTGATAAACTTAAAAGAGGTGTTATGGTAAGTGAATGATATCAATAAAAGTGTTAAAGATTTCCTGAGCTGCTACTTTATATCAGGCAATTTGCAGATGTAGAAGATATAAAGGCAAGAAAAATATTTGCATTTATTCTATGGTTTTATAATATATAATGGACATATATAAAAGCAATATATTTAAATGTTAAGGTGACATAATAAGATTATAATAAAATAATTGATAGAAATGAGTGGTTGTTTCTGTGGTGAGCGATTTTATATGAATTGTTTTGAAATTTCTGTATTTTTACTTGTTAGTATTTAATTTAATTTTACAATTTTTTTCTAGGTATACAAGGAAGAAAACTAGAAGGTATAATTTGAGTAGTTGTATTCAGATATTACCACATGGACATTTCACAAAGTAAGTAGTACAATTTATTGTCCATCTTGATCAATTATGGGCGAGGACCAAGGACAGTTCAAATTCCTTACAATAAAGTTTTCTTCAAATAGCAGATCAGTTCATCCAGGTGCGTGAAAGTAAGAGCACATAACACTTTGTGGAGGAAATTCTTATTAAGTGCATAATAGAATTTCTCAGTTTAAATGGTGATTTAATTTATGTTCTGCAGTAAATATTGAGTTTGAAAACAAATTTGGCATGGCTAATTGTTTTGTTGTTGTTGTTGGTACTTAGACTTCCCTAAACTTGAAGTGCAAATGCATGGAAATTAGGCAAATTATTGTTTCAAATTGCCCAGCTATACTTAACTTAGCCACAACATAATGTAGCATATATTTATCTATACTACAAAATAGACTGTGCTATAATATATAAATACACCTTCCAAATCATTTATCAATTAATCTACTTGTTCATTCAATTGTTAATTTTTACATTCATTTATTTTCACATTAATTCATTTAATTGATGCAACTAGTGTTTATTCTAAATATTTGCATTGCCATAACATTCAGAATATTTATCTTAAAAACATGGGCTACTGAGTAATGTATTTTTATTTTATGTATGTTATATGTAATACTATATATGAGTTTTATACAATAATCCTGTCTTTTTCCCTATATATACACTTACGTATACACTGTAGAATATATTACGTATATAATATACTATATACTATATAATTATATATAAAGAGATACAGACAGACATACTGAGAGAGAGAGACAGAAAGACAGAGACAGAGAGAAGAAACCTTTCTCACAGTCCATCCAGAGAAAAATTTTAATGTATATATTATATCATTTAAATCTGCTCAAAAATCTCCAATGGCCGCCATTGCAGTCAGAGTAAAATCCAAAGTACTAGTAAGTGATGGGATTATCTTCTACCACTCTCTCTTCCCCTTGATCACTTCTCCAGGTCCACTGACCTACTTGATACTTCTCAACACAACATTCATAATTACGTCCTTTGCACTTATTTATTTCTAACAGAAATTCTGCTTCAGATATCTGCATGGTCCATTGCCAAACTGTCTGGGGATTCTTCACTAAACATACTAATTAAAATAGATCCAAATTATCTTGTCTTCTTATATATTTTTTATCACAACATTTTATAGGGCATAGATACAAGTTCACATTGGTAGATGGTCTGTGAACAGAAGCGTTATTGCTGTTTTATTACAGAAAAGCCAGTTTTTAAGCTAATAATAAAATGAGGCTTTTAGCTTGGCCTTGGGAACACCTGAGTCAAAGAAATAAATGCAGATATCTCAGTGTTATATATAACATGGATAGTGAAATGTTATTAAGATACATTTTTTTCCTGGCTAAACAGAACTATTTTCTGAAACACATGAAAATTGCCCTGTTCAGTTTATTCAGATTGGCTCAAACAACATGTTAAAGAAAGATTATTCTAATTGTCTACATATGCATGAATGCTATGCTTTATTATAAAATAATAAAATAGGACTAGAAGCAAAAAAAAAAAAGTTGTCAGGGAGATGGTATTTTTGTATGTTTGTTTGTTTCTTAGAGCCCCTGGTTAGCCTGTGAATCACAGTCTGAGGCCTCAGTCTATATAGCCTATTGGCATAACTACAGCAGTCTGAATTTTGATTATATCGGTTTAATGTACTTATCTGGTACAAGGTATCTGATTAATGAAAACATATAGTCTTTGTTGAGCTGCTAGCAGATAGTAAACAAGCTATTTGATTTTGAGTGAATATTTTCTATTAGACTTTCAATTTCTCTAAAAGGACTTCATAGTGTCTCTAGTGGAATGAAAGCAATTGTTATATGATCTTTGAAGTAAATTGGAATGCTTTCTTCAATTTACTTATCCTTAAGACTACCATCAAGATTCTCGTGGACTTTTAAACCTGAGTTTCTGCTATGTTTGATAATTTCTTCTGTTCTAGAATAAGCTTCCTCTAAAGTATATAAAGTTAGCTGGTATAATTTCATATGTTATTTCAAGACTCCTGCTGTTATTTATCCACTAAATACTTATTTTTCTAATACTAAAGATACTTTAAAAACTCTAGTGTCATAACTGTAATACAATCCATGATATTATAGGTTGGGTTAAACAAAAGAAATTGTAACAGGTCCTCCTTTTGGTATGACTTTGCTGGCACTGTATATTTAGGAACAGTGTAGTGACTCCATGAGTGGTACATTGTAAGAAGTCATTAAGTCAATTTTATCAGGTAGAATAACAAGTGATGGTGGAGTGAGTACTATAAACAGAAATATGCTTCAGGGTGACCTAAACAACTTCAATGACATATACAGCTATTGTTTCTTCTTTGCTTCAGTTACATTTTTTTTTGGACTTGACCCTGTTATAGAGTCCAGGATCTAAACAAATCATTGGGTTAAACATGTGTAATGAGTTTAAAATGACTACAAATTCTTTGTAGGTAGGATGTTTCTCTGTTTTGTTTTAAATAATTTTTTACTTTAGAATATATTTATATCAACAGAAAAGTTGTATACAATACAGAGCTCCTACTGTGTTCCAGCCCACAGTATTTTCTGTTGCTAACATCTTACATAGGTGTTACATTTTCACAATGAACCAAGAGTGCTACATTAGTATTAACTAAAGTCCTCACTAATTCAGATTTCTGGTTTTTAATTTTATTTATTTATTTTTTGTTGTTCTAGGATCTCAACCAGAGTACCACATTGTATTTAGTAGTCTTGTATACTCAGACGCCTCTTGACTGTGACAGTTTCTCAAAATTTTTTTGATAACTTTTAGTTTGAAATGTATTGATCAAGTATTTTATAGAGTGTCCATCAAATAGGATTCATCTGATATTTATGGAGATTATGTGTAATTTTCATTAAATCATATGAAAGGAACATACTATCAACATGACATCAACTATTGATGTTAAGTCTTGATCATCTGGCTGAGGTACAATTATACTTCTTTTATTACTGAAATTCAGTTTTAGCCATTGAAATCTCTTTAATTTGGCCTGTGTGTCCCTCGGACAAACATCATTCTTGTAAGGTTTCTCTAAATATCACCATCCTTCCGGGTACTACAAGATGGGCCAGTCTCATCTTATATATTTCCTCCCCTAGTTCTGGAATCAGCTATTTCTCCAAGGAGCCTGATTTTCTTTATTGCAAAATGGTATTAGAAACCATCTTCTGAGTATGAGGTATACTTGTTGCTCATGAGGTGGTATTGATTCTCTACCCTTCAACTGACCAAACAAGGCAATATATGTGTGTATACTAGCCTGCATATACACACATTTATAAATATTTTTATATGCAGCCATCTGTATCTATAGTAAGCTGAACATGAGTTCGTACTGATGTCACCAACTCTAATCCATTACCATACAGATCATTTTAACCTTTTCTCCTTGTTTATCTGTAACTGATCCTACTCCAATAGTGAATGTGCCATTCATCCCTCCTTAATTTGTTTAATTCAAGAGTTAACATAGAGTTTTAACAGTACTTTCAACTCACATTCCTGTTGGAGACAACCTTATGAACTAGACTCTAATTGTTATGTGCCATTTCTTTTACCTTTAGCCTTACAAATTGCACTTATTTTAAAATTACCTAGTCAATATCTTTTCCCCCAACTCCTTTCAGTGACAACACTAAATAGTGACAGCACAAAATGCAATTAAGAATACAAAGAAATAGATCACTCATACGTTGTTGCTGAGAATGTAAAATGTACCATCACTCTGGAAAAAATAATCGACAATTTCATATAAAACTAAATATAACTTACCACATGATTCAATTACTATTATTTGGTCATTTATCCCAGAGATATGAAAAATTATATTTACCAAAAAAACCTGTCTATGCATGTTTATAACAGCTTCATTTGTAATGCCCCCAAACTGGAAATAACCCAGATGAATGGTTGACTAATGGGTAAGCAACTATGGTAAGTCCACACATAGTATAGTATACTATTGAGTCAGAAAAACAAAGAAAGAAAGACAAAAACATTTGACACATACAAAAATTTGGATGAATCACAAGATAATTATAGTGAGTGACAAAAAAACAGTTGCAAAGGCTATGTTCTTTCCATTTATATAATATTCTTGAAATGACCAAAGAATAGACATGTACGACAGACTAGTGGTTAGTGCCTAACAGAATTTAGGGACAGGTGATGGAGGAGGTAAGAGTATTATACAAAGTTATAAAAGCTCTGCAGAAGGGATCCTTGTGATGATAGAACTCTTCTGTGTCTTGACTAGATGGTGCATATGTGAACTTATAAATGTGATAAAATTGCATAATATCAATCACACACACACAGACACACACAAATGAGTACATGTAAGTAGGAAAATCTGAATAAAATTGATAGATTGTATCAAGGTGATTATCTTGGTTGTGATATTGAACTTAATTTTGCAAGATGTTACCATTGGGGAAACAGGATGAAGGGTATATGAGATCTTCCTATATTACTTAAAACTACAGGTAAATTTATACTTTAAAAAATGTAATAAGAAATTTATTTGAAAAAATAAAAAAAATTTTCTCTGCAAATGTGTATCATGGAAAAAGGCTTTTCTTTCTTTGCCAAAAGAAGATGTTTTTATAATTTTTTAAAGGAAAGAGTCCACATTTAACAGAAAAAGTGGCTGATAGATATGAATGAACAATACACACACACACACACACACACACACACTCACTCACACAAAGGTGAATACCTTAAACCTATCAAAATATTGTTATGCTTATTTATAACCAAATAAATAAAATATTCTAGAGTACAATCCTAAACAATTACATTCAATGTACACAGAAAAAGATTAGTATAATTAAAATGTAATAATAAAAATACAAATTATTACTTTGAAGGAAATGTGCAGGCAGGGATGAAATAACAAAAGTCATACTGGAAAAATAGAAGACAAATGGCTGGAAAATATATTTAAATACAAGTTAATAAGGAAATATATTAATATAAATTTATTAAATTTCATAAAGTACATAAATTATCAGAATAGATTAATGAAAAATAGACAACATACTATTTATAAAACCCATACCCATATACAATATTAGTATATAGAAAGACTGAAAATAAAGATGTAGAAAAATATTTATCATGCAAACATTAGCTAAAAGGAAGCAGAGATGGCTATCTTAATACCAGACTGGATAAGATTTAAGACAAAGAAAATACAAATGATAAAGATATAGTATTATTATTTAAAATATTACTTATACAAGAAGATGTAACAATTTTAAATTTTGTACACTTAATAAGAGTATTTTTACAAAAAAAAAAAAACGTTTTGACAGATCTAAATGTTGAAGTAGAAAATCCTCAGTCAGAATTTTAAGAGGCCTTTCTCAAAAACTAGTAAAACAAGCCAACAAAGAAATCATTTAAATATAAAAATTTAAATAACATGGTTAAATATTGCTGTTTTTCAGATATATGGAACACCATATTCAACATTTTGCAAAATACAATCTTTTCAAGAGCCTGTGATATTAACGAGCTCCGCTATAAAGCATGTAGCAACTTTTATCAAATCTTTGAAATGATTTGGGTGTATGTTCTCTTAATATATGATATTGTACTAGAATGCAACATTAGAAAGCTAACTGGAAAATCTCCAAATGTTTTGAAATTGACTACACAAATCTTTATAACCCGTGAGTCAAAGAAGAAATCAAATATGAATGAGAAAATGTTTTCAATGGAGTAATTATGAAAATAAGCATGTTAAATAGTGTGGGAATGTAGATAAAGCATAGCTAGGAGATTGTTTTTAATAACAAAAATCGAGAACCCATTCAAGTATTATTTACACATAAAGTGACAAATAAATTGTGACATATTTGTGCAATGAGATTCCCCAGCAATGAAAATGAATGAAAAATTTGATATACAATATTATGAGTAAATACGCTAGCCATAATATTGAGGGGAAAAACCACAGATGCTGTAACACGAACGCTATTATATTCCATTTATAGTAAATTGGAAATGGGAAAAACTAATCCTTGATGAATAATAGTTATTCTTAGGGGTATGCAATTGGGAGGGTAGATTCAGGGAGCCTTCCGGGGTGCAGGCTGGTGTTCACATGGTGGATGTATGTAAAAATTCAATAAGCTATACACTTAAGATCGATATATTTTCCTATATATAAATTCTACCTCTGTAAAAAATAAAGCGAACTACTCTGTCATGCAGTATAGTACCATCCATTCACTTGACAAAATCCATTGTTGATAACACTCTTGGGAGACAAAGAAAACAGTAAGTCTGATCTATTACTGCTGGGAATATACTCTAGTACAAACTTATAGGAGGAAATTTGGCAGTGTGTGTCAAAATTATATGTGTATATATACTTTCTCCCATTGATTTTTATTTCTGGGGATTTATCTAATGGATATTCTCACACATGTAAAGTGATATATATACTAGTTTATTCGTTTTAGCTTTGTTTGAAACAGCAAAATATTGTCAGCAACACAAATATCCAGCAATGAAGTACTGGTTTAATAAATCAGGGTGTATCCACAAATGTAATAAGATGCACAGCAAAAGAAAAAGAATGAAGAAGTATGGAAGACACTGAATTTTCTCCAAGATAATCTGTTAGTAAAAAGCAAACAAATAAACAACAACAAAAAAAAAACCTATGCGGGGAAACATTGTCCTTTTATGAAAAATAAGTAAAAAATTTGTTTCTGTATTTGCTTCCACAAACATTAACACTGCCAGGATATATACGAATTTATTATTGCTAAAGGGGGTCATTTAAATTTATAATATACTTGTTAGCCATTTGAACATATTCCCTATGCAAATGTATTTTAAAAGAAAACAAAGAAACTTTCCAAGATACAGGTTCTAGTTTCAGATACAAAGAAACTATGATATCTTTCCATTTCTTTGTGTCTTCCTCAGTTTCTTTTAATAATGTCTTACAGTTTCAGTGTTTAGGTCCTTCATATCTTTTAACTTTATTCCTAAATATTTTACTCTTTTTCTTGCAATTGTAAAAGGAATTATTTTTACCCCCTGAAATTTCATAGTTAGTATATAGGGATGCAATGGGGTTTTGTACATCGATTTTGTATCCTGCAACTTTACTGTATTTGTTTATTGTTTCTAGCAGTTTTTATGGAGTCTTTAGGGTTTTCTAGATAACAAATCTGTCATCTACAAAAAGTAACAATGGAAAGATATTCTGTGTTCTTGGACTGAAAGAATCAAAATAGATAAAGTATTTTCCAAAGCAATATACTTATTTAATGTAATTCCCATCAAAATGCAATTTCATTTTTCAAAGAAATAGAACAAAAAAAATAATCATATTTGTATGGAATCACAAAAGACCCTGAATAGCCAAAGCCATCCTGAGAAAAAAGAATAAGACTAGAGGAATCACACTCCTCGAATTCAAATTTTACTACAAAGCAACTATCATTAAAACAGCATCTTATTGTCAGAAAAACAAACCATCCAATTTAAAAGCGGGCAGAGGACCTGAACAGACACTTCTCCCAAGAAGACATGCAAATGGCCTACAGACGTGTGAAAAGATACTCAGCTTCGCTAGCTATTAGGGAAATGCAAATCAAAACCATAATGAGATACCACCTTACACCTGTTAGAATGGGTGTTATCAATAGCGCAAGTAATAAATGATGGTGGGGATGTAAATTGGTACATCTACTATGGAAAATAGTATGGAAGTTTCTCAAAAAATTAAGACTAGAGTTACCATAGGACCCAACAATCCTTCTTCTGGGTATCTACTCCCCAAAATCTGAAAACATTTATCCAAAAAGAAACATGCACCCTTATGTTTATTGCAGTGTTTTCCATGATTGCCAAGACAAGGAAACAACTAAATTGTCCTTTGATAGATGATTGGAGAAAGAAGAATGGTACATATATACATTAGAATATTATTCAGCCACAAGAAAAGATGAAATACTGCCATTCATGACAACATGGATAGATCTTGAGATTATTATGCTAAGTGAAATAAGTCAGAAAAAGTTGAGAACCATATGATTTTATTCATATGTGGCATATAAAACTGAAAGCCACAAATGAAGAAGACAAACAAACAAGAATTCATAGACACAGACAACAGTTTAGTGGTTATCAGAGGGAAAGGAAGGATGGGGAGGTCTAAAAGGGTAAAGGAGGTCAAATCTATGGTGATGAAAGGAGATTTGACTTTGGGCAGTGAATACACAATACAATATACAGATGATGTATCATTGAATCATACACTTGAAACATATAATTTTATTAACTGATGTTGCCCCAATAAATTTAATAAAAGGAGAGAAAAGAACTACTTCCTCTGTTACCCTAAAATAGAGGTACAACATTTGTAGAACAGAACGTGTGTTAGTTTCTGGTCATGCTTCCCACTAGAGCAGGACACGAACTCCTCCAAGGGGCAGCTGCCCTGATTATCTAAAACAGGAAAGCAACTTGGCGAAATCTAACATTAAGAATACTAGACAAGACACCATACCGGTCAGCACACCCTGCCACTTTTAACTACATCAATTGTTTTTAGATATTGAATCTTCACTTTACTGAATTATACAGAAGCAACCTTATGAAAGTAAGTCTTGATTATAGATGGAAAATATTTTCATATTAAGTTTGGTATAATTTATCATTCCTATGATGAAAAGAATTCTGAAACTGTGTTTGAGTACTCAAAAAGAGAAAATGCTACGATTGCATCCATGGTGAGTAGAGAGATCTTTCATTGCCACATTGTTACTGCAATAAACTACAAGCCAGGATTTTTATCATAGCTTTTTTTAAATTTAAAAATAGTTCTTTTATTTTATTTTTTTTATTTTATTTTATTTATTTTATTTTATTTATTATTTTTGCTAAAATCTTTCTAACAAAGAGAGGATGAATTTCATCTTGCATTTTAGATAAAAAAAAAATCATAATGATTGATTTTGTTTTAGTATGTTTCGGTCACTTGCTCAAATCAATTTATATTTGTTATGTGTCCAGGAAACTAAGGAAAACTGTAAGCACCACCTCTATGTCAAGTAGAGAGTGTTTCTTTTTCATTTTATAATTTCTTCCTAATAAAAAGATGTATTTTTCTAATGTATTTATCTAATGCTTCTGTTTGCTGATTTAATTTCACTGAAAAATATTTTGTAGTGTCTTTTAATTTTTTGGCAGATTTAATCTTTTCATTTTTTACAGTTTTTTCTTAAAGTTTTTAGTTACCTTTTACTATTACATTTAATACTTAAAACATTCAAATTTATAAACGGGCATGTGGCTTGTTTTTAGTACAGGTTTAATTATTTGCTAATATTGATTCTTTAAATATCGAGTAACTTTTTGGTTATTAGAGAAATTGAATTAGTGATTTCAGTTCACCAGCTCTCTCTGTATCCTTTGCCAATTTAGCTACATTCTTCTTCTTTATGCTGGAATATTTATTCTCGCCCTTTGCACTTGTTTCCTTAATCTACAGTTATCTTCTCCCAATACATTAGTTTCTTAGGACTGACATAACAAAATACTACACACCGATAGCTTACCACAACAAAAATTTTTTGTCTCATGGTTCTGGAGGCTAACGTCCAAAATCATGGTGTTAGCAGGCACAGGCTCCCTCTGAAACCTGTAGGGGAGAATCTTTCCTTGCCTTTTCTTAGCTTCTAGTGGTTTGTCAGCAATTGTTGGAGTCCTTGGCTTGCAGCTGCAACATCTCAATCTCTGCTTCCATTGTTACATGACATTCTAGCCCTTTTGTCATTGCCTTCTGTTCTTAGAGGACACCATCGTATTGTATTAGGCCCCTTTCTAATGACTTTATCTTCATTTGATCAATTCAGTAAAGACCTTATTTCCAAACAAGGTCACATTCGCAGGTACCAGGTGGTTAGCATTTCAACATATTTGTTGGGGGACACAATTTAACCTGTAATGCAAGTATGAACATAACTTCCTCTTTTGTATCCTCAGTCTCTGCTCAAATTATACTTCATCAGAGTAGCCATCCCTAATGATCCGTTATAAAATGATAACCCTGTACTTCTGCCTTCAGTCCTGTATGTTTTTTTTTTCCAGGATATTTAGCCTTAATTCACAAAATATTTATTTCTGACTCTGCTTATTAAATTATTTCCTGTTTGTCCATACTAAATAGTGAGTCTCGTGGCAATAGGTATGCTGTCCCAGCAACCAGGACAGTGCCTGGAAAAGAATAGGTGTTCAAGAAATATTTATAGAACTGTTGAATGAATGAAACCAGACTAAGTGGAACTTGGTTACAGATTTAATCACATGCCTCATTGCAGTTTCAATCTTATTTTATAATAAAGCTATATAAATCAAAGCTTAATGCAGTAATAATAATTCAAAAGAATGAAGAAAAGCACTATTTTAGTAATTTAACTACACTGTTGAATAATGTTAAAACTATTTCAATATGTCTCTTTGATTAGTCAGAAAGTTTAGCCATTATTTTTTTTTCTGAGAGTTCTTTTGTAGGTGAACTAGCTTAGCATTGCAACTTTGTTATTTTTCTCTTGGGTTCGTTTTATACAATACCTAATTTAAAAAAAAAAAAACTTTTCTTAACTTTAATATATTTTATTGAATTTTTATTTTTATTTTTGACAGATTGGCTTCTTCTCTTTAAGCCAGTGGGTACAATTCTATTTTAATCATGTTTCCATTTTGCGTAGTGCCCAGATGTGATAATGAAAAACAAGTCCTTTGGAAAATGCAGAGCAGATACACTTGAAATAACATGCACTGTATTTTATTTGTTATAAGGCTTTCTTTCTAACTGAAGTTTAAAAATTGAACTAAAAGCAGTAGAAATCTGTTTTTGATGTTATTAATTAAAAATAAGCACATTTGCAGTGCATTTAAGTAATTTATCATTTAGGCGTATTTATAAATTGTGGACTTTAGGGAGATTATTTCTAAGTGAGTACTGAAATAGATCAGTAAATAGGAGTTAGGCTCACATGCTTTTTACATGTTATTTTCACCTTTTATAAATATTTAACTCCTTGGAAATGAGTGGCTTTTTTACTACTTCTTTTTGATATATACTTTTTTCCTCGTGTATAATCATATACCAATTTTTTCCTCAAAGGAGAAATGAATCGTTTACTGCAGATGTCGAGACTAATTGTACTCGTTCATCATTAATTTCATTTGAACTTTAAAAGATATTTAATTGTGAAAATGATTATAATTTATTAGGAATTGTATATTTTTCAATGCTTACAATGTGCAGAATTGACTTCATTAGCTGTTAATTACTATGTGCATGAGATTATGAAAAATAGGTAAAAAGTTCTCATACATTTGCATATATAAGATGCATATATATGAATACCTTTGCTTTAAAATATATACATATATTTACATATATTTCGGAAAAAAGTTATTCTATTTTATTCTGTCTCTGAAATTGACAGACGACAATTAAATGAAGTGTGCAGAGTGAGATTAGACTTTTTCTTGCCGAAACGATGCTAGTGTGTGGCAATAGTGTTTATAACTTGTCTTTCTGAGGTCGTCTAGAAGTCAGCAAGGCAGTGTTGCTGACCTAGGCTGAGTCAATTTACACCTAGGCACTTAGCCAGCTGTCTGCTTATTTAAGATGGCCTTAGTTGGGATTATCGAAGCAAGTTACTTCTAGGCTACAAATCTCATCTGCTGGCAGATTAACCTAGGGATGTTCTTATGACAATGAAGAAGTACATAAAAGAGCAAGTTCAATTGTACATGTACTTTCATAAACCATTATTTGTATCACATCTGCTAAAAACCTGCTGGCCAAAGCAAGTTATATGCTCAAGGCAACCATCAGAGTGACAGGGGACTTCAAAGCCACATGGCAAGGTTAGTGATGGACATCTGGGGTCATTTCTGCAATCTTCTGCAACACATTTGTCCCACATAACTTAATTATTCCTGTTAATTGATAGATAGTATCAACAAGGTCATGGATTTCTGAAAAAAAAATTGAGTTCCTTAGTTGAAATAAGCAAGGGTTTTTCTTTTTCTTTTTAGTTTGTCAGTTATTTTTTATTTCTTTGTTTTGTTTTGTGTTTTGTCTTTCCATCACAAAGGGAATAATATTTATAGGTATGTCAAAATATATTTATACTCACTAGCATTTTGAAAGTATAATAATTATTAGGCTAGCTACAAAATCTTGTTGAATATATTAATAAGGAAAAATTATAATAAATACATAATGAAGTATATTTATGAACACATTACTTTAGAAAAACATAAAAAGGATAGAGAAACAGAACCTTTAGAAATTCATTTTACAAATTTTGACTTAAGTCCAAACTCAACTATTTAGTACCTTAAGATATGACTAACATTCCTTAAGCAAAATAGAAGTGTCAGGAAACATGTAGTAATGAAAAGTTGACATTTTCAACAAGATTATTGATGTGTCTTTTCCATCGCTACGCTTAAAGCAAAATTACCTGGGAACATGAACATGACCCTCAAAGGACTGCTGTGCAGATACTCTGCTGGTTATTCTTTTTGTATCTCTTTGTATATATTTTGATATTTTCTCTTTTAGAAACTTACTTTAAAGAGAATATTAGCCTGTTTGGCGGAAACATATGAACTATATAGATGTCTAACCAATGTACTGTATACTTGAAACTAATTTAAATAAATAATTTTTAAAATGAATTTAAATGAGGCTTTATTTAAAAAGCTTACACTTTATTTTCAATAAATTATACTTTTAAGTGAAAACACCTCTAATCTACAGATATTCAGATTCATATGGTGGAAAATTTTCAAATAGAAATCACTTTTATTTATGTTTTCTATTTGCATCTGGAGTTCTAAGTTACATACTTAAACATGAGAATTTTTTTGACCACTCTACCTGAAACCACATCCAGGAAAGTCTGATCATAACAGAAATATTTTTGTATCATCTCAATTAATACCTCTTAATTTTCTAGTTTCTTGATAACACAGGTAAAATAGTAGCATTATGTAGAAACCTATTCATTCCACATTTATATTTTGTTTTTTACAAAATTCAAACATCAATGAAAGTCCTCCTTTTTCCCTCATTCATGAGAAGTTTATTTGCAATTAAATCACCACATATAGTGTTTGCTACTCAAACTTTAACATTAAGCTGAAAATGACTGTTACTAATGAATAAAGCTTGACATCCATTTCATAATTTGCTTTCAGCTGCTGACCATTAAAAAATTCCTCTCAGAAAGAGAACTCTTCATCTATTCAGAAAGAAGAACGGTTCTCAAACTGTTGTAAAAAATTGTCACTTGGAAGCTTATTAAAGATGCAGAATTTATTATTCCCAAATGACTCTATGGTTTGAAAAAGAATTTGGGCCAGGAAGGTGTCAAGAATATGTATTTCCAAAATACCCCTGCTGATCAAATTTAGGAAACACTGAAGTGAAACTAAAACACTGAATAGTCTCTGTGTCATTTTAAAAGTTTCTCATTGTTTTCGATTTATCTTTCAAGTTCTTAATTTTTTAAAAAAATCATTGGCTTGATTTCCATTCACAGCTACACACACACACACACACACACACACACACACACACACACACACAGAGCAATATTATTAAAGCCCCTCATTAGTTTTTGAGAATGTAGTGTTGGTTGTAGGATCTGCTTCTATAAAGAAGAATATAATAATATAGATGAATAGTAGTTTCTGTTTATTTAGTATTTATAAGAAGGTGCTTTATGAGCTGTAACTAGCAGAGAAAATTGAAAGAATTTACTTTGGGGATCTGACTTGTGTTTTTGTTAACCCACTTCTCTACATTATGTAGCCACAAAATATACTTTGAAAGTTAATAATGTCTATTCTAACAAATGTAATGGAATATATTGCAAGTCAAATAATTGATGGTTGGTATCAATATGGATATAGGAAAAAATGTTCATATTATTACCAATAATAATAAAATAAACTATAACAACTATGATATCACAGTTAATGAATATGTGTATATTAGGTGATAAGCATATTTTACCACCATCAAAACACTATCAAGAATGATTAACATTTTTTTTTACACATTGATTTTAACTTGATGTAGTTTAGGTTATTGAGTTATTAATTTTCAGAGCTAAACTTAAGCCCAGTTCTAGGCGGCATCTCAGTCAGTCTACATAAGCAATATATTTGTCAAATATAATTAAACATAATTGAATTTTATGTGACTTATAATCAAATTCATTTGTACCCATGACAGTTTTTCTGCTTATATTGAGGTCTGTGTAAGTAGCCTCATTATCTAGGTCAAAGGGCTATCTAGATCATATTTATTAATTTTTGAATATTAAGCCAATGTTACAATCTTGGAATAAACTACTTGGTCATAATTTTTCTTTTACATGTTGCAGATCCAACCTGAAAACAATCTATTGGAAAATTTTGTATTGTTCATGATATTTGGAATACCGATTTAGTGTAAGATTTATATTCCCACTTAATCATATCTAATTTAGTTACTATTAGATAGTTATTTATATTTTTTTCCTGAGGTCTAGTTGTTATGCAGTTCACATTAGCTATTGGGCATTGATGCTCCCATGCTTCAAATACTTAAATTAAAAGGGATTTTGTATTTTTTTCATGGACAGCTATTGCTTTCAAGGATCCAAAATAATCCTTTATTTCTGGTGATAGTTCTTATAGCTATAACTTCTAGTACTGATACAAAAAAAAAAAAAAAGAAAAGACTGTATCGGCTCCCTTTTCATTGTAGTCTGAAGTCACTAAGATTCTCTCCTGAGTCTTGGCATAAAGTTTCCAGATCTTATAAATCTGCCTGATATATATGCTGGATCTACAACCTCTTTTTCTCTGTTTTCTTCTACTTATGTTGTTTCTCTAAAAATAAGAGGCTCAGGTGCTAGAAAGCAATAGTTAGTTGCATTTAGTAGATGCTAATTGGCCCAATTGCTAGATGCTACCTTAATATTACATTGTAATTACTTATAATCCTTGTAGTGCTCAAACTGTTTACTTCGATTCATTTTTATGATTATATTTTTTCAAAATGTTTTCAGAGTTTGTATATTTCTTCCTCCAAATATTTGGCTTTTTAAACTAATATTTTAGTAAGTTTTTTGTGGGGCAAAAATTTAATTTCTAAGAAACTTGTTTCTTTATAAAATCAGCTATCTTTCACAGAGCCTGCATTTCTACACTTATTCTTAAGTATTTCCAGCACATTCAGCAACAGAAGTAATTTTCAAATCCACATTTCTACCAAGCTTGTGATCAGTTTTTCATGATCTTCTCATAAGGACATTCTGTCTCATTGCCAATTAAATGGTTCTGAAAACCAGTAAATAAAATCACCTCAAAGTACAAGATATCTGTAAGTAGGAAACAAAGACCATTCAGCTGGCATAATGTTCTTATTTTACATTTTTCAATAAGAAATTCGTCTGTCTCTCTGCTTTGCCTGCTTCCCACTCCCAGCTGGTGAGTCTAGTAATGCTTGTGGACATCTTCCCAAGCTTTTGGAATCACCTTGGGATCAGCTTGTGTTGGTCCACAGCCAGCTCAACTCACACTCCAGAGAGACAAAGGGAGTCCAGACTCCTTTTCAATCTGGTTGGCTCAGCTTACATGCTAAATAAAACAGTTCTGGGAGCTTGTTGAACCTTATATTAGTCTGCAGTTGGATTAGCAATATTTTGAGTGACTGCTGCCAATGTTATATAATTTATTAAACAGGTGTTATATAATTTGTTTTATGAAACTTGTTTATGTTTTAAAAATTCTTATCAGTACATATTTGAATCTCCTGATACTGTCCAAACATATTTATTATAACTTGTCTACAACTCTGAGGTGGACATTTTTAAGAAAACAACATTTTTTAGGAGTAAATATTTCTGGCAATAAAGCTAGTTTTAAACATAGCAAAAACATTAACATTCACACATAAAAATTTAAAATAAGGCATTCTTTATAAACTTCACTTCTCACTATAAATATAGATAAATAAATACATAGGAAGACAGATAGACATATATAAATCCAGGCACATGCTATTGACATAATTCTCTAAATATTAAGAATATTAGGAAATATAAATTGTGAAGTAAATGGATGAAGACATTCTTAATTTTATCAACAATCAGATAAATGCAAATGAAGATAAGACACATTTATTTTAAAAAATCATGGGGTGAGAAATATAATTTATTCTTTGCATGATTATAAATTGTAGCAACTTCATAAAAGAAAATTGTCATTTTTTAATATTGAAAATTATGTTATAAAGAAAGTCTTGCATTTGTGAATGAGGAAAATGTCTAAATGTTAATAACAATACTTAATGCTTTTAAAATATGACATACAAAGAGAAATCTGCACAACACATGATTTTATAGCACAATAGATTATCAAAACATGATCATATCTTTATAACTACAACAGTCAAGGAATAGAAAAGTAATAGCAACCCAGAAGACTCCTCCTGCCCTCTCCCAATCACTACACCTTCTCTCAACAAAGGCAAGCATTATCTTGATAACTAATTATCATTTCATTTTACTTCTTTTTGAACTTTAAATAAATGGCATCACAGCACAAGTGTTTTTCTGTTTGCCTTATTTCTTTCCTCATTACATTTGTGAGAGCCATTCCATTTTTGTGTACAACTCATTTTTATTACTACATAGGAGATCATTGCATGAATATATCAACTTTATTTATATATTTTTCTGTTGATATACATTTGGGTAGTAACTATTACCAGTAATTTTCCACATGTACTTTTTATGCATGTCTTATGTTACACGTATGTACACATTTCTCTTATATATGTAACCTGGGGAAGAATTTCTTCTGAACCACATGTATACTAATCTTTTGTTGATACTTCCAAAGTGAATATTTACACTTACTCTCCCTTAGTAGAATATGTAATTAAAACTTGCACTACATTCTTGAAAACATCTAGTAATTAAAAAAAAAATATTTAGCTATTCTCGTAGGCACTAATAGTATCTCATTATGGGTTAGATTTAAATTTGAGTTATTGCTTATAATTTGCTCACAGTTTCAAATGTTTGTTTGCCATTTGGATATTATTGTGACATCTCCAAGTATTTTGATTATTTTTAAAATTTTTCTGCATGTCTTTCTATGATTAACTGATAGAATTATTTATATATTCTATAGAGAAGACCTATGACGAATAACTCTCCTGAATATATTTTTGAACAGAAAATCTCAATTGTAATGAAATTTAATTTATTAAGCTTTTTTTTTTTTTTTGGAAAAGCGCTTTAGTATCCAATTTAAGAAATGCTTGTCTACTGCAAGATTTCCCCTGCTATCTTCTAGAAGTTTTACTTTTTTTTACAGTTAGTATAATAGTTCTTTGTTTAAGGTAGTTAGTGAAATTAAATTTCTTAATCCATATTGTCATTGATATAAACTTAAAATTAAATAAATTTGCCTACATAAACAATAGTAACAAAGTGAATGGTGTACAGAAGCTCTCTGCATTGTCTTAGCATTAGTATACACATAATAGTATAAGGATCTATAATTATCTCAACATAGAATGTTTAGTTTATAAAAATAAACTAATATCAAACAAAAAATTTTCATTAAAAAGAAGATATTGAGAGAAATTTCATAACATCACTTTCTAGAATAGGAAAACCTTAAAACCCATCCATTTTTAGAATGTGGTGAAATAAAAAGTAGTATATTTAAAGGTGGAATAGTGTACAGCAGTAAAAAATAGAAGACCATTGTGATATGCAGCAGCATGGTTGGATTTCAAAAAACAAAATATTGAGCAAATAAAAAACTCTCAGAAAACTATATGTTGTTTTATTCTATATATCTAAACTTAAAATACGTAACCAGAATATTGTATAAGCATGCATAGAGATGTGGTAAGACGGTTGAGAAACAAAAACACGGGAATCATGAACCTTGAAACAAGATAGTGCTTTCCACGGGCTGGGGATGCTTTTGGCAACTTAGGAAGGAGTACAGAGGCACCTATAGGTTACTGGCAATATTATATTTCTTGTATTGGATAGTGGATTATTAGATGTCCATTATTTTAGAAATAAGTGTATAAATGTGTATGAATGAATTTAAATAATAAGCAAACAAAGCTCATATATATACACACATTTTTATGTACTCAATAAAAAAGATTAAGATCAATCAATATCTCTGTTTCAAATGCTAAATTTCAATTAAATTTACTGTGGATACTATTAAATAAGTAATTATTTAAACAATGACATTTAGTAATACAACATCAAGCCTGTTTGATTCTCCATTCATTCATTTCAAACACTGACCTTTCCTCCATTGGCCTTTATACTGATATTCTCAGGACTAACTCTTTAACCAGGGAAAAATTATTGAACTGCTAGAATAAGTTTACTTTTTCTTTAAGTTACTGAAATAGCTCTGAGTTTGCAATTTTTTCTAATACATTCGATTTATTCCAAGTAACTCAATGAAAATTCATATATACATACAAATTCCATTTTAGGTTAGGAATTCATTAATGTGTTATTATTTAGATAGAGACCTAGCTAAAATATATATGAATTGAATTTATAAAAATATGTATTTCTGTGCTACTTCAGTGAAAATTTTATTGAGAATTATAAATTTTCTAGTTTTATTATTTGTCTTAGAGCATTAGGTAATAAAAATGAATACACAAGCTATTTCATTATTTCTGCATTTTTCTTGTTTAAGACATTAAATTATTTTCAGTGAATATTCAGTTTATTTCAATAATTTCCAAACAAGGATAATGAGAATTTTTAAATTGTTTAAATTATTATTAGTTTAATCTAGAAAGAAAACATTCAAAATAGCTTTTAATTAATTAGTAAATGTCCTAAGCCTTGAGGTTAATGCTGACTTAAAATTCTATAATGTTTTATCAGAGTGTGAGATTAAACCTTTATCAAAGATGAGGGTTTGCTAATAAAATGCAGTTTTTCACAAAATCCTTATTCTTTGATGAAGAAAAGTATTCTTAACTAGCACATATTTCTTCTATAGTATGAATTATTTATGTAAAGAAAACATACAATAATGCAAAATTATAAATCTTTATGTTTTTTTCTCTAAAATAAAAATATTAACACTTTTCTTTATAGTCAAGGGTAATTTATAACAAACATTTTTATATCTTAAATTCCACAACTTATTTTTACAAATATACTATGGACTTAGCAGCTCTTAAATCTTCTACTACAAAACCTGAGAACTACATAAAATGCATTAAACCTGTGTTTCTAATATCTAGGCTTCCCATAGATATTACGGAAAGAAAAATCTACTGAAATAAGATGAAAGATAGAGACTGTACACAAAGAAATAATAAATCTTACTGTATTAAAATGAAAACTTCTGTATGAAAAATGACAGTATAAAAACAGGTAATATGATAAGTCAACATTTTGTGAAACACATTTGCTATGGAAAACTGAACAAAAATAATATACAAAGAGAAAGACCTTTTATGAATCCATAGAAAATCAGTCAAAAGTAATCAAAATCTCATTATGACAAAGGGCAAAAGATGTAAACAAGTAACTTTTTACATGTTTACGAGAGATGTAAATTTTAATGAAACAAGAGGGGAAAAATTGGATAGAAAAATACTAAAATGTTACTTTAGCTCACTATAAACAGTCAAAATTAGGAATTAAAACTAAAACTTCAGTGAGATACATTTTGACATTCATTAGAATGATATGATTAATGAAGGAAGAACAGGACAGTAGAAAGACAGTAGGTAGGAAGAAAGGGATGGGTAGAGGAATGAAGTAAACAAAGAAAGTGATACTACCAGAGCTGGTGAAGTTATAAACAGTTGGAATGTCATATTGAAGAGTGAGCCGTTAATTGATACATGCAATGTGAGAGCAATTTGGCAACATTTAGGAAGAATGAGAGTGAACATACCTTTCATTCTGAGAATTCCATTTCTGAATATATATCTCAGAAAATTTCACATAGGTGCACAAGGGTAATGATGGATAAAAATGTTGACGGCAAGTATTTGTTTTAATAGCAATTGAGTTTAATAGAAAATATAGAAAAATATGTATTTATCAAGAATAAAATGAACAAATGGTTGGAGATATTTTTAAAATGGCATAATGAGTGGAATTAAAATGAATAATGCCAGTGTTGCACAAGTGAACTTAAATAAATCTTACAAATAACTGAGTTAAAAGTCATAAATTGCAGATGGCTATATAATTAGAGTAATAAAATAAATTTATATATAGTTTTAAAGATGTAAAATTATATATGTGTGTTTTGCATATATACATAAATACTCATACACATACATTCACATATACATATATTTTTAACTGTAATTGTTTGGAACTCAAAATTGTTGCATTTTAAATGCTGAACAACTTTTATTTTATATTATAAAAATAATTATACCTCATATAAATCAAAATACTAAAAAATATATTGATTCTAATAATTTCCTCCAGTGCTTCATGTGAAATTTAGCAGAAAATAAGATTGTAGTTTGATCTATTACATTTCAGTTCAATAATTTTGGAAACAAGGAAATGTTATGAGGTGGTATAATGATTATTTCCTTTGCAGAAAGAAATAAAATGAATCTAATATTAAATCCAAAGAAGATTTTTTAAAATAGTAAATGTTCACATGTTTTCACAACAGAGTTTAATTTGAAAGGTAGCTAATTTGTATTAGTGGGTTAGCACAAAAATCATTAAGGAACATTTGGGGTTTAGGATTTCTATAAATGAGTTAAATTTTGTTAAGCAGCTTAATATTTGCCACCTGCTAAATTATTTATATTACATATTAATCATTGCCTATGTTAATAGTCTGCCTAAAAGTCTTGTTAGAGGGGATATTTTCTGGGTAAGGACATAGTTTTAACTAATCTCAGCATTTAGAAATGCTCTACAGTCTTTCTTAGTATCACACATAGGTAATAGCACATATAATAACTTAAGGTTTCAAATCTAACTAAATATGTTAGTAATATAGAGGCCATTTTTAGATGTCTACTATGAATGATATGCATTTTATCTAAATAATTATAAAATTTTATCATTAGAGGAAAAAATCATGAATTTAAGGCTTAATTTTTTTACAGCTTATTTTAATGTCTGAGAGACTGAAAGCAATGCTTAGGAATAACATCATCCCAATAATCAAAGAAGACAGAAAAGTTTGTGTGTCAGTGTGTTATATACAGTCGGGAACAGTGTAATAAATGTTGGATTTTTCCCAGTTTAGCATATAGACAGTATGCTAATTCACATTTCTAAACATTTTAAAAACATTAAAATAGGTACTGCTATAATGACACTAATAATTATAAGATAAAATGATAGCATGGAAGCATTTTTAAAACTTGTTTTATGGTTCATCAGCTGACCTTAAATCAGAAAATTACAGAGAGGGCTTGAAAGTATTCCCAAGCAGAACAAGCCATTAATTATAAGAAATCTGATAATTGTCTCAACCCCTCCCAAGACGTAACTTTTCACAAAGGTTATTTACAGTTTATACCACTCCCTACTCCTCCATGTCCCTATTCCTGTAAATGCACAAGAACTAAATAAACTTTAAGAAATTACGTTTGACTACGAAGGATTCTAAGGATCTTTTCTTGTAGTTAGGGCTCTTAGAAGGGGAATTCTGATCAGAACTTTTTTTTTTTTTCCAGAGACATCACCCAATTTGGTGCTAATGTTTATGCCTCATGTTTGCATTGCCAAAAGTAATGGATCCATGACTAGGTTCACTTGCAGGGCACATATTGTCACTATCATAATCTCAGCTTTCTACCTGCAACACTATATGAAGAATCAACCAACATTTCTTCTTTCCTGCTACACCAGTTCTGTGAAATGGCAGATCTCACCTCCATGCCCATAGCATACTAAAATCTTCCACTGAGAACTTGATAGAATAATTTCTCTTATCCCTCTAGGAATATGATTCACTCTAATTCCTAGTCAATTAGTGTGTAGTGTATGTTAATGGGTGGACATTGGAATCATCCTTCTGCCCTTGAAACCAACTCAATTCCTGCCATTAACATATTCCCAGAGATGTCCTATTTTTTTCAAGTGCTGCTACTTAAAATAAAATTACACACATATTTAATTTTGGAGATAAAATATATTTTTAGCTAATATAAATTATATAGTACTTTCTGAAACAGCAATATTCTAGATTTTTGTTTGTTTTTTGTTTTTACCTGGGTTAGTTTAAAAACATCACATTGTCCATTCTTCAGTGTATTTTCTCATGGTAAACCTTGAATAGCACACAAGCATCACTCTGCTACCTAGAAAATTGCCATAAAATATGCTGTAATTTATGTTCAATCCATTAACAAATTTGTCAACTCTTCTTTTGAATGTATCTAGACGGTAAATTCTTTTTACCTCCTACACCTATATTCTGACCTCATAATCTCTTTCATAGACTATTTAAATAATCTCATAAGTAGTCTCTCTGCTTTACACTTATTTCCCTATAGCTTTCTCTTCATACAAAAACCAGAGACATGCTTTTAAATTACAACTCAGAGTACGAACACCTCAACTTTACTCCTCATCTCATGTTATAGAACCCAAAGAAATCACGGTCCCCTATATTTGCTACTTATGACACAGTCCCTAGGTTTCTTCAGAATATCACCTCTTACCACTCTCCATCTTGTTTATTCTGTTCAGTTTTACTGAATTATTATTCCTTAACATGCCAGAACATTCCTGCCTCAGGGGTTAAATAATTTTTATTTGCTCTTTTCCTCAGATATTCACAAGACATTCTTCTCACTCCCCTTGGATAGATCTCTATTCAAAGATTCCAGTATCTGAGGTGCTTTCATGACCACCCTATATAAAATAACACTGTCATTTTCACATTCTTCATCGATCATTAGTTTTATTTTTTGTAAAACTTAACACTAGCAGACTTTTACTTGATACAATTATTTGTTTAAAGTCTGTCTCCCCCATGAACCCTAGAATATGATTGGAGAGAGAGGGACTTTTTAAATTTCTTTCACTGCTCTATTCCCATTACCAAGCACAATTCCTGGCATAACAAGTAGCAAATTAATATTAGTAAATCTGTTTGTTGAATAGTAGCAAATGGTATATGCTGAACACGAGTTTTTCTCATAATACTTGTACATATTTTATTCCATATAGATTTAAAGATTTCATTTTGGGAGAGTACTGATGTAAATGGCATTTCATTTTTAATTTCTAATTCTACTTATTTGTTGCTGGTATATAGCAAAGTGGTTGACATTTTATGAATTTTGCATCCTGCAAAGTTGCTATAATCACTTCTTAGCTCTAGGAGGTTTTCTGTGTCAAAACTTTCATATTTTCTTTATAGATGATCATGTCATCGATATACAAAGGTAGTTTTGTTTCTTCTTTTCTAATCTGTTAAAGCCTTGAAAGGTCAAAATTCTTGACCTCATGATGCTTATATTCAAATGGGTAAAAGTATATTAAGTAAATAGGTAAATAAGTATATAATTTCAGGTGCTGTTTTATTTTGAAAAATACACCAAGGTAAATACAAATAAATTTGAGAAGGAAGGTGCCAGTTTTACCTAGAGCCCAAGAAAACATCCCAAAAGAGGCTGTCACACAAAAAAGGTAGAGATTTAAATAAAGAAAAGGAGGCCATTCCATGGACTTTTCTTGAGAAGAAAATTACTGAGGAAAAAATAATTTTGGAAATTTAAGGCATAGAAAAACTGAAGTGTATTTACACAAGGGTGATGCGGGAGAGTAGGGAAAATGTTGGAAATGAAGTCAGAGGAGTGAGGATCTTTTAGAACCTCAGTTGTCATAGTGAAATATTTGACCTTTTCTCCTAATTGTGGGAAGTCCTTGGAAGGTTTTCTATATAGAAGGCTACACTCATTTAAAGGAAATGGAAAGAAGGGACTTAATACTTGAATAGCTTTCATTTAGAATACTTGACACACATATATAATCAATTTATTTCAGAGTGGGTATTTCAGAATATGTTTAATTTCAGTTATCCTCCTAGTCCTCTTAAATTATTTTGCCCTGAAATAATTACAAAACAGTTTTTTACTTAGGTTACAAAGCAGCATTAAAAGGTGTTGCATATAAGTTTAAACACTCAATGTTTTAAGCTTCATAAAATGAACCAAAATTTTGTTACATTTGAGTAACATATTCTGTTATCATTAAATTTTAATAATCTCCATAAATTGACTCACAGCTCATATTCATTCAACAGATACTTATTTCCCTTCAGAGTAAGCACTAGGGATATATGGATATATAAGTTCCTTGTGGATCTTAGAGTCTGTCAGCCAAAACAAAATTTCTGAAACTCTATTTAAAAATTTGTTTTTTATAATTTCTACAGTTCTATAATTTCTACAGTTCATTTAAACTTCTGAGTTGAGAGATGGCAAGTATAAATTAACTTATTAGGTTTTTATTTTTTATGGATTGTGAGTTATTTTATTAATATTTTATATGATGATTGCTTATTAATAATTACAATAAATGAGTGACTTCAACCAGCTATGCAACTACTCATGGAGCAATTCAGTCTGAGAGAAATCCAGATATTAGCTGACTGACTCTTACAACTTGGTAGAAAATATCCATATGAAATGGATAGGAAAAAGCTGAGACACACTCTTATGATAAACCCTCCCCAGCACTGTGCCGTACAGTTATGAGAGAACCCCTAACTCCCAATTTCTTCCTGACGAATCAAGATTGCACATCAGTGCTCCAACTTTAAAGGCTGAAACCAGAAAGATGGGAAACCGAAGTGCCTAGCTCTGCAAGCCAGTAGGTCTTTGCATTTATGAGACCCACAGGAATATAATAGACAAAGAAGTATTTCTTAATAGGTGCAGGAGCATTCTCCACAGCCCTCCAGGGCTCAGTTCAGAACGATATCAATTCACACATGTTAAAATGTCTATTATTAAAAAGATAAGAGAACAGAAATGCTGGTAAGGATGTGGAGAAGAAGGAACCTTTTCATAATGTTGATGGGAATGTAAACTGGTACAGCCACTAAGGAAAACAGAACCCTGCCTTTATGAAAACATGGATTGACCTTGAAGTTAGGCTAAATGAATTCAGTCAGACAAAGACAAATACAATATAATCTCACTTATATGTGGAATCAAAATAAGTAGAACTCATAGAAACAGAGATTAGAATGGTGTTTACCAGTGGCTGGTGAGTGGGAGAAATGGGGAGATGTGGGTCAAAGGGTATAAATTTTCAGTTGAATAAAATCTGAAGATTTATTGTTTAACTAATGATTATAGCTGATAATACTGTATTACATTATTAAAATTTACTAAGGGAGTAGAACGTGAGTGTTCTCTCCAAAATAAATAAATAAATATATGAGATGAAAAGTATAGATATTATCAAATTAGTTTAAAATGTAATGTCTGTTAATATAGATATAAATTGTATTAGTTATAGTCTGTAATCTATGAAAGACAAAGTGATATAAGACAGAGTTTTCAGGCAGTTGTAGACTCTAATCCTGATATTAATGTAATCTTTTTCAAATTATTTATATTAAAAATTCTGTTTTTTAACTCAAAATTTATTTCTGCTTAGCATTTTATTGAGCATTAAATGATGTAATCTGCTAAAAGAAAATAAATGATAATGATTATTCTTTGATTAAGCACATACTATATCCTTAACATCACGCAAACAACTTTTCATACTATATCCTTACTCTTTGCAGTAACAATAGAAGTATCTATAGTTCGATTTTATAACTGGAAACCTGAGATCCTTAAAGGATAGTGATTTTGAAGTGTCTTATAGTTACCAGACAGGTTTTGAAATTAGAAAATTCTAAGGCAGGCTTGCTTTAGACACAAACCCCACAGTCTTTGAAGTATTCAAACTAAAAGAATATTAGTTTCTTAAGGGTGTAGGTTTTTGTTTTTTTAGTTTAATGCTACATTCCCCATTTGTAGAATAATTCCTGACATAATGGTCACAAAATAAATAACAGTATATATTTACTCAATATGGCTTCCCTTCAAAAGATACAGAAGTTCAAAGAACAGATAACTGTACATAGAGATTATAAAATGTTACTTTGAACTGTTTTCCTTTCAAAGTATTTGATGAATATATGTAATTACTTGTGTGATTTTGAAATTTGTAAATGTTAGTTTCTATCTTGTTATATGTGTGTATAACAGAACCAAGCATCAGAGCCTCAACTGTGTTTAATGTGTTAGGCCAGAAAATCTAAAGTCAGAATTATTTAATAAGTAGTTTCTGGCAACGGAAATATTAATAACTGACCTATAATTAAAAAATCAATCAAGTAAAATATGACTATACACTACAGGTAAAGAAAGGTTGTTTTTTTGTTTGTTTGATTTTTGTTTTTTTTTTTTCTGTATCAAGAGAGATAATAAGACCCAGATAAATGTAAAAGAGAAATGCTTCAGAAAAAGAACTGTATATATTTTAACTATCAAAATCAGTGGTCACCAGGGGATCGAGTGAGGGCAGATAATGACTACATCTGGGCGCATAAAAACTTTTTTAGGGATGATTGAAAATGCTTTATACCATGATCGTGTTGTTTGTTAACCTGATCATATACATTTGTTAGAACTCATTGAATGAGTCATTTTAAAAGCAAGAATACACCATTTATAAATTAAACCTTACAAATTTGAAAAAGTCACCCAGGGTTTTCCTGCAACAACTTTTGTTTTATTCTTCAATTCTTAGTCCCAAATAGTTTTGAGATTTGCCACTTCTTGTATCCCATAAGACCACATTCCATCTACTTTCATTTCTTTAGGAAACTGATACTGCCAAAACTCTTTCTTTAATTTTTTTTCTGAAAAACTATCTGAAAATTAATAGTCACTTCCCTACTCAACAAGAAGGCTATTACTGTGAGGATTTCAATGCAAAAAGGCAGGTCACCATGGCCCAAAGTCAATCACAACTGAGTCAGATTAAAAACTAAATAAAGATGGTTATCAAATTGAGCAAAACAATGAATTGCATCCAAATGAATTGCTATGACACTAATTTTATTTGGTAATTAGTAAATGGTTTCTGAATAACAGCCCAGAGTTCCAAAAAATATATTAAATTAAGAAAGAAGCAGTTTAATTGTATAGCCTGCAAAGATGACTATCATTATTATAGTAATAAACTTTTGTATGTGTCTTCATAGAGAATCAGGCCTTTTATTAGAGTATGCTATTTTTAATTAGTTTGTAATGCTCTTATAAATTACTCCTTAGATTCTAACAATAACAAAAGAGAGTGGAACAACGCACCAGAGTAGAACACAACAGAGTACAAAATGCAGTTATATTGGAGTGATAAAAAATTAAATTTTTACTTTATCTGTGATTTTGAGAAAATGTAATTAAGTTTTATAAAGCTCAGTTTTCTCTTGCATAACATAAGGATAAAAATATCTCTTTTATGAGGTTGTTGTGAAGATCATTTGAGATAATATATGAAAACTACCAACTACTTTATCTGACAATTAAGAGAATCTTAATAAGTGGTACTTAATATAATATAATCATTAATTTTTATTTATAGATGTGAGATAAAATTTTCTTCAATCATTTATATTTTCTTTAATAGTGAATTTATATGTGTTTTAATATGTAAATCAATTTAGACAAAGGGTCAAAAAAAAAGAAAGAAAAATAATTACAGTTGTTGGCTAGATATAGAAAGCATTCATGGTTAATGACAAATCTCAGGGACACACCAACTCTGACAAATTGCAAGTAATGTGAGCACAGCTGTTGCAAAGCCAGGGTAAGTGAGCATGTGAAGGAGGGTTAGGTAAAAGGACTGATTCCTGGCTGCAAAGTGTTAATATAGCTCTGCAATTCCTTTGTCAAGAAAGAATCTTGTATAATCCTAACATGGGACAAGTTTTTACTAATGCTGCAGTTTTACTAACGTTCAGACTTGTAGCTATATTTCTTCATAATAGCAGTCCATTTCTGCTATTAAAAAGGTAAGGATTATAAGCCACTTTTCGTTCTTTTTCTTATTCCCTGACCAAAGGAAAGGATTGGCGTTCAGATACAAATGATTCTTATATTTGTTGATCATTATATACCGCTCAATACCCATATTAATTCTGAGGCAAATGTTTTAAAATTAGAGATATAAAAATTCTATTTGGAAATAGCTTTGACATGTAACGAATATATGTTTATAAAGGTATCACACATATATGGAAGTGTGGAATGTGGCTGACAGAAGTCTAGTGTCTACTCAACTGAGAAAACCAGATGTTAATGCTGAGAACCCAGCTACACGAATCAAGTAAGTTATGTCGGCGGGGGTGTGGAGGAGGAGGGTAATATAACAATAAGTAGAAGGTTGTTAGAAAAATAATTTGATTTAGAAGTTAAAACAAACAAAAAAATATTAATTAGGTCATCATCTGTTCCAACACAAGAAATATAGTGAATGATAGGGAACCCACACACACTACCTGAAAAATGTCAGAGAAAGCTTGCATTTAAAAAAAAGAATGTAGGAACAAAAAAGTCTTAATTAATAATGGAGACTGACAAAGTAAACTACCTTCCTATCTTCAGTGAGTTAAAAAGTAATAATCAAAAAGAAGGTCAGATTCAAACATTAATTTATACAAAAAAAAAAATTTCCATGTTTCAGATCTGGGGTATAATTTGGAGCAGGTCTGAGACTCAAAGAGTTAAATAGTATATATCGGAAATTTATCACAAGACCAGGGTAAAATGAGCAAAAAGGGTGATTTTTAAAAAATCAAAAAACACGGACTTAAATATTTTACAGTTTCTCTCCATAAATTCTTTGATTACAGAACACTGGTTCTCAAAATCCACTGTGCCTAGAAAGCATCTGTGATACTTCATAAAGTTGCAGATTTCTGGGCATCCTCTGCAGAAATTCTAATTCAGTAGGTCTAAAGTTTTTCAAAAAAAAGAGTGATTTTTAAAATTAACATTAAAAAGTTTTCAAGAAGGTTGCCCCTGAAGCTTCAGAACATTTGAGAATCATTCGTTAGAAACTAGGGCATGCCTACACCTTAATTTAGGTAGTCTCAGAATTGGGCAGAATAATAGTTTCAAAAGAGAAAGAAACAGTGATAGGAACCACATGAAATTGGAAGGGAAAGGAAAGCTGCCTGCAAATTACCCTTAGTTCCTGGTATTGCTGAAAGGCACAAACACACAGATGACAATATTAGTCTCACAAAGTTGAACTTTACATTTTTGTCACTAAATATTTTAAAGAGTTTGTCATATTTTATTGCACTTCCATCTGAAAATACTCATAAAAATAATTTTGCTTTACTTTTTAGAAAAAATCTTGTAGCTCATATTATAGTCAAGTCTTATGATTCATTTATATATTTATAATCACTTTACAAACAAAATTTGTTTTGTATGTTTATTTCTGACGTTGCAAATTTAAACTGGATTTCCTATTTCCTGTTAAGCGGAATGGCAGACAAAATGAAAGATTCTATCATCTATCTATCTATTGTCTCTCTATTATCTATCTATCTATCATCTCTATTGCCCTGAATCGATTTTGAGAAAGTTAAGGTTTGATCGTTCATGTGATTGTTGTATGTCAGAGACATTTTAAAGTAGCTAACCTCATAAGTTTTAATTCTTTAGTTAGTCTTACTGGGTGGTTTCTATTATTACTATCTTTTTCAAACAAAAGAGAAACAGAGAAGTTCCAAGTACTTTGGTCAAGATCACAAAGCTATTAAGTGTTAATACTTTAATTTCTATCTAGACATTGAGTCTATAAAGTATGTGCTCCTATACTACATAAACAATAGAAAAAGAATAAATTAAGCTTAAAAAATTTAATGAACATTTTGTATTTAAAAAGGACAAAAATGATGAATGAACTAACATGAAAACTGTTTATTGAGTATAAGTAGATATAGTATTTCATTTGTAGGATGATTCTATATTTATCTACTTTAAAGGCCAGTGAAAAGATGCCAGAAAAATAATGGAGGGTATTACTTTGGAACTAAAAAATAGAGAGACAGAAATATAACTGCTGTATATTAGTAAAAATATTAAAAAGAGACAGTTCTGAAGTACTTATTTACCTTACATAAATTATATTTCTCTTCCCTGAGCATCATTACCTAAATTTATACATAGACCAAATAACATAGAAGAAAAACACTGAAGGACAAAACAATTTTGCTTTGAAAAAATTTATCATTTAAAACTATTTGTTTCATATAAAATCTACTAGCAAAAGAAGCTTCCTGGGTCAATAATATTTGCCAAGTATTTTTCATGATAAGAGAGGCAGGTGTTAGCAATTTTTCATTCAGTACAATATAAATTAGCATAATCAATGAAAAAATATAAAACTATATAATCACCAATCGGGCAGCATCCCTTAGGCTTAGTAATCACAACTAGTTGCATAAATCTTTATTAGGAATTATAATTAGGAAACAAAATTTAAATATTGTAGAGTCTCAGTATTTTTTTTCCTAAGAATTCATGGAACTCAGGCTCAAACGAAACAATGAGGGAGATTTATGACTATCCACATTTGTACCAGTGGATAGAGTAGCCACAGGTGGTAAACCAGATGATTACACATAAACATTGTCTGACATTTTGAAAAGGGAAAATGCATCAATAATTAGAAGCACTGTAGGTGAGTAGCTCCATGCCAGACTAACAGTGGGGTTTACTAGTACAAAGATAATTGCTGCTGGTGGTATAGAGCACCCTGATTGAGAAATCATGACGGCAAATTGAAGGTTGGAAAAGATGCCAATTTTGAAGTTTCTTCGCTTTATTTCCTAAGCATGATGAATATTCAACCAGAAGCAAAGTCATTTACTTGCCAATGACTGATAAGGGGGAGTTATTAAATTGTATAAATTTTATAATAAAAAGAAGTTTGGAAACAATTGAATTCCTTCTGTATTTCTACATTTTCTGACTATGAAAAGTCCCAGTAGGATAGAGTCTCGTGTTGTAGATCAGAAATTTGGAAGCTACATTCAGATCATAAACCAAGTTATCCAAAATCGAGGTCAATTTTTTTGTTATTGCTGATTTCCATGTAATGTTGTTGTCATTGATGTCCTTATCTGAATTGTGTTCCATATTTATTCATCTAACAAATCACATCCCCAAAACATTTCTATTTAGAGAAAAAAAGTGTCCTAGGGTACATAGTATGTGAGTGTCCCCTCTGTCTCAGTGGTGACACCAGTTGCCTAGAAATCACAAATAATTGCGTTGCTTGATTCCTGTGTTGTTTAGGTCAGAATGTATCCTATCTTCATTTACCCGAGTGGCTTTTAAGAGTGTCTCAGATTATCTATCACCATGTACTATAGGATTACTTACTTTCTTGCTTCTCTGTACAAACTCTAACTGGAATTTATTTCTGAACCATTCTTGCCTTTATGATTCTCACTTTTCCTGTTGGAACTAAGTTTCTTATACCAGAACACCCACTCCTTATCCTAAACCACGTCTCTTAATGTTTTCTTCCCACCAATGCTCTGAGGAGAATTCAGTTCTTTCTAATAATGTTCCTCCTGAAGCATTTTCAGGGCAAGCCTCTTATTTTTCTTCTATAAATCACGTGTCGTACATGGGAGAGGTGGCTGACTTTATTCTTCTCCATTTCTGCATAAAATTCATTTCTTATTTTTTTAATTTATATTTTTAGGTGAAGCAACCCTTGGTAGACCTCCCAGATTGCACAAAACTTGTCAGTTTACAATCCCTTATTATTATTATTGTTTTTTGAAATTTTTTACACCGACAGCACCTGGTCTTCCTAGCTGGTCTCCCATCCAAGTACTAACCAGGCCCAACTCTGCTTAGCTTCTGAGATCAGATGGGATCAGGCTTGTTCAGAGGGGCATGCCCGTAGACAAATTTATTTCTTATTATAATAGCATATTGAGGAAGCATTATAGAAATAATTACTGAAAAATGAAGTTATTGAAACATTATTTTAAAGGAATCTTTATTAGGACTTTAAGAATCTATATTATGTAAAACATTATTTCTGAGTAGTAGACAGAAATAGGTATGAAAGCTAAGAATGTTTTAGAAGATTAAATGGTAGAAAACCATTGAATACACTCTTCTGTGATTTCTCGGAAGGCAGTTACTGTGCCTAATAACATTGCAGCTACAAAGAGGATTAAAGACAGAATATTAGGACTATGTGTGTTATAATAGCTATGTGTGTCAAGTGATTACAAAAAAAAGGAACAAGCACAGAAAGCATCTGCTGATTTACAAACCAAAAAGACAAGAATTTGGGGGGGAAAAGTTCAGCAATTTGAGGACTTAGAGGATTGGAAGAAGCAAGTACATCTCTATCACTAAAGGAAAAAATGGAAGTGAAAAGCCATTTGAAAGATGATTATGATTATAAACTCAGTAAATTTCTCACTCTTTAAAGAAAGGTTATAGGTAAGCAAAGCACAACAGCTAGAATGAATCATGCCATATTGCATAAAATTTGGAAACCCAGAATTTAGCTTAATATAGGCACAAATGTGTTTCGAGGTAAGTTAGTATACATGGATACATGACCTGGCTCTGTCCACTGAAGTACCTAAAAGTACCAACACCCTGGCAGCAAGAGCACACAGAGTCCCCAGATCCTGGTTTGTAGCGACATTCCTCAATAAAAAGAATCTATATTTCTAGAGAAATGGCTCATCTAGTAATAAGGCAAAGAATGTCAAAGATTAGTGTACAGTATCTTGCAATGCCAGGAAATAAGGCGATAGAAACAAAAACAAACAAAAGAAAAATATATCACAAAAAATATAAATATAATACAAAGAGACGCAGGAGCTAATAGAGCTCTAAAACTGGAACGATTTGAGCAATAAAAAATTATATAGTGTTGAATTATAACCCAACGTATAAGTAAATATCCATTAGTCCATAATAATATGAATGAATAATTGAATAAATTGGAACATCTAATAAAATTTTCTGCACAAAAGAATTCCAAAAATTTTCTAAAGACACACTATCCCTCCAGAAGGTAGAGCATAACCCCCCACCCTCTATGTGTCAAATGAACAAAGTAACTTTCTTCTAAAAGAGTAATCATTTAACAGTTGAGTAACCTGAAAAACACAACCCCAGCCAGGTAATAAAGGTCAACACCAGCAATGATAAGTCATATTGATAACGGAGCATATATTGTTGATAATAAATTAAGGAGAATGATGCTTAACATCTGTGATATTCATTCTTAAAACCTATCATCAGATTAACCTAAACTGACAGATATTCTTCAAAATATATGACCAGTACTCCTGAAAATGGTCAAAGTCATCAAAAGTAAAGCAAGTCTAAGAAACTTTTACACTCTAAAGAAGCCTAAGGAAACATGACAACTAAATGTAATATGATATCCTGGATAGTATTCTGGAACAGCGAAAGGACATTAAGTAAAAACTAAGGAAATCCAAATAGAGTTTGAACTTTAGGTAACAATAATACATTGAAATTGATTCATTCATCAGTTATGACAAATGTACCATAGTATTAATAGGAAAATTTGACCATGATATAAGGAACTCTCTGTAGTAGCCTTGCAACCTACCTGTAAATATAGATCTTTTTAAATAAAAAGTTTATTACATGTTGAAAAACAACAACAAAATGAAAATAACTATGGATTTGAATGGAGACACATAGAACTTCAAGAATTTCAGGTCTTCTGCCTTTCAAAAACAAATAAGTAAATTAAAATACCAGTTTTTATCAACCAAAACTAAAATAAATAAAATTAAAAACAAAAAGAAGTAATTTTGTGTATTTTTAATGCATCTCTTAAATGTCAGCTAGTTTGCATTGAGCAGGTGAAAACACAATATTAGAAAAGAGATCACATAATCATTGGCAACGCAATATATTTTAAAATATGTTGTAGTTACTAAGGTTAGAAGGTAATGAGGTACTTTCCATTTTTGCAATTATTGTTCATTTGTATTAGCTATATACTATGGCTGTACCTTTGTTTCCTTTTAAATTAATGATGAATAATATTAATCATCCTAGAACCTAGAACACAGAGGCTGCCAATATAGCCTTTAAAGTATGAGAAGCTTTCCCTCCTTCATTATATTTTACCTTTATTTTTTATCTGAAGTTTTGTAGGGAAAAAATTGCCAGGTAGATTCTTGAGATTCAGGCTGCCATTATCCCCAGTGTTTCAATGCAACTACCTTTAAAATTATATACACAAATTGGTGAGTAATAGCTAGATAATGGTTGCACTCTTTGTGAGAAAGAATATTAAGGGACTTGCTATTGAGAATATGCAGAGAAGTGAAAACATGAGTCAATAGCTTTGCATGATAGTTTTTAAAACAAGAGTCACTTTGAAAATTAACTATATTAGGTTATATGTAACAACTTCTGTCTCCTGACCCTGAAAAAACATTTTGGGTGTCATGGTAAAACTCAGAAGAGAGATGAAAATAAAGACTATGTACTTTCCATTTACTCTTATTTTTATCCAATTATTCATACATATCCTACAGAAAGAAAGAGAGAGAGAGAGAGAGAGAGAAAGAAAGAGAAGAGAGAGAGAGAGAGAGAGGAGAGAGAGAGAGAGAGAGAGAGAGAAAGAAAGAAAGAAAGAAAAAGAAAGAAAGAAAAAGAAAGAAAGAAAGAAAGAAAGAAAGAAAGAAAGAAAGAAAGAAAGAAGAAAGAAAGAAAGAAAGAAAGAAAGAAAGAAAGAAAGAAAAAAGCATTTCTTTAGGCCTGCAGTGTTCACAATAATGAAATTCCTGGAGAGAAGAAGAATATTTTGTATATTTTTTTCTGAGCCTACTAATTCAGTCCAGACTCCAATAACTGCTGGTTATACATGATCCCATATTTTATAAGAAGAATGTGAAACAGTCTTCATTGTGTTATACATCTTTTGCTTGGGCAAAAGAAAGCAAACGGGCCAATTGCCTTTGGGAATTACAGTCTTGCCTATATACTAGGATTGAATTGGGTACTGAATTTGTAATAATAACATCGACAATAATAAACACTCATATAGTAAGAAAATGGGCCAATTGTCTTTGAGAATTATATTGCTTATATACCAGGATTGAATCTGGTACTGAATTTGTAATAATAACATCAACAATAATAAACACTCATCGTGCATATTATGTCTCAGGCTCAATACAACTGCTTGATAAAGCATGCATTGTTATTATTTTTTTCTATTTACCAAAAGAAGAAACATACACAGAGAATTTAAACTAACTTATCTGCAGTTATCTATAAGTGGCTAGGCAGGTTTAAATCTAGTGAGCCTGATTCAAGTGTACATGCTCTTAACCCTCATGATATAATTTATCATCATATTGAAGAAATCTTAAATATTTTGTTATGAATAGTTTGGTTATATTCCTAGCAACTGGAAGACTTCTGTCACTTTGACTTCAAACAATTAAACCAAATAATGAACCATGGCCACTAGGGACAAACACATTAGTATTCTGAGAGCAATTTAATATAGATTTTTTTTTTTATCACCTTTCAGACCAATATAGCATGAAAAAGATGGACTTTTTAAGTGCAGGTCAGGTACCAGGGACCTAACTGCCAAGTCTGACAGAAATTCAGATGATTTCAGGCCAACTCAGAATGGACCTATTTCAAAGCTTTGTCATGTTAGAGGGGGGCACACAAAGTTTAATTTTAGTGTAATTACCATTGTTTGTTTTTTATACTCTTCTCTGATCCTCTAGCTTATACACATGTACTTCTGTTCCTTCTTCAGAGACACAGTACTTACATGGTCTATATTTTTCCTAAACTGTATGAATATGTATATAAAATGTACAATATAAAAACAAAAACCTGCAAGTGCAATTTTGGCTACCAACTGTTGGGAGGAGGAGAGATACTCAGATGTATTTCTGTTAAAACATAAGTTTACTTCCTAGAGCTGCTCAAAATAATAAGTGACTGGCAAGGATGAAATCTGAATACTTTATCTCTGCTTAAAAGCATATACTGGCCATGATTAAATGAGAAAGAACCTTTATTCTTCTCTTTTCCTCCTTTCATTCAGAATGTATTAGCAGATGGCAAAATTGTGAACTGTCTCCAACTCATAAATTGAATTGAATGTGACCAAGACAACTCAATTTCCCCCTCAGATTGACTAAAGTTCAGACTTCTTTTTTATTGACTCTAGGTCCTTAGAGCATTTACTTTTGAAAATTTGCAATTGTAAATTCTTCTTCTGCTTCTTTGAGATGTAAATCTCTCAACCTCTTGCCAGTTTTACAATTCAGGAATATTCTTATCTAGAACCTGGGAATCATCCCTTTGCAATATAATTATTGACAAAAAATGGTGTCCAACCTTCCAGTCTCTGGGCAAATTAGAAATGCACATGGCCTAATTACATTGACCAGCCTCACCTACAACATCCTCTTAGTATATTTCCACTAGCTCACTCCAACACTTAAGTTGCCTACTTAAATGTTGTAAAGATGTCTTCCTAATCTCTCTTTTTAAGGATTTCGAATTTTAGCTTTTATCTTTAGGTCTATGATCCACTCATAATTAATATTCCTGCATGGTGTGAAGTAAGAGGTGAGGTTCATTTTTTTCTATGAGTATATCTAAATTTCTTTATCACTTTTAATATGACTATATTTTTCTTCATTAAATTATATTGGAACATATGTTTAAAAGCAACTTGGTGAATATATGTGTGCCTGTTTCTGGCATCTCAATTCTATTGCATTAATCTATTATGCTGATAGTGTAATATTATAATTATTTTAGCCTCAGAATTAGTTTTAACATTAGTTAGTCTGAGTCTTCAAACTTTATTTATTATTTAAAAAGTTCTTAGCTATTTAAGTCTTCTGAATTTCCATATAAATTTTAGAATCAGCTCGTTGATTGCTACCAAAAACAAATTCTACTGAGATTTTTGAATGAGATTGAGTTAAATCTTTACATTAAATTAAGGATAAAAAAAAAATAATAATTAACATGTTGATTTTCTGATGCATAAAATTGCATACTTCTCCATTTATTTGTATATTCTTAAATTTCTCTCAGCACTATTTTATAATTTTATTTTATAGGTCTTTCATTGATTTTGCTAAATATATACTTGAACAATTTACGTTGTAAATTCTACTTTTGAACATTTATTTTTTCCAATCGTTTGTTATAGTGTGCAAAAATTTATGTTTTGTGTATTAACCTTGCCTTTACATGACTTTACTAAATTTCATTACTTTTCTAGTAGTTTATTTTCAATATTTATGGCATTTATTTATTTTTTATCTTGTTTCATAGGTCAAAATAGTCAATATAATATTGAATACAAGCAGTAAGAGCAGATCTTTTTTTTTTCTTTTTTCTGAATAATAGGGAAAAAAATCCAGTTAGGCTTTCACCATTATGTCTGCCATTAGCTGCAGCATTTTTGTAGGTATGTTTTATAGGGTTAAGTAAATGGCCTCTTCCCAGATAACAGAGAGTTTTATCATGAATTGATGTGGAATCATGCCAAATACTTCCTCTCTTTTTATTGAAATGATCAAATGATTCTTTCCTTCATTTCGTAAATGTGAATTCTATTTTGTTTATAAAGTTATCACTAATTTTCATTCCTAAAAAAACTCTATTTTTTCATGATGCATTATTCATCTTTATATACATTTTTGTTTGTTTTGTTAATATTTTGTTGAAATGTCTTTTGGAGATACCGTTCTGAATGCATCTTCATTCATATGCTGTTCTCATGCTCTGGTATCAATATAACACTGACCTTATGTTATTTCTTTGGATGTATTCTGTCCTCCTCTGAAAGAATTTAAGATTAGTGTCAGTGCTTTATTTTTTAAAGAATATTTCTTTTTCAAATTAAATATACATCAGGTGTATATAATGAGCCAGTTTTATTATTCCTTAGTCAATACCAGGTGTTAAAATATTTTAAGTAATATCTTTCAAACTGATAGGTGAAAGATTGGACAACAAATTGTTTATTTAGAATTTAATCATTTGTAAGGTGAACTAAGTTTTAAATATGTTTATTGGCTATCACCTCTCTGTTGTGATGTACTTTGCAATATTTTGCCTACTTTTATTGAACTAATTGTGATTTTTATAATTATAATATAATTTATAGTCATATAGCTACATAAATTTTATGTATCATTTGTCTGACAGATATTCTCTATAAATCTGTATATTTCAGTTTATTTTATTTTTAGGCAAATAGAAATTTCAAATTTGTTTGTAATCAAAAGTCAATTTTTTAAAAATTATTTTTATAGAATTCAAGTCAACTAAAAAGATATTTCTCAAATTAGTATTATAATATTTAAATGTTAGTCCACTTATTTGTATATTATAGATATGCACTATACATTAGTATTCATGTTTATACTTATATTGTGTCTATCTATCTAGACACAATATAAATATGTATTCACATTTATTTTGATTAATTTTAGAATTAGTGAGACTATGACACCACTGAATATACTGTATAAGTTTATAATTTTTGAATTAATTCTACATTTGATAACTGTTTGCAAGGTTCTTATTCTTTTACTTCTCAGTGAGCCTCTTTTATTTCTCCATGAGCCTTAATGCCTCTGCCCCTAAGAAAACCAAATATCCTACTATGGTTTCATCAGGGACTGGATTATTATTGTTTCTATCTTTTGTTATTTCTAACACATTCAGAAGAATAAAAGCTTAACAATTATTAACCAAGTTACTTGATATTTTTTAGAAATAAAATTTAGTGATAAAATAAAAGAATAAAATTTCTTCCATTTAGTGTAAGTCTCAATAGCATATGTGACTAGTGTGACAAAACTACACAGTCTGTGCTGAAGCATGTTTACACTGTAAACTTACACACACTTAGTAAGACTCATTTTGTGGCATTTAATGAAGAAACCATAAAATTAACCTGTAGAAAATTCATCTTATATAGTTTTGACCATTCTTACTTTCACTTACCTCCACGCCACGTATCATACATACACACACACCTCTGTTGAGGAGAAATGTGTCGGAATTAAAAAAGAAAAAATAAAGATTATCTTAAAAACTCTGAAATTGTGCTACTCATTGAGGTTTACTTTTGGGGGAAAAAAGTGGGGAAAAAATGTTTTGTTTGTTTGTTTGTTTGTTTTTACCAAAGGAATTTAGCATGCTGAACTTTTTAGAAATCGGTTAAAATATATGTAGTTATATATATGTTGTTTTTTTCGTTGTATAACATGACTTGCAAAGAAACTAATTTTGGAAAGTTGCTTCGTGACAAGAATTTAAGGGTAGAGAATCTTTTTCTTGGAAACGGAATTATGAGTTATAGATGTTTAAAATTTCAAAGTAAATCATGCAATGTAGGCAAAACAATACATGAGCTTCGCAGTGGTAATCTGCTTCATCTTTGCCAAGGACAAGACTTTCCCCCCAGCAGACTAATTACTAGTATGGACTGGTTATTTTATTATTGTGGTTCAGTCATAGCAATCCACTGCAGCATACAAAGGAGATGGACATTCCTTTTCTGGTATATTTAGGAAACCCTTCAAAACCTTATAGAAAATAATTTTTATTTATTGTTGTTTTTTTTAATTAATTTGTTCATATCTTTGAATATTTTTGCTCATCCTCTTTAGAGATAATTACCATCTCTAAATTGTGTGTGTGTGTGTATATGTGCATGTGTGTGTATGTGTTACTCATTTTTTCCAGAAGGCTTTAAATATGAGCTGTGCTGGTTTGAGTGGCTAGTGAGATATCAGGAAAGATTTTGGATGTTAAACAGCCTGAAGGCAGGAACCGTGAACTTGCATTCTCATAGCTGTCTCATATGAGCAATTGCTGTTAAGCTCTTGGAAGGAGGCTCATAGTCAGTTAGAGGTTGTGTTGTCAAAGGCTGGCACCAAGACAGAGATCATTCCATCAAAGTGATTGATACTTAGAAGACTCAAGGGCCAGAGGTCAGGCTGCTAGAAGTGACCTGGTGCACATACCAGTTGGTTGGCTGTTCAGATTACTTTCAAGACACTTGGGTAACAATTGAGTCAAGGCAGCTCCTGGGTCACTATGACAAAAAATATTTCAAACCCAGTAAATATAATAATGTCATTTTGTTGCAAAAAGATCATCAGAAATGTGCCCGACATTACCTTTAAAATAGATCAGAGGGAAGTATGTAAACAATTCAAATAGGAATTGTATCAAATTTAAAGTTAATTAAATCTCTGCATTGAGAATAATCAAGAAATTCTATTCCCCCTGATGAGGGGGAAAAAAAAGAGTTATTAGGTAACTCTTTTCTTACACAATGAATTGTATATTGAACAATGTTTAATGTATCTAGTTGTTTCCCATCTTATTATTTTAATTATTTAGATGTCTTTGCCAATGATAGCCCTTAGAGACTTGACTCTCTAAGGAATATAAGTCTTAATAAGTAAAACTAAATCAATAAAAAAGATCCAGTGCTTCTGAAATAAACCTGCTAGCAGTGTTCCTGATACTCCTTCCTGATTAATCGACATACTGTAAAACTGGATTTGTTCATAAACATACCCAGTGTCATTCACAAACAAAAAGAAAAAATAGAGTAGTGAAATCAGTGTAACCAGATTAGTAAAATTAGTAACATATATTTAACAAAACTAAGTAAGCATCAAAGACTTCTGAGTATAACATCATGATATCAACATCTAATTGATTTACTCATGTAGAGTTCAACTGATACGTTATAATTATTCTAAATAGATGACAGGACCATCAAATTTTATGGCTGTACAACAACAGCAGAATATGAACAGGCTTATAAAAACCTGCAAGCAATAGAAATATTTTATATTGTCATTATTACTAGTAGTTTGAATCAGCTTTTAGAATTAATTCTAATGTATAAGTGCATATTTAGAGTAAGTATCATCTGGCAAAAAATACATTTATTAGAGCATATTATTAAAAACTACCATGCAGTTTTGACATCAGAAGTCTCAAGGGCCAGATGCCAGATTGTGGACATGACCTCAAGGTACACATGCCAGATGATTGTTTGGATTATAACCAGGATGCTTGAGTACTAGTTTGTGAGTATTTATTTTTAATAATTCCCTCACAAAAAATTACATTGTTCCTATTATCAACTCATAAAGAACATTGATTTTTTAAAAGTTTATACAGTAGATATAAGCTATATCGTTTCCTTAAATATCTATTTAATTATAAAAGGAGAAAAACGGACCACAAAATTAAAATTATATTATTTAAAATTTATAATAATAACTTTTTAACATCGTAAAGTAAAAAGAAAAAATTCAAGAATGTTCACATATTTTCTGAAATAAAAAATGTAGAACACGTTTTCCTTGTCATTATATATTAAACATGTCATGTAGTTTTACATAAATTTTCTAATAAGAAACTCAAAATATAGAGCCATCTCAACTTATAAGATAAAAGTCCTAATAAAAAATCTCACTTCAAATAAAGAAGAGACTTGGAGTTATAATATTAAAACATTTTGCTGTCACTCAAACAAATGTAATATACTTCGAAAACTTAGAAAATAATGTGTCCAGGATTTTCTAACCAATAGATGTCTCTGTTTCTGTCTCAAACTTTATCAATTTCTCATTCTATCATTGTGTATAATTTAAAAAATCATCCTAGTGAAATATCACAAATCTTTAATAATTATATTTCATCTACCCGCACCAACTGTCGCTTTTACATTAATCTATGTGTTGTTATATATAATTGTGTTATTAAATTTCTACACACTTAGAAACGATCCAGCTATCATGATGTTATCTCTAATTTTGTTGTGGTTAGAGTAGATGCACTGTATGTTCTAAATTATTTTAAATTCATAGGAACTTGTTTAGGTTAAGTTAATTGATGATTTGTGCTAGGTGTTCTATAGTCTTACTGAAGTTTTTGTCTAATTATTTTAATAAAAACAGAAGAATGAAGAGATCTTCAACTATAATTGAACATTTATGTACTTTTTTTTAGTCATCTATTTAGGATTTTAATGTCTTCTTGATATATTGACGCGTTTTTATTGCGCAATATCCCTCTGTATCCAAAGTAATATTCTTTAATTCAATTTTGTCTGATATTAATACAGTTACTAACTTTCTCTGTATTAGTGTGCATTAGAATATATTTTCCAGTCTTCTGAATCTTAAGCAATCTATATCTGTGTGTTAAAATGTGTTTCTGTAGACATCACGTACAGTAGCTTAAGCTTCTTTTTCTCCCCAGTCTGACAATCTCTGTATATTTCAGACTATATGTATCATTTACATTAACTTTAATTTTTAATGATTTAAGTTCTGATCCATTATCCTAGTATGTTCTCTTAAAAAATATTTTCCTTTGATTCTGCCTCCCTGTGGAAAAAAATTGTTTTTTAGTAGTTTTGTAGTCCAGTATGTGTACACGACTGACTTCCTAATTGTTTTTCATTGATTTTATTTTCCTGGGGTTACACTAGATTTTTAAAAATGTATTTTTAACTTATCACAATTCACCAACAAGCAAAATTATCCCTTTGCATAAATTGTAAAAATTCTTAGTGTCTAAATCTTTTTATTTTCCATTAATTTTCTTTTGTTGTCTTGTATTTTAATTCTATATTAGTTATGAAACCAACCATAAATTCACTAGAAACACAGGCAACAAAAACAAAAATAAACAAATAGACTACACCAAAATTAAAAACTCTGAGCGTTAAAGAAAACAATAGAGTGAAAAGGTACCCTATGGAACGGAAGTCTGTATTTTTAAATTATATAACCTCTATAACTTTAGTATTAATGCTGATCTTTATATATTGACTAATGGACAGTTTATGCTATTTTCTTTAAAATATGTGTATCAAATATCCTTTAAAAATTGTTTTTCCTTTGTGCTATCTCTGTTGGCATATTTGCATTTGTCAGCAACATTCTATGATGATGCTTTATTCCATAAAAAGGCCTAATATTGGAAATTTTAGATGCCATAATTTTTTTATAAAAGAGTTTTTGGTGCTGGCTACTTCTCTGTGGCACTCCTTAATCCACACCATTTAAGTGGTGACATTCTGCCTATGAATAGAGAAGAACCTGATTTTCAGGTATGTTCTCTCTCCATTTGCAATATAAGGAGATAGACTGGGGATATTCATGGATCAGTTCCTTGCTTTTAGAACAAAAAGGGGTTGATAACCTTTTTGTTTTGTATATAAAATTGCTAGCTTTTACTAGTGTAATCCTGTGCAAAATTTTGAATCTAAATTTGTGCAAAATGCTAGTTCTGCAACATAAATGAAAAAACCAACAAAAATACATTATGAAATCACTTATTTTTGTGTTTGTTGCTTTATGATGGATTCAATTATTAAACTCTTCCATATTCTACAAAATATTTATATTATCATCATTGTAAAAGAACAGTAATAATTTGCTCTCTTATTTTCATTCAAAATTAAGATTCTATCCTGAAAATATGAATTCTTAGTTGTTACTTACTGTAGGCTAAACACTCCAGCAATTTCAGAATCATAGATAATTCTCAGCAATGATTCTTTTTTTATAATAATGAACAAAAATGAATGGGAAAGAATTTACATTGTCTAAGCAGTTATTACATTTTAGCACATCAATTTCTCTATATGTTTATCACAATTACAGCTTTTCAGTTTATAATCGACAAACTAAAAATTACTGAAATTGGCCTTGACAGGCCCAGCTAATTGGCTCCCAAGGAGCTGTTATGTTCTACCTGGCGAATAGTCCATGAAGTACACAACCACTTGTCCAAACCACACACAAAGCTAATAATAAAGCAGCAGGAGACATCACATGGTAATAGACCATGCACTGTTATTAGTACATAATAATTCCAAATCCAAATCATCAATTAGATTACTCTCCTTACCTTGAAGAAAATGGTATTGTGCAGGAATGATTACTTTGGGACCCTCTCTGAGTAGAAACCATGCTATTTTTATTGTCTTAATGTCTCATTCTTCTGATTTTGCCTAGGAGATTAAAAACCCTGTCTAGTCATCAAACACAAAGCAAAATTAAATTAAATTAAACAGAAAAGGAAACAATGAAAAAGTCTCTTTATTCTGCAGTCAGAAAAATAAAATATGATTCAAATGATGTCTATTGAAAAACTGGTGTTATGTCTTAATTTGTTATTTGTAATTTATCATGTCCCAATGTTTTGTTTAATTTATGCAATAATTTCAGAAAATACTTTAATATACTATTAACTATAAATTTATTTTAATAAATATTTCTGTGCTTACTATGTTAATACACACATATCAGAGATGTCATCGTTATCATCCTTTCAGGATGATCAATAATATTCATAGAGAAGTGCTTAGCTTAGTGAATCATTTGAGAATAATATGAAAACATTTTTTAAGCTTAATTTATTCTATACTAAGTCTGAGAAGTTTCTCTGCTTGCTTAATTACTTTCTTTTGACAATTTTATTTTATAATCAGGTTCAATTCTGTCCCAGCTCATTAGACCTTAGTTTGGGTCATTTGTCTTTAGTAAAAATATGCCAATTATATATAATCAGGAACTTTCTAAAGCTTTTCTTCTTCCTTTCACTCCTCTTCCTTTAAAAAAAATATCTTTTATTTAATTATATTTCATATCTGTAATTTTAATTTAAACCACATATATTTTCAAACATCATCATTTTTATTTTTACCACTAAAATGCGAGTATAATTTTAATTCTTAACTATTTATTGGTACTATACTTTTAGCTCCAGTGCCTGGAACTGAGTGGGGAATAGAAGATATGACAAAGTAGGAATATCCATTAAGGAAGCCTTATCTCACAGATTTTGTTTATAATAACAAATGAATGGACTATGCTCAAAATAGGATGTTAAAAATAGGATTGAATCAAAACTTTCAGTAATTTGTATCTGTTTCAGAAAAATTCAAAGTAAGTTAGAGATCTAAGCAGGCCAGTTATATATCAGTTTGCTTTATTAATCATTTTACATTATAATTACTTGTGATTTTTGCTTTAAAAAATATCTTAGCACCTATTTATATGCTATTATATTTTAAACAATTAAGAATTTGCCTGTATAAAATGAGCCTATGACCTGAAACTTGAAGTTACATGTCTTCTTTATTGATCAAAAGTCACTTAAAGAGAATTCTCTTTTTTTTTTTTTTAAGGAAACTTAATTTTCTAAAATGGTTTCTGTGATCGTGTTGTGATTTCTTAAAACTTCCCATAATCGTCCAAGCACAGTTTCTATGACTTTTTAATATCATAATGCTTCTCATGGTCACAGGCACAGCATGCTCATTCAACGACCTGAGCGACATATTTTCAAAAGTCCTTTAGCCATATAATTATTAATATTATTCATTTACATGAATTCTTGCTGTTTGAGAAAAAATCACTAGAAAGTCAGGGAGATTTATGATTTATTGTTCAATCACTTATTTAAATGACAGTTTGAAGTTTTCCAAACACTCATCTAAATTTCTTCAATTCTGCCTAAAGATGGAATGTGTTCTAGACTTGGAAATAATTGGGTCCTTGTGTATTTAAACCAATAACAAGTTCCTAGTCCTTCAGGCAAATCTCATTTTGACAGAGGACTTCTGTTGGCCAGCTCACTACCCCTAACTGCCTAGTCTTACTTAAGGTGTTTAAATGCTACTACAGTTTACAAACAAAAGGCAACCCATGGAATAATAGAAAATATTTGGAGTACATATATCTGATATATTGGTTAGGATATGAAGAAGTTGCAACCCCTGTATGCTGTCGAGAATGTAAAGTGGGCGCAACCACCATAGAAAATAGTATGGAGGTTTCTCAAAAAACTTAAAAATAGAACTATATGATCAAATAGTCTCACTGCTGGGTACAGAATTAAAGGAATTGAAATCAGGATCTCTAAGAAATATCTGTACGCCTGTGTTCATTGTAGCATTATTCACAACAGGCAAGATATGGAAACATCTCAATTGTCCACAGATGAATGGATAAAGAAACTGTATAAATAAACTTATTCAAACCTCAGAAAAGAGGGAAATCCTGCCACTGGTGATCACATGGATAAACTTTAAGGGCATTTTCTAAGCAAAATAAGCTAGTCACCAGAAAGATAAATTCTGTATGATTCTATTTATACAATAGTAATTAAAACTATCAAACCAATAGAACCAGAGAATGGATTTGTGGTCGCCAGGGGTTGGGGAAGGTCAAAATGGTAAGTGTTTTTTCAATGAGTATAATATTCCAGTTATGCAAGATGAGTAAGTTCTAGAGATCTGTTAAAAACAACTTTCCCCCACCAAAAAACAAACAAAAACAAAAAACAAACAAACAAACAAACAAAAAACCCTCAAAACACAATAAAACACAAAAAAAAAGGGACAAAAAAACTTTTTAAAGATGATTGGTATAGCTACTACCTTGATTGTGGTTGATAGTTTCACAGACATATGCATATGTTTAAACTCATCAAATTGTATATATTAGGAATGTGCAGTTTTTTGTATATAAATTGTACTTTAGTAAAGCTTTTTTAAAATAGGAAAGTAACTGGAAAGAATGGTTTAGCTAGTGGGCTAACTAGAAATACAAAAACAGAACAGAATAATCAGTTTAATTTATGTAAAAATGTTTAAATGCAAAATTTAAAAGCAACATTCATGTATGCATAAAAATTTAAGAATCTTTACCTGATAAAATATCCAAAACTAAATCTGAATTAAACTTGATGTTTACTTTTCTGTTTAAAAGAACCGTGCTTTTCATTGATTTCATGTTCTCTTCCTGAATATTTGGATTTTTATTTGCTTAAGATTTATGGGATAAAATTGTCATCATTTGTCATAATTTGCTTAAGAGGAGTCTCAAATCTATACATGACACTCTAAATGCTTGTTATAATTATGAATCAATAATTATTTTGTTGAATAAAATTTAACTTTAAAGTAGAGTTAAGGATTCCCGAATTAATGTAAATAATTCTTTAACTTTTATATAATTATCTTAGAAATAGTAAAAGGAACATCATTTTGTTATAAATAGTAAACGCATTAATTTTTTTCTGCTTCAGTTTTACTAAATATAAGATCATATACCTGAAGGCACGGGGAAATGAAAAGTATGTATTTTTGGCTTCAATTAGGATAATGAAATAGTTATTCTAATTCTTTGTTAATTTTTATTTCAAATAAATAAAGACATCTAAATGACATTTATTAATTTTTCAGTAATGCATCATTGAGGAGATATTTCCGTACAGTGTAACTTCACTTTGGAAAGTGTTTAGAATTGCATAAGTCACAGCACAAATTATCATTAATGATCACGTTAAAATGTTTTTTTATGAGAAGCATAGAATGTGAGCAATATAGAAGAATTACACAAATAATATTATAAAAAAGGATACATAAATTTATGATGTAAATTTTGCAGTTAAATTTTATTTATTTGAATGTGTGCATCATAGAAAAATTTTTTTTCAGGTAAGTTAATTTTAATTAAATATTTCTATATATTTAACATACATATTAAGAGTGTGTATCATTATTTGATGAATTTTTTGCAAAGAAAATGCACCTATGTAAACACTAGCTAAAGAAAAGAATGAAAGAACCAACACACCAGAAATCTATGTTCTACTTCCTTCCATCCACCCTTCTTCCCACAGGTAACCACTATGTGAACTTTCATGATGAATAATTTTCTACCATATAATTATATAGTATTTATCCTCTCTCTAATATGATGTATATGTAGATTATTCTCACTTCTTAGGTGTATTCTTCTGCTTTGTTATAATTACTCACCAATGAATTGACTTTTATATTGGTTAAAGACATTTCAACACATAGGTTAGCAACACAGGCATCAAATATTTCTTTTCTTCTTAAAGTTTTATCCACTTCAGGTTAATTTTCCCAAAGTTGAACAACCAAGGACCCTTTTAGTTGCATTCTGCTCCTGGTATTGCCTCTTCCTGAATAGTTTGAGTCAAGAAACCAACCATTCTTAAAACTCTGGGAATTCACCATATTATAGGAAAGACTCTTCAAAATGGGACCTATATGTCCTTAAAAGTATATCAAGGTGCATGTGTGGAATGCATAATAAGATGGAATATTTCTCACAATCTCATAGTTTTCCTAAAATTGATGTACCTAAAATGCAGTTATGATGGAGAAATTATTCTGGATGTGTTGTTCCAATTCTTCTTTTACAATCATCCTCTAATGCTTTATAATAAAAATGAGTATTTTTTACCTACCCCAAATCTTACTCTGTTATGTTTCCCTTTGAAAATAGCATTAAAACTTTTTAGCATTGAAATAAATTATGTTAATATTTTGCATATATCAGCAATTGCATCCTTGCAATCATTCATGTTGCAATAATTTTCAAAATATAGTTTTTCAAAATATTTCAGGGACAGGTGAACAAAATATTGGAGTAGCTCTTCAGTGATCTCATTGAAGTGGGAGGCAAAGACAGTAGTTGTGAGCAAGGAGGTAGTAGGAAATTTCGAAAGTTTGAAAAGAAAAGAGATGAAATTGTTGTTTTAGAAAATGGAGGTATGAATTTAGGAAATAGAACATTGTGTACATACATCTGCTGATCATATTACTTGAGGTTGGTTTAGGAACTGAATAGAGAACTGGCTTTACACAGATTTGGGTTTTTGCTATTAAAGTAAATGAAAATAGCACTATATAAGCTTCAATTTGAAAGCAAACATCACGTGGTGATTCTAGATATGAAATTAAAATAGCAAAATGTGACTAGATTAAATTATTCCTGTGGAAATAGTCTGTAAAGTATCTATCATTATGTAAAATTAAGATACTAGTTTTACTAATTAGTTTATTTATTATGGTTAATAATACCAATTTCAAATAAAAACTACAAAATAGAAAATTTCTTAAATAAATTTGTAAACTACATATAATTTTTTTACAAAAAAGTATGAAATCATAAACTTAATCCTCCATTCAGCTATGACATACTATGTTTTAAATCGATGCAATTATAAAAATGAAGAGAGTTTCAACACAGTAAGCAGTGGGCAATGGTGAGATAGGGCCTGTACAAGCATCCCTTCCCCCCAAAAAACAAAACAAAACAAAAATAAAATTTATCACCTGTATTACTTCAGAGGATTGACTATAAAATTAATACTTTTTGAAAAATTGTGGTTGAGTGAGAAATGTTACAATAAAATTAAAAAATGAAAAAAAATAGGCAATTTTAAGCAGCCTATGTTGTATTGTAAAGAAAATATAAATGAAGCACTGTTTCCTAAGTAGTAATATTGAAAGAAGTGATTTTCTTTTCAAGCAAAGATGTTGGCATAACTATAGCAGGGAGAAGGGCTAAAAATCTAAGCAAGCTATGATCACCCATCTTCTATAACAAGAAACAAAATAATACTGTGTAATATGGTAAATAAAGACACAATGGTGTAGGAGAATTGTTGAAACAATGAAAAGTATTGCCTCTGGAAAGTTGGATGGTGTTCAGAGAAGAAGAGGCCGTGGAACTTCTGCTATAGATGTTGTATAAGTTCATAACACAACATGACTTAAATCATGTACATTTAGTACTCCGATACAAAGAAAATCAACTTAAAAATACAGTTGAGAAAAAGGCCCCCAAATATTGAATAAATGAGTAGAACCGAATAAATGAAATAAATTTCACATATAAATTCAGTGAAAACATAAACCTATGCATATGTCCCTTCGTATGAAAACAGCCACGCCTATACAAAAAAGCAATTTTGATAGCACTTCTGATGTTTCTCAGTTCACATGAAAAGGCTAACAAAGAAAGAATGGATTGGGTAATAGAAATTATTATAACATTTCTCTCCTTATAATCTTGAAAAACTTACAGATACCTGCATTCTTACTTGAAGAGGTGTAAAAAGAAGTGTTTTAATGTCATCGTTTGAAAATTATTTTTGTAAACATAATTTGATCCACTTTCAGAATAATATAGCATCCAGTTTAAATTGTGATGAAAGGGAATAAATGTGTTCTGCTTCCTCTCCCACAAGCAATTGAGGCAGATTACAACTATTTTTTTTTTTTTTTGGAAGCGATTAAGAAGGCAGAATGAGTCACAAATGCTAGAAGTTAAACAGCTGAAATGGTAAATTATTTTAGAACAGATGTTTAAATGAAATGAAACCAACATTTGAGAGGCAAGAATGGGTGTTAGAGAATGAAATAATCTTTTCAGTGACCTTTTATATAGTCCACTTTTGACAGGCACAACTTGCCAAATCACTGACTGTATGTAAACTGTTGCTTTGAACGGAAAAATTTTAATAGACCTAACTACTGTAACTTTAACTGTTGGAAATATTTCTGTAGGCAGGTATTCTGTAATGATTATAACTACAAAAAAATAATGAACAAGTACCAGTAGTACTTACTGACACCTATCCTCAGTGAAATCTTTCCATAAATAGAAATTAAGTTTTAAAAATTGTATTCCTATTTTGTATATCAAGAAATAGTTAGAAATAGAGAGGTTGGTCGTTATTTTACAAATCAGTTGAATAATTTCTGGAGACAAAATTCAATTTCAGCTTTGTTTTCCCCCAAAACCCAAATATGTCCACAGCAATATGCTGCTTTATATAGTTAGAATAATTCTGGGTCTTTTTTGTTTGTTTGTTTGTTTGAGGGATACTATTGTCAAGAAAGAATGTGTAAATAAAAAGTCAAATTTTATTCATTCTGAATATATGCTCAGGAGGCATGCAGTGTCACCTAACTCATCTACCCAAACGTTTTTAGTAGTAATTAATATATAATCATTTAAAGGAAAATGTATAATTTCTTCATTCATTGATAAAAATAACAAATTTATGATTACCTACAGTGGTAGGCAGAATAATGGACCCCCAAATATATTCAGGTCCTACTTCACAATACATGCGAATTTGTAAAAGTCACATGGCAATGGATAATTAGGATTACAGATGAAATTCAGGTTGCTAATTAGTTGACCCTGAAATGGAAGGATTATCCTGGATTATCTGGCAGGACCTAATCTAAACAAGGGTACTCATATGGGGAAGCACCAGACAGATGGCATCATGATCAACACTCAAACCAATGTTGCTGGCTTTGTAGATGGAAGAATGAGGCCATGGACCAAGGAATGGGAGCAGCCTCTTGAAGTTTTAAAGATTAGGAATCCCTAGAGCCTCCAAAAGAAATGCAGCTCTGTCTGCTGACACCTTGATTTTATCTTTTTAGACCCTTTTGGACTTCTGTCCTCCCAAACTAGAAGGTGATAAATTTGTGTTATTTTAAGCCATTAAATTTGTGGTAGCTGTCGTAGTCCTTTGTTTGTTTCACAGCAGATACAAATTATTCCACCTGCTATAGGGGAGACAAAAATTTATCTGCAATCTTAGGTTTTCAACTGGATCTCTAACAAAAAGATTAACAAGAGAAAAGAAGTGTATTAACATAGGCAGTACTCATCATGGAGGAGAAACCTAAACAAAATAACTCAAAGTGAGGAGTTATGACTTTGTCTTACATGGTATCTTCAACAAAAACTTGTAGAACAATTATAAGACAAAGGAAAGCAATTTTTGGCTTCTATGCAAGGAAAACTATGAGAAGGTAAATATATGGTGGAAACTCATGGAGTAAGATGTGTTTGTAGATTCCTCTGGTGCCATCTCTGCGCTGATAATAGCCTGCCTTTAGTAGAAGGTGAATTTATACCTTGCCTTTAAGCAGAAAAGGGAGGGTACAGAGAGCTTTTCCCGGATTTGTTGCCTCTTAATTACCTTCGGCTCAAAATAATTTTTAATGTCAAAGAGGCATATTTGGGATAACATTTTCTGGTTTCCTTTACCACTATATGCCTGTATCTTTGCTAGGTGTTAGCGATAGACTCTTCAACAAGACAGAAAAGACGCCTTGTCCTATAATAGCTTACATTTTAGAAATCACTAAAGGAAAGAAAAAACAAGCAAACAAATAAAATTAGGTTATATCTATGAAGGTAAAAATAAGATGTTGGGAAAGAAAGAAAAAAAAGAGTTCAAATTTGTCTGCAGTTTGCAGAGGTATAGAATCTCTCAGAAAACTACACAGGCACTGATAACTACAAAATTAACAGTTAGCTATGCCAGTACATTGTAAAATAGCATTTCGAGACAGAACAGTGAATTCAGAAATTGTAAAGAATAAAGGAACCTGATGCCCGGAGAAAAAAATTATGGCATTTTAACAAGAAAGAGTTTACTGGAGAAGCGGTTGAAGGTAATTTATATAAAACCATGTAGGCCCTGGTAGATACTTTAGATTTTACAAAAAGAACAATGAAAACTGTCAAATTATTTAAGAGAATGACATTATCAAATATAAAAAATTTAAGATGATTTCCTACAGATAGAGCATGAATAAAAGTAGTTTTGGAGAAGAATATGGTGGCTTTGATTAACTGCAGAAAAATGAAGAAGGTTAAATAAAAAAATGAGACAGGGCAAGAAGAATTGCAAATGAAATAGATGGGGGAGGTGCAAATGGAAAATTATGAGTGACTATTAGATTTAAATTTGATGAACTGGATAGATGCCAATGCAATTTATTAAAATGGGAAAGATTGTCTAAGGAACAGTTTAGGGAACAAAATATAGAGTTCCACTTTAATAGGTTAATTTTCAGAGGACTAGAGAAAATCTAGATGAAAATATTAGGTAAGTTATTTAATACATATATATATAGACATACATATAGTGTATGCATGTATATATAAAAACACATACATCATGTACACATACATATATGGTTATCTTTGTGTATAAAATTTAATGATAGGCTGCTGCATTTTATCTGGGATTTTTAAAAAGTAAATATACTTTAGCAATGTTACTGATACATATTATTAATATAACTTTATTTTAATAGTGATAGATTCTTGAGGTTATAGTCAATGAATCATCATAATGTTGATGAATAAAATGGATCATCTATGGAAGAAATAGATAGAACTCTAAATGAATTCTAAGTTAATATCTATTGTTGCAAGATTATAAACCAATACTTCTTAGGACCTGCTAAAAATAAACAAAGAAAAACAAAATAACATTGATATTATTGGAAATTTTCTTTTTCTTTGTTTTAAATAGATCATAAATATATATTTTAGATGTCAAGACAGACAAAAAATGAATTTAAATTAAATTAGGTGGTAGCTGGTATGTAAATATTTATTAATATGCTTCTTTATCTATCCAAACAAACAGTAATTGCCAAGTGCTTTGAATTCTCAAAAGCATTTGTGTCTTGTCAAGTTTTCTGTTATTGGCATATGGCATATGGTGTTAATCAAATTTCATCAAGGCTAAATTAAAGATATTTATGGTTTATGATTATAATTTTACAAGTGTGAAGTATCGGCCAGAATCCAGGGAGATGATCAGTATAGACTTTATGTAAAAATCACAGAAATGGATGAGATGACTCAGAAAGTACGAGAGAGAGAAAATAAAAAATCAGGACTGAATTTTGAGAAGCTTCATGGTACATATTGGATAAAATACAACAAGCAAATTAGGTGAGAGGAGAATCCCAAAAATCTAGGGTGATTTAATCCAAGATAAAATTATGAGCCATCCTCTATAGTAAATAATAGGTTGAGTAAGAAGAGGACAAAAGTCTGTATAAAACACAAACAATGGTAGCCTAGATGTCATTCCCTGAAATGGAAAGTTTATGGAACTCCCTGTGAGTGACAATGGGGAAAAGCCTGGGATTCCTCAGTTTATAGCAGAAGATGAAGACAGATATCAGCTGCTTGCCTTTGCTGGAGGGAGGAAGCACAGACACCTCTGCAAATGGAAACCAGGGCTGATAATTGACTTTTTAAATAATCATTGTTTTATCGATCTCATTTCTGAATTATATGACTATCTTCTTTAGGAAGGAATAACTTTATGGTTTCAGACAATTTCTTAACCGAGTAAAATTGAATAAAAATTTTACTAATTCTTCATTACGTGTAGGCTAAAGTTTATACCTCTAATTTAAAATTCCATATTTTTCACAATCCCATCCCAGCTTTCACTGAAAAAATATTATACTTTACCTGGATTTTGTAGCCATCAACTAATTATAAAATCATGTGTTTTCTTAATCGAGTTTGTCACCCTCATTCTCTTTGCTAACTACCTGAACATTAGTCATTTTAATAAGCCTTTTAAATTAAAGTGTAACCTTCATACAGAAAAAAAAAAACACTAAAAGTGCTCAATAAGTTATCTCAAAGTGAACATATCATTGTAAACACAGCACAGGTCAAGCAACAGAACATCGTCTGCACACAGAAAAGCCACCTTTCCCTTCACTAGGTCCTGTGTTCTCCCTAATAAAGCAATATTAACTGGCACTTTGACCAGTTTTGGGATTTATATAAATGGAATCATATAATATGTATTATTTTGTATCTACCGCCATTCAGTCAGTACATTTGTGACTTTCATCCATGTATGGTTGTTGCAGTATTTTCATTTATTTTTATTACTGTATGGTTTTTCATTTTACATATATATTTTTAAACTATATTACAGACTATCTGAATGACCAGACATTCAAAGATTTAGAAGAAGAGATCTCTGACTGGAAACCATAAAATCAACAAGGTCTGAATACAAGAAAGAGTTGAACATCATCATAAAGCAGAATTCTAACACACACACACACACACACACACACACACACAAATACAAACCCCTATTGACAATGAAGAGAGTGGTATAAAATAAAGTCATTAAAGAATAAAGGGCCCAGATCTTGTAGGCCTTATTGCCATGATAATGGAGTTTGAATTTCAAGGAGAAATGTTGAAAGACTTTTTTAAAACCACTTTATTGAGATGTGATCACCAAAAAACAACAACAACAACAACAACAAACCAAAACTGTATTCGTATAATATGTTATAGGCCAGGCAAAGGATGTTCATGTTTTGTTCTATATAGTTAAAATGGAAATGAAAATAATGGATTGATAGTAGGGGAAACATTTTGAGAAGAGGTAACACCAAAATTTTAAATTAGCACCTACACAGATGTGTCTCTTACTTAGCAAAGACTGAAGGATGGTTCAGAATTGGTGATGAGAAAGTAGAGAAATAAAAAAACAATTAGATCACTTTAATATAAGGAATAATGCCAGATGGAGAATAAGTGCTCATAAGTATTAGTTTGTCTTTTCTGTCTTTTGGACCTTTAGAAATAATACTTTCTCATTCAAAATCACTGTTATTTATTTAGGAGACAACTTGTTACTTAAATCAGAAACAACTTGTTATTTAAATCAAAAGAAGACAATGAATAAAAAAGAAAGGTATATGTAGTACCTATATATTAAATATTAGATAAGTATTAGGCATTTTGTAAATATATTGTTTAATTTGTAAAATGATTATGAAGTATAGCAGTAATGAGGATAATAGTATGCTACTGTTAAAAGAGCTTAAGTAATTCTCTATGATATGTGTTTCCCCATAAAATGTGATGAGTCAGTATCACATATAGATTTTGGAAGTATAAATTGTATGAATTTTACTTGTCTCTCCTAGCTTCTTCTCCCTAGGATATGGTGGTACTCTTCCATGATTACTCTGACAGAGACTCGATTGCAATTGTAATTGAGCCATGGAGAAAGGGATTTGATGCCAAGACAATCATGGATGTTATATTAAGGAGGAGCGCAATCTTTGTAGGAAGTACAATATTATTATGTTATGTTTTATATCAGAGAAAAATAGAATCACAATGCAAATATTCAGATTTTCTTTTCCATTACTAATGATTCAGCTGCCAGAATGTAACTTTAAAAGAACAGATGTCTTGTCTAGGACATTTTCCAACTTCATTACATGAATGAGGCCTTTTACAAAAACTTTATGTAGAAGTTTTTAAAGGGTCAGCATAATGTGAAAATTCACATGACCTAAATACACATCTAAGCATAACACAATGGTAACTTCGTGGCACTCCCCATATTGGCATAATAGGCTATAGTGCCATAAAGGAGACACTTTGAGTTGCAATTAAAATGATATTGCATTGAATGCAATTATTTTATTTTTATTTTTGCTTCTACTACTTCATGTGAATATAGTATTTTTATTAAATATGTTTATATATTTTGCTCAGTTTTACATTTTTACAAAATCATCATGTCTTCTCATTGTGTAGTTGACAGCTCATACTTTTGAACTAAATGGTATTGTTAACCAAATATTACTGGCAATAATTATGAAGGCAGTGATTTGTAAACTTTGTCTTTCTTTTTTGAAATAGCAATTTTAATGTTATTTGATTGCTCTAATTGTGTATAAGTACTTAAAGTATAATTAATTATTGAGATAAAATAAGAAAATGAACTTTACATCATGATATTTAAAAAAAATGAGATTTTATCTAAATTTAAAAGCTAGAATTTTAGAAACTTGCTTACAACTCTAAGACTACTGAGGTTTCCCAATGTAAATAATATTAATGATTAGATTTTTTATAATTAAAAAATAATATATTATTCCATTAATAGCACAACTATATTTGTGTGTGGTACATCTTTGAGTGTGTTTATATGTATGTAGTTTTTGGATTTACAAATCACTCTGACATATTGGTGGAATGAGATTTTGATCTAATAACTTTAGCTTCATTAGTGACATTTTCATTCTCATTAATATTTTTAGCCTAAGCATTAGACTTTCTAGACTTTGCTTTTAGTGGTTTAGAAAAGTAATCTGAGCATAAAAGAAGTGAGTTCTTGACCTTTGATATTTCATAGTTAAGAATCAGGAAATATATATGGGACAGTTCCCCCTACCTCACTTGTTTTAATGAGATAAAGAGTGGGGTAGGATATCAGAACAGGTTGATGTTGGAGTAGATCTTAGAAGGAGAACTGCTTTCTGCTTTCATTTCCAAACTAAGGCTATAAATTTCAAGTGGAAGGTGAAACAAATAAAAGTCCCTTATCTGGAAACCTGCTTAATGAGGTTATGGCAGACTCATTTTCCAAGAAAGATACAGGAAAACAGATGAATCTCACAGAGAAGAAACAGTGTCAGACTAGTGGCTGAACAGTATGGGTTACATACAATGGTTATGTTCAATGTATAAGCAGATGGAATGACAGCAGACATAATCCCTATACAGATCCACAAGGAAAAAGGAGCAAGATAATCTTTCTATTTGGCTAAGAAAGTATGGTACTGAGAGCCAAGAAAAAAAGGCGGACTTGTAGTCAGAACAAGCAGAATGTGGCTGTGCATGCTGGGTTAAAAGAAATGTGGAGACAACATGAAAACACAGACATCTAAGCTTACGACAGCATGAAGGACCATATAGGAAGATGGACAACTCAGTGTATATTAACGTGTATGGAGGACAACCAATGACGAGAGACCAGATGACCGCTTCTTCTCACTTTCTATGGAATTTCAGCTACAATCACATGGGTGTTCCTTTTGACATAAAGTTGAGGAAGACAAAACAAAAACAAAAATAAAAAAAAAATTGAATAGAATGACTTTACCCTGAATTGTGTAAGTTTTATTTTATTTTATAAACAACCAGATAGAATTATAGTTCGTGATTGAAATTAAGTCCCCCCACCCCGACAAATTTGAATCAGTTATTAAGAGAATGTGACCCTCTGATTTACATTAAACATTTAACTGAGGAATAGAGAGATTAAGTGACTTGCAATATATGCAAACCTAAACATTAAAAAAGTTGACATTTAAATCCAAGTCTTCACAAAGTGCAAATGTGAGGAAGTAAGAACCATTGGTAGCTATTCTAGAAGGATGACTAGTATATTTTACCTGCTAATAGTCACACTTTGTGGAATCCCTCTCTTTAAGTATGGACTGGACACAGCGACTCACTTCTAGTGAATAAAATATGACACAAATGATGATGTCACTTCTGAGATTAAGTTTTAAGACTAAGACTTTTTATCTTGCTAATATTCTCTCGCTAGTTCTTGATACATAATTCCTTGGCAAAGATCACCTGACAAAAGACTGAGAATGACCTCTAGACAACCAGATAGTAAGAAATAAAGATTCTCAGTCAACAGTCCTTAAGTAAACCAAATTCTTCCAGCAACTACTTGAGTGAGCCTGAAAGTAGATCCTTCTCCAGTTTTACCTTTAGAGGAAAACCACATCTTGATTGCAGCCTATAAGAGACTATGAGGCAGAGGACCCAGGTAACCAAGACTGGATTCCTGACACATAGAAACTGTGAAATAATAAATGTCATTTTAAGACTCTTAAAAAAATAAAAATAACTGAGCTAGGCCAGAGGGAAAAGAAGACCCAAAACCAGAGAGAAAGCGCGGGCGTGGTCACGGAACAGAGGTGTATCTACACCATGGACAGGGGTGAGGAAGGGTCTGAGACAGGACCAGGGGCAGAGCAGGGGCATAAAACAAACAAACAAATAAAACAGGAAAAAAAAAAGCAACAGATCTTATTTAATCATAAATCTAAGGCAGGTTCACTAGTGCAGTGAATTTTCTCAAAGATAGAACTAAACAATGACCTAGAATGATCAAGTACAACATGAGAAAATCATCTCTCTAAGATTTTGAGATTTCAGTTGCTTAAGGAAGGCTCTCAGTGCCTGGGTTTGTTTGAATTTATGCTGACAGTGACATATATCTAGTAATTCGTATTCCTTCCCATTCATCTGAAGTTGTCAGATACTATGAACTGCTAACTATCTTTAGTACTATGAAAATGAATTGCTTACTTCTATTTTAAGCAAAAAATGAAATATTACATAAAAAATGAAATATTGCCAGATATGTGGAATTTGTATTCTGTTTTATGTACAGTGACTAAGGCAACTTAAAAGACAAGGTAAATCTACCTTCTCATGATTTTTTTAAAAATGTAATTGAGTTTCACTTCTTTCAATAACTAAAAATTTAAAGAAGAAGAAGAGCTGATACTTTTCTCGTTTGACTATATGAATATTAATGTTTTATTTAGACTGTATGTTTATTAAAGCATGGAGAAAAAATTTTTGTATCATGAGATAATTTTAGTCATTTTTACTCTGAGAAGAGATCTGGACTAAAAAGCCAAATATTAAATGATAAAAACAAAATAAAATGTGTTAACACTTATGTGGTCATTGACTTTAAAATCCCCATTATGTGCCTTCATTTAAGACTAGTGGATTTACTTAAAGTCTATTTTCAAACCAAGGCGACAACAGATTAGAGGCTCTGGCTCTTCTATATGGAGGATTTTTTACTTATTTGGCTACAGCATGGTCCAACCACCTACAAGAGATACTTAGAAAGCGGAAATTTCATGAATTTGAATGAGAAAAAAAAAGTACCTCTTTATTTTTATCATATTCTCATTGAAATTTAACATTTCTTTCAATTGTGAATATTGGTCATGAACCACATTAGTAAGAGCAATACCTATGGCATTTTTAGAATAGATTTCACAAATATTTACCTATCACATTATCCCTGTTGCATGTTACTTTAAAAAATAATTTGTACTCATCACAACTTTAAAATTAACATTTTATTAACTTGACATTATTAAAAGAATTACTATAGAAGCACATGTGTTCATATTACTAAACTTTTAATAACTACATATTAACAAAATTGGTTTCCTTTACAATCCCATGTATTTTTGCATTTTTATGCTTTTTAAAACATTATTGTGTAAAGAAGTCCATAAGCTTTACCATACTGCCATAAAGGTCCATTGCAAAACAAAACAAAAAACGATTAGCAGTCTTGTCAGGAATGGCAAGGAGGGAAGAGGAGGGAGGAGGAAGTAAGAGGAATAGGGGAGAAGGAGGGATGGGGAGAGGGAGAGAGAGAGAGAGGAAGGGGAAGGGGGAGAGCAGTGACAACAGAGAGGACGATAAGGCTACTCATTCTTGAGGTCTTACTTTCCCTTGCCCTTATACTTAGTACTGACAGAGGGGATATCCATGGATAATAGAATGGGTCTGAACTTTTCACACTTGTAGATAGATAATATAAAAATTCCTCATTTTGAAACACATGAAATCTTTACTAGTAGTTTACTCTGCATGGAGAAAGTCATTGACATTTCTATATTGTCTGAATGTGTTTCTGACATGGGTAATGGTAAACAAAACTCTGAAATATTTGTTTCAGCTCTCAAATTCTGTGCCCAAGGAGGGAATTCTAATGTACTCATCAATATGTACAGATAATATATTCATCCAGTCTCTGTACTGGGTTCTTTGCCTTGGGAATTGTTTTATTTATTTATTTGCCTTTCTTCTTTCTTCCTCCTCTCTCTCCTTAGGACTTTCCTACCTCTTTCTCCTCTTATTTCCAATTAGCCACCTTTCTCTATCTCATTCTCTCTCTCTCTCTCTCTCTATCTCTCTCTCTTTTTCTTCCTCCTTCCCTCCCTCTTTTTCTTTTTCCTTCCTTCTTTCATTTATTTTTTCCTGAATGTTATAATCAATCTAATCTGAGCTAAATACTTATCTGGAAAAGCATTTTTACCAATTAATAGTTTTTTAAACTTTATACTTCATAAACTTTATGCTTTATAATTTTTTCAAGAATTTCTTTTAATCTGAAGAGGATCATTATAAATCAGTATGAATGTTAAAAGCAGGGCCTCCAAATGTGGAGTTGTTTTCCAGAAAACCGTCTCTAGTTTGCAAGTATGTTATATGCCTACTACAAATACATTCACACACATAAAAGCTTCCACTGTTCATATAGATGCTATACACATTTTCCGAGTGTGGTGCTTGCAATAAAATTTAATGTTTTTGTTCTAATTACATACATTTAAAGGAATATACAGAAAATTTTATCTCTCTAAGTAACTATCTACAATTTGAAGCATTACCAGCATAGTTATTTTCATTGTACAATTGATTCACTGATCTGCCATTATTAAATTTTTAAATCTTGTCTCAGCAAGGCATTTCCGTTGTTTGTGATAAAAAAATACAATATTAGGATATAAATATTACTATGAAATGATTGATGTATTTATTACATTCATGATCTTCCTTTAAAAAAAATCCCCAGTCTCCTAACTCTCAAACATAGGCTTTAATAACATATTAACACATAACTCTTTACTATTATGTTTAGATTTTGGATTTTTAAATAAAATTTTATAAATTTATTTTATTATGAAGTTTGAAACATGTCTACATATTTTTAAAGAAGCATTTGATTTCTGCTTGATTTCTTGTATCATTGTTTGAGAATTATTTGAGCTCTGTTAATCAAAATATTTCACGCATTTTATTTCATAGGAATTTTTTTCAAAGGATAATTATTTTTTGAACATACTAAGTCTGAAATTATACGCATTGTATGACTGTGTATTCTGAACATTATCAGCAAGACGTGATATTTTTAAGTAGTATCAGTTATATCTCTCCATTAAAAAAATATGATGCTCATCAACAGCTGAAGCTTTTTTACGTGTGACTTTTTCTTTTGCTGGAAAGTATTATTTGTTTTCATTCTTTCTTTCTGCCTCTTTGATATTTACCATTCACTATATTTCTCTTAAGTCATTATTTTCCCTGAGTGGTGAGTGACTCTTTCTTCTCTACTAGAAAATAATTTCAACAATTGAACTTGATCACTCTGTGAATGCAGACTTTCTTGAATTTCACTCAGTGGAATTATTTGGTCACCTGTTAGGTCCCAGGTCCTGTATTTGACACACACACACATATATATATATTTTTTTAATTAAAAATGTAACATTGATTTATCTTCTAAAAAGTTACATATGTGAGAAGCTGAATGAGGAGCAATACGTAGACACAGAAATAGTACCTTATCTAAAAAGTACATTTACTGAGGAGTGCACATGAAATCCAACCTGAGGATATATCAAATCTCATTGATAACTAATAACAAAGACTCTTTAAACTAACTAAAATGAGGAACAGATGTGTATTGCAAATAGCGAAAAAATATATTCTAACATTCATTTGTGGACATTAAAATATAATATTATTTTAAAAACTATTGAATTTATTCTGCATTTAACAAAATATAAGTTATATTTGCATATATGTGAAATCTGCATCAAAATCTGAATCCAGTGGTGATTATCTGTTTGAATTTTTTTTACATTACAGTGTAAAACCATATTACCAAGTCTTGCATTTTTTTACTTTTTAATTAAAATTATAAAAGGAAATTTTTTTCAAAAATAATTAAATTTCTCAATTCTCTGAAAATCTTTTTAAAAATCATTTTCTTTCATGCATCTACCTGTCATTTTCTCCAACATTTTTCTTTTAGTGTATTTTTAACACGTCTCCAGGATCATTTTTATAAACTTGATGAAATTCTATTTTTGACTGTATTTGCAATTTCACTTTGTCATTGATTTACACTGTATATTGATTGCAAATTCCACAATGAGCAAGAAACTAATTCACAAGCAGATTGATGTTATAGGTAAGGAATAGAATCCACAGTTGATAAGAAGACTTTTTAGAGCAGACTAATTTAATAAGTTGTCATTTAATATTTACCTGTCAAGATTCATTTTGCTTCAGTGTATAGCAGGAAGTCAAGAGAGAGAATAAGACAGTGGTAGGGTGAGGCAAGTGCAGGACCAGAATTCCAGACTCTGGACAGATAGGGAAGAAAAAGGCACAGACAGTTAATGTATTTGTAAAGCAAATTATGTAAATGCTGTTACATAATGGTTATGTCTATAGTAGCAGAGATGTATGTATGAAGTGCTAGAGATGTAAGTAGAGGCAAATCTAACATACTAAAAAGAAGGTATTTTTTCACAAAGGGAATAAACAATCATTGAAGTTCTCCATTGAGAGTGACTTAATCAGATTGTGTTTAAGATAGAGACTTTGTTGGCAGCAAGATGAATTAACCTAATGAAGAAAAACTGGAAGAAAAGAGACAAATTAGGAAGTTACAGCAAACATTAAGGCTGAGTGGTATATTAGGTTGCCATTACACAAGAAATTAACCATCACAGGAGGTCAGTAAAAAAAAAAAAAAAAAAAAAAAGATTAATTTGCTATGTAACAAGCAAAATAAGCAAGACATTAATTATATGTCAAAAGTCCTACAAATGGAAGTGTTAAAGGCAAATAAATTTACGCCTTCGGAAATTAAAAGACAATAAAGATAGAGGGTGAAAAACGAAGGTTAGAATAGAAGAAACAGATTTGGGGCTAACATATGTAGAATCTAAAAATCTTGTAGCAAATGTAGATGAGAGTATACAGCAAGAAAATGGACATATGAATCGGAAGCACATTTGTGAAAACTGTGCCTGGGGTTTGTATGTTTGCTGGTCCTTTTCTGATAGGTATTATTGGTATGAAGAAAAGAAAATGCTAAAAGTATTTTTTAAAAAGTTGGTTGAGGCACATATATTTTTATTGTACAAGACAATAAAAATAAAGTAAAAGTAATACTTCAGAGAAAAATAATTACATTTTGTTTTTACGAAGGACATTCAGATGAAGATAATCTGAAAAGATGGTAATGGCTCCAAAATTTTGCCTAAAAGTATGTCAATCTAAGCTGGGTCTAGAGATTAGTTAACATTTGAAATATAAGTAGGAGTTGAAACAATGAAGATAAATAAATTTGTTTAGTTAAATTATATATAAAAGAGTGAGGGTAGGACTTTAGAGAAGGAAATGGAAAGAATGATGAATAAAGAATGGTACTAAATAAGATTCTGATAAAAGATTTAGAAGGAAGGTAAAAAAAAAAAAAAAAAAAGAAAGAAAAAGAAAACAGGAATCGGTCTTGTAAAGTATGTTGACAAAGAAGCCAAAGAAGAAAAGAATTTAGTCAGGAGGTTGTGATTTACAATAAATCATACTCTAGATTTTTCTGTAAGAAAATATGAGAGGATATCTAATGGAATGACAAATTGTTAGATTAATGACTTTGTTGTGAAGATGTTATGTGAGAGACGAGAGACAAGCTCAGACTGAAGTATGTTAAGAAATGAGAGTATATAATAAAATGCCGCCTTTTATTTTATGGAAAGCTCAATAGGGCACAGAGATATGGGAGAGTTCATTGTTTTCCTTTGGAAAGGCCTGAGCTTCCTTCTAGATTGGCTTAAACAGCAAAAACAGTAATAGATTCAATATATTGAAACAGGTTTTAAATGGATTAGGTAGGAATTAGACCACAAAAAGCAGTGGAGGAATGGGCAGAAGAGAGAGCCCTCTGAGAAGGCACAGGCATGTGTGTGTGTTTATAGAATTAATGTTTAGTGCAAAAATATTGAAACTAATGAAGTTCTTGCCCAATGAATTAAATTTTCTAGAAGAAGGCAGGAGATGGTTATACGGGGAAGCACTCATATCAGCAGAAGAATGGAGATGTACTAATATCATTGAAATATATGAAACAGCAGAAAGATTTAGCAATTGTGCCAATTGCCTTACACATGTTAGAAATCATATCTGAAGTCATCCAGCAGTACTGGAGTCACTAATCATTATTAACTTATTAGAATAAGAGCTAAAAAGAGCAGATTGTAAGACTGATAAAGCTTTAGAATTTTTCAGGGATAATTTCCCCCTTTTTGTTAACCAAACATCTGATAGATGCCAATTCTGGCACATACCAATTGTGCATAAATGAATCCAGCAAAGGTTATCTCCATAGAGGGCTGCCCTAAATGGTAAATCAATTCTTGGCTTCATTTTTCTTAAATTCACTCTGCCTTTAGAGCAGGGGCAGGCACTGACACCAGCCATGAGGACCAGGAACTAGAAGTAAATCTGAGATAATAGGTCAGGCTGCATTTGCTATGCCCTCAGTGGACACCTGCATCAAATGTGCTATTTAAAAACAGTGAAATTATAGAGTAAAGGAATCATCCTGAGGGTGAAAATTCCTGCTGGATTTTTTTTTCATGCAGAAAACAGAATAGACAAATAGGAGAATACAGAAGCTGTCTTCTGAGGATTTGACCTTATATTGAGTGTCATTTTCTGTATGGAAGACTGTAAATGTCCAGAAGGTCCTTGCAGTTGAATCCAAAAATTCAAAGTGAAAATATGAGAATACAGATTCGATGCTGATAAACAAAACAGCTTAAGACAGAACCAACCAACTCATGCCCCCAATACCTCTCTCTCTCTCTCTCTCTCTCTCTCTCTCTCTCTCTCTCTCTCTCTCTCTCTCTCTCTCTCACACACACACACACACACACACACACACCGACACACACATGGTACAGTTGGAGAGGATTCTAAGTTTTTCAAATTAGATAATCTCCTACCCATTTGATGCCTTCCTATCATTCAATAAGCCTTTAAATTTTCTTTTCTTGACCATTTGAATAGCTTTCCCAGAAGATGTCTGGGTAGTTCTATTTAGAATCTCTGTCAGATGCTTCTCACGAGTGAATAACTATCTGATTCTAATGCATTTGTATAATGCTGACAGAAATGGAAACTGTCATTGTACCCGTCAATACCATATGATGACAGTTAATACAAATTCCATCACCCCACACCTATGTGTTCTCTTCTTCATTACCACGTCCATGCCTGGCACTCTTTTTATTTGTGACACTGCCTTAAATGCATGTTTTCTATCTATCATCTTTAGAACAGAACTCTAATATGAATATTCAGCTGCTAAAAATAAGTGTGACTTTATGGGGCTGTGTCCAGTGAGCATCTGCTTTCTGTTACCATACTGCTAGTTAGGTATCTCATTTAAGTTGCTTATAGCATGATCTGTACATTAAGACTTAAGAGACTTAAGAGCTCTTTTTTTCTCCAAATGACCAATTTTTCTAGAATGTACTTTGAAACTTCTATTTATGATCAACAAATGTTCTTCTGAATGTTACTCCTTGTTTTTATTAAGATATTGCTATCATCTACTGGTTCTATTTTTTTTTTTTTTTTACCATGTAACAGTATTACTGTTCTTTTACGTTCTGTATAACTCAGGATATGGAGGTGGCACTGGTATCACCCTTGCTTCCCAAGATCACTTTCAAAATACAGCTTTTTATTATGTGTTAAAAATTCTGGTTCCACTGAATACAATGTTAAGTGTTAATTGCTTTCCCATGACTTTTATAGAAGGATTATATATTTACCTTCTGTTAACAGTCTATCATTTTTTAACAGTTTAAACTTCTGCATTGCTTTCCTCTACTATGTTAAAACTCCTATTATTAAGATATGTTATTTAAACATCCACATGAATGGCCCATCTTTCACAGTGCTTCTCTTCCATTCCACTTCAATAGCCCATATCTAGTATCAGAATTTTTTATCATTTAAAATTGAGTCCTCTTAAATCACAGACGTAAACAAGTTATTGTCTAATTGCGACCTCTTAACTTGCAGCATGCTTAATCAAGTACACTTTCTTCAATTGTTCTTTCACTTCATTAGGTTGCCATCCTCTAACTACCAATGCAGACCCTATCCATCATTTATTTTATTTTCTTAAGCTTCCTTTATTGATATATTCTGAGTACATTTGATTACCTAACAAAATATTATACTTTTATTGCCTAACTTTTTATCAGCTCTACTAAAAGCTAACCATCTGTCTTAACTACATGCAAGAAGCAAAGTGCTTCTAAAGAAAACAAAATCACATAAATTGGAATAAACTATGGCTTAAATTGTTCATTATCAATCTCAACTAGGCCTTAAATTTTCTACCAATATCACCATGGTGATAAATCTAGGCAGCCTAGAGTAAAACTTTGCATGGCATCTGGCATTAAGAGTTTTGGTCAAAGCAAGGTCAGAGGTTCTAGCAAAAGTCTTAACCTTCACATATTAAGAGAGTCAAAGCTGAATGCAGTAAGAGAAAATCCATAGATCTGAAAACAAAAGGGTATTTGCATTGCTTTCTGTAATTGGTTTTTCTTTTCATATAGCCACTCATTTTATCACTTTGACCACATGTGTGGTAGGTAGAATAAGGTCCCCCAAAGATGTTCACATCCTAATCTCTGGAACCTGAGATTAGTTTAGCTCATGTAACGAAAGGGACTCTGCAGATGGGGTTAAGTTGTGAACATTGAGGTGGGATAGTTGTTTTGGGTTCTCTGAAGGGATTAGACCTATTGCATGGTTGGCTGAGTCTAGAGTCAAAGAGATACAGTATTACTGCCTTTGAGGATGTAGGAAGGAACATGGATGGCCTCTGGAATCTGGAAAATCAAGGACCCTGGACCCTCCAAAAAGGTACCTGTCACTGCCAAAACCTCTATTTTAGCTCACCGAGACCCATGTCGGACTTCTACAGAACCATAAGATAATAAATTTGTTGTTTTTTTTTTTTCAACTACTAAATTTATGGTACATTTGTTATAGCAGCAATGGAAAGCTACTAAATATAAAGTGAAGTAAACCCAAAATACTGATTTTAGAGCTGATTAATAATGTTATGTTGGCTCAATCACTAGTGCATATCTGACTACAGAACTTTTATGAAAATGCAAGTTAATCAACCACCCTCATGTGATAACTGATGAGCTAGTGTCTGCATCACTTCCACTTCAACACAATTTAGGCAATCAAATCTTTACTGTGATTCTGAAACATTAACACACTTTCATTGCTATGGTTTTATGAAATGTCTTAATAGCTAGTAAAAAAACCCCCATACCTATTTATACATTTTATGTTTGCAGTTGACCAAGCTATTTATGAATTTTTATTCTTCCATGTTTATTTTTTAAAAAGTTTATCAAGTTCCAAAATACATATCCAAATGTAATTTTATTAAATAAAATTGAATTTTAAAATTAGAAAAAAACAATGTTTATAATATCATGTCATTCCATTCAATGAATTGGGGTATCTTTTTGTTTATCTCTTTTTTTTTTTTGTAATAATTTATTTTAAAATGTTTTAGAGTTTTCCAAATGCAGTTCTTATGAATTTTTAGGTTCTAGATTCTTGTTTTTATTGCTATATTAAATAATATATTTGTCTATCAAAACTTTGTCAGAAAATCAGAACCAATCTGAGTGGTAGAGAATAAGAGATTTATTGTAGATGTAAATGTTTACAGAGGTGTGGAGACTGACATCTGATGGCTTTTGCTTCTGCATATGGTATTGGGTTCGAAATATCTATAGGTCACCCAAAGAAGCAGCTATGAAGAAAGTATGGATGTGAAACAGGGAAAAGTAAGACAAAATAAAAGCAGTAAGGATGAGGTAGAATTTTCAAGAATAAAGAAGAACATACTTACCTGAAAACGTGAACCTGCATGTGCCTCTCACCACCTTCAAACTCAATGATGTAGGTGAAATTCAGTAGACACCTAGCATTCTTTGCTGTGGAATTAGAGATGCCCATGTGCCTGGCCTAGGACTTGTACAATCTACAGAAGGAGATTCAGTAGTAGCTGGAAAATCTATGGGCTTAGCTGCTACTCTACATCAACAAGGTAATTTAGCACATCATTGACAATGTGCTTGGGCTATCACTGTGCTCAGGGTGCTGGCATCAGATTTCACAGCATAAAAAGTGGCTTCTACTTTACTTCAACCTTCCAAGTCCCTTACTAATTTCTATAATGGCTGATCATAGACTAGACCTAAAAAGGAATCTTTCAAAATCTCATTCCAACTTTGTTAGATTGGTAGAATGAAAATCCACCACAGCATCTAACTTTTAAAAATTATATTGTATTGGACTTTTAATGATAAAGTAAAATAATATTGATTTTTAAATTGGTTTTGTATTTATTATCCTTTTGAACTCAGCAGTGGAACTTGCTGATTCTGCACCTGGTTTTACAGATACTCTTCAAATAATAATCAATTATCTCTTTGTAATCCTAATCCCCCTATTGATTTTGTTTTTCTTTCCTTTCAGCACTGGCCAGGACCTTTAAGTACTGGCCAGGACTACGTTAGTTAATCATAATAGTGGTAATCCCTGTCTCATTCTTGAATTTAAAGAGAATATGTTTTAAGCATATTGAAATAGAAAACTATCCTGGATTATCTGGCAGCCCTAAATGTGATCACAAGTGTCCTTGTAAAAGGGAGTCACACTCTGAATCAAGTAATGAAGATGAAAAGGTGATGCTAGAGGCAGAGATTGGAGTAATGAACTTTGAACATGGAAGGAAGGCCTATAAGCCAGAGAATACAGTGATACAGAAACTGGCAAACACAAGGGAACAGATTACGTTTAGAGCCTCCAGAATGAACCAGCCCTGTTGACATCTTAATTTTAGTCCACTGAAACTAATTTTGGACTTCTGTTCTCCAGAAATGTAAGACAAGAAAATTTGTGTTGTTTATAGCTACTGCATTTGTAGTAATTCATTATAGTAGCAATGGGAAACTAAAATAAGTACCACTAAAAGGAAGCAAAAAACAAAAACAAACAACAAAAAACAAAAAACAGCCAGGCACAGAATCCTACAAAGTTATAGATAGGTTGTGCCAAGGAGTACAGACTAAAATCAAATTAGCAAATACAAATGGATCAATTTTTTTTTTCTTTAAGAAAACCTATTTCCAGTAGTTCAGATTGGTAGAAGCTATTGGAGAATTTATAGTAGGTTAAAAGGGACAAATCAAGAGTAACCCTTGAGCTAGGAAGTCACAGGGGCATTTTATTTTATGGATAGTTTGCTCTTAAATCTAGTGTAAGAAATCTGAGGTACATCTAAGATACATCTGAGAAGCATCTATTACCCTTTGTGAAAGTCTATTTGGAAATAAACAACTCCGGACTCCTCATAGGTCTCAGATGATTGAATTAACATATATTTCATACATGGAATATATAATTAAATCATTATAAAATAAATTATTAAAATATTGAAATGAAATAAAGAATATGAATTAGAAAACAATATTAACTTTAAATATTAATAATTAGAAAATTAAAAAAAATAATTTGTAGAAATATAAAAAGCAAAATGTTAAAACGACATGAATTTCTAGATGAAAGAATTGGAAGAGTGAAGATAGACCCTTAATCTCCGGGCTTTATCTCTGTTAATAAATATGCACATATGCTTAAATGATTCTTCAGGGGGAAAAAAAATCTTGCAATAATGAGAACTCTCTCCAAGGAATGCCTTGGGTATGCATTTGGAACCTGAAATACTTGAACTTTTACTAGGTCATATGAACCCATGAAATATGAATGCTAATAGTTGTGCCCGTGTGTGTTTTTTAACCTGAAAATTAATCTCTTTATTCAGCTTCTTAAATAACTAAAGCCATTCCAATGTGTAGCAGAAACTTCCTAAAATTTTTTTGATTAAAAAATTAGTTTATGGGATTTTAAGTTATGATTTTATGTATCAAATCATATGTTTAGAATCATGGCCATAGTCTTCTGTAAATTTAAATTGATAACTTCTCAGGAACAGACATTTATAAGCACGAACATTTATGTTTCTTGCCCAATCACCAGCCAGTTGCCTGGAGCAATGTTGACTTTAGCCACCTTCCAACTTTGTACCATAGTATTTAATCCTTTTTTAAAAATTTTAAGTTATAAGATTCAAGTATACAGTACATTGTGTAGACACTTATATAGTTTATAAAATGATCTCCCTGATGCTCTTTCTCTTCTCTGGCTCTCCACCTAGCCATTACATTACTTCTGACTGCATCCCCTATGCCGTGCTCCGCACTCCCACGCATTATCACTAAGCACACCTCTCCAGCACAGCTCCAGTCTCTCCTCGAGGAACAAACATTCTTCCTGGTGAACAATAAATAACATTTGTGTTTTCTAGGCTATGCTCCAATTTCTCAAGTTTTCAAAACATTGACTAATTCTTGAACTGTCTAAAAATAGTATGTTACCTGCCTTTATTGTATTCTAAGACAAATTCTGCTTATTTTGCAACATGTTTGTCTCTGTTTGTTTTCTGTTTATTTCCTACACAAACATCTGAGATCTTTTGGTGCAGAATTTGTCTTACCCATGTATATTTAGTACCTACACTTTGTTAAAGTCATAGGGCCCATTGTGGAAAAAATGATAGAAGAGAAGAAAAAAGGAGGGAGAGTAACATGGATACATGCCATCACACATTTATCAAAAATTCCTAGAATGTACAACACAAAGAGTGAATAGCAATGTAAACTATGGACATTGTTTAATAATAATAATGTTAATATTGGCTTATCAATGTAACCAATGTATCTCACTAATGCAATAATTTAAAAATAGGAGGAATTAGGGGATGGGTCAGGGATTGATGGGACTATGAGAATTCTGTATTTTCCACTCAGTTATCTGTAAACCTAAAACTCCTGTAAATATAAAGTCTGTTAATTAAAAAAAAAAAAAGGATAGAGGAAAGAAAAAAAGAGGGAAGAAATAGAAAAGAAGAAAGGCAGAAAAGGAGAAGGCAGGAAAAAGTAAATAATCAGTTTAAGAATATTCATAATCCAGGAGTTTTAGGAAAAACATGTCACACATGTGAAAGGACCTGGAAATGTTTTGAGAAGAGAGCACATTGTATGAAATTCGATTCATTTTATTTGGCTAAAAATAGATTAAAACGGTAAGTACAAATTAAAAAGAGGCAGGTTTATTTTAACAAAACAAGATTTTTAGTATGAGTCCATATAGGAGGTTTCAATTTAACGTAAATATGAATACCCCGAGACCTCGTGACTCTATGTCAAGTATGTTGCAGGCTTCATATGGTAAATGTTGAATTGTGTCACAACAAACTTTTCCTTTTTATAAATGTTCAGGAAACTTAATTTATGTCTTTCTTTTTTGGATTTATAATATATATAGATAGATAGATATTTGTATTTATTTGTGTATCTTATTAAATTATAAATTTCCTCAAATCAAATGTTCTTATCTTACTCATCCTTGAGATGCCCCTCAGTGCCTTATGTATATTTGATGTGCAAATGTTCAATATTAACAGCAATTTTAAAGTAATTATGAGATGGTTTGTTAGGCAAGAAAACTGGGATTCATTTCAGTATTGAAAATGTTTTCTTATGCTTGCACTTTCCCTGTTTCACCTGACAAGAATTTAAGGTATTAGGTACGCTGGCAAGTTGATATTACCATTTGCATTAATTTTATTTTATTTTTTCTCTTCAGATATGTGCTTTATACCTATAGTTATTTATGGATATTATTTTATTATTATTATTATTATTATTATTATTATTATTTTTAAAAGTTCTCATACCTACCTGATTGCAGGCTGTGTTTTAATTCTTCTCTTAATCCTTTTTTCATTCTACATTTCTCTGGGCAGCTCTTTCTACCTATCCCAGGCTTCCAATGACAGCCAGTTTTGATTCTGAGTTTTTGTTTCCTTCCTTTTCGTATGATTATTACCAACACTGAAACAGGTAACTTTGTGTGTTTTCTAGGGAGGAGTCCTTCCAAAAGGAGCTTTGATCTCTCTCTCTCTCTCTTTTTTTTTCTCCTAGTCTGTGGCAAAAGCTTTTCTCAAGGATTCGGTGTCATTGTCTTAAACCAAAGTTAGAGTTTCAATGTAACTCATTGAAACTTTAAATCATTGGCGAATAGTTTGACTCCAGATGACTAGAGACCGACTCTGTTACTTCTCTTTCCATTATGCAATACCATGTGTCCCAATGTTGCTCAGGCCAATAACCTCACTATCTCACGCTGTTTGATTTCCCTTGTTACTTTCAGACAGGCATATTTTATGAGAGTAGTTCTTATCTACTTGCAAACCTACTTCTTTGTCTTTATTTTCAGAGTCAGTATGGACTTTTCCTCATGTTTAGTTGTGTCTTTGAATGGGGAAGTGAAAAGAAAAATATCAAAAATTAAAAATATCAATGATTTTGTTATAATTATGTCAAAATAAATTACTAATATAAAATTATTTCTAAAGAGGCTATTATGGGAAAATTAAGTCCATTAAAAACAAAGTAGAGCTATAATATACAGTATCAGGGCATCCTTGATTGGTTAATGAGAACAGTTGTGCCTCTGGAAGTAGCCCTGTGTGCAACCACATCTAGTGTATTGATAACAAAGAAAATAAAACAGAATAAACATTGCTAAGGGAATCACTTAAAATGGAGTCCAAAGGCCATGGAGGAGGTGGGTCCTATGCACATCTCATGTCCCAGTTCTTGGAACTACTGTTAAGTTGCTGACCTATTGCTAAACTCAGCTCAAGGCCCAAAACCAAACATCCTGAATCCATATTGCTACATGGATATATATGGACTTTACTTCCTCTTCATCGTGATGACCAGACCATCTGCATCCTTCACCTTGAAGGAACCAATCCATTTTGACACTCAGCATTCTTCATTTACATAATAGGGTAGCCAATCCCAGCTGACCTAGCCAATATCCTTTACTTACATAGAAATAAGAACCGCTCTTATGGTTTTGCCTTTTATAAACCTTACCTTTCTTTGTTAAAGTTCAATTTAGGTTCCTACCTGAATCTTTGCTTTGACTGTAATCTCCCCCATGCTCAAATAAACTCTTTTTATTCTTTATTATAACCTAAACCTAATTTAATGTTAGGTTTAACAAATAATATTAGGGAACTGGTACAGTGACATAGGCAGAAGTGGCTAGAGGATAGGACTAGAGGAAAAAGTCCTGGTTCCCCATGCCCTGCTCATGCTGATCAGGTAACCCAAAGTGTCCTGGAAGCCTGGTGATTGTTTGAGGGCTACTTACCCCTTTACACTTCTTAGATCATCAAAGAACTCAATGAGGCTGGCTTTGTGGCGGGGAGGAAGGAGTGGCTATGGCATCCAGGAGCTTAAAACTGACAGTAGATGACCAGTCATGAAGTCCCTTAGAGTGGTTAGGATCACTGACCCTTAGTGATTAGCACCAGTGAAACAAGCAGATAATTCACACCAAAGTGCATTTTAGAGAGAGAGTGAATTCCAGAGATTAAAGTAAACAATCTTCACATTTTTCCTACACACCCCTCTCATAAAGTTATCTGAACCTCAAGTTCATATGGATTCTACCTGGAGAAGAGGGAGGATAGGTCTCTGAAGAAAACAAAGTTAGTTCCATTACATAGCAGAGAGTAAGTAATTATAGGAAGAGCTATCGGATTATTGGATCAGTAACCTTCTCCTAATCAGACTAAATATTACTTCTGCCACACAGGGGATTTGGCTTTATCAGGGAAAGAAGATTGGATACAGATAAATATAGTTACTTCATAGTAGTGCAAGTAATTTTTAAATTCATGGTGAAATAATTTTTTGAAAAGTTTTGTTTAAATTTATAATATGTCACTCCTAAAATAAAAGGCTTTAACTTCCCATATAGTTTTTTGCTTTGTTTGTTTTAAACTTCACATAAACATCCTTTAAACTAAATATTGATATATAAAACAGTACTTTTATAAAACTTCAGTTTCATATTATATTTTGTAACTCATATTCACAAGGGTTAAACATTTTTAAATGTGATTGAGGCTGAAGATGATCATATTACATGAAACTTTATTTTAATAGCTTTTAAAAAGATATATGCTTTTTGACATTTTAATTTATCACTAGGCAAATTTTTTTTGTTTAATAGAATATTTTGTGTATAAATACATTTATTAATTGTCTAGATTAATTGTCTAGAGTATTTTTCTTAGTTTTGTTTCTCATGTTTCTTCATTAATATGTAGTTTTATATTGACTTAATTAAGCTACTACCAAATTGCATATTATAAAAATATTTTATAGCAAAAGAAATATGATTATTAACCCATTGTATGTATCTAAACAATAAAATATAATAAATATTAATTAATTAGTATATTATATAATCTATATAAATATATTATAGTAAATAAAATTGATATTTTCTGAAATTGTTCTTTTATTTCCCAACTCACTTATATTATACTTTATGCTGTCAATGACAACTTATTTTCTTCCTTTGCTCTAACTTCATTCTCTGTTTTTCCAAATTTCATGTTTTCACTCTAGTCTGAGACTGGAAAGCTTGTATGATCCTAGGTATGTTAATTTATTTCTTTATGCCTCAAGTTTTAGCTGTATAATAGGAAAACCATTATCTCTTATCTCATGAAGTTGAAATAAAAATAAATGAAGTAAATTATGTAGAGATCTTGAAAAGCACTTGAAATAAGGTAAGGAAAAAATTTGTGATAGTTGTTACTATTATTATTTGATACTTTAACCTTCCAATTAAAAGGACTGAATTTTCTCATTATGTTAAAATTCTAGCTAAATAAAAGCTATAAATATGGCATACACATTTATGAGTAAACATAACTAAACTTTTTATTGAAAATGATTTTCAACAGTTTCAGACTAAGAAAATGATTACCAGTGAAACTTCTTTGTAGGGTTCCATCAATATCCACCTAAAATTGATTTCTATATTTTAAAGAATAGGTACCTCTAGAAATAATAAAACTAAACTTCTTAGTTGAAGTATGAGAGAAGAAAATATATGAACCTTTGTTAAAATATATTATACTACTCAGATCTAAGTAAGAAACTATAACAATTTTTAGAGCATGCGTTCTGGAAGGATAGAAAGCATTAATGATGTTTCCTTTACCAATTTAGTTTTAAAATGGAGATGTTTTGAATAATGACCTTAGTCTTCAGCACATTACAAAGATTCTGGCAAGGTTATAAATAAAGCAGAGAGGTTATATTTTCTGTGTTATACTGCCTCTTTAATGCACTATGTTACCCATATTTTGTGATTATCCCTAGCTGCATGAAATTTTTATTTTAAAATAAAATTAAAATAAGGGAAACATTTTCAGAAAGTGTGATACCAATGTGCACATGATCTATGGCCTCCTCCCTCCACCACCCTTCTCCTTGGGGGCCTTTCTTATTTCAACTATAGCCTCTAGGATTTGTTTGGTGTCCTCTTTCTCTCCGGACTAGCTATTTGGGTTTTTTGTATAACTTCTTTGCATCTCTTAGAAGTATTTTTGTATATAATATATATGTCAGTTCTATATAAAATTGTGGTAACTACCACTGTTTTATATTTATCATTGCTAAGCATGTTGCTAACCCTATTTATATATTTTATGTGAGTATTACAACAAAATTGCAAAGTATTATTTTTAACCATGCAAAATTATCATTTCCTAAATAAAAATTACTTAATATTGGCAATCCTTGTGTTTTACTTAATATTCTTATGACAACTTCAAAAATATGGAAGGAGTTGTTTATGATTGAGTTATTCACTAAAGGTCATTCATTTTGGGTGACAGTTTATTTTCATCCTAATTATAGATTAAAGGTCATGAGCTCTAGACCATTGGAGGCAATGGTCAACTATTTCTTGTTTAAACATTAAATATTTTGTTACTCCGACTATTGTTATTAGTAAACTTCTAAAGGAACATTCGATGAAATAAAGTCTTTATGATAGACAGAATAATGGCCTCCTTAAGATATTCAAGTACCAATTCTCCAAAACTATGAATATGTTACTTTACATGGAAAACAGGACTTTGTAGATGTGATTAAGTTAAGGATTTTTAAGAGAAATTACCCCGGATTACCTGAGTGGGTTCAATATAATCATAAGCATTTACAAGAGAGAGAAAGGAATGTGAAAGTCAGAGAAAAAGGTGAATCAACAATCAGAATGAGAGAGATTGGAAGATGTTGTACTGCTGACTTTGAAGATGGAAGATGAGGCCACAAGCCAAGGAATGTAGGTGGCCCCTCGAAGCTAGAAAATAGATGGTAACTGATTTTCTGTTAAAGTTTCCAGAAGAAACAATTCTAAACTCCAGAACTGTAAGAAAATAAATCTGTGTTGTTTCAAATACTAAAATTGTGTAATTTGTTACAATTGCAATAGGAAATTCATACAATCTTCTTATTATAAATTTACGTAATGATTTATAAGCACATTGACTAAATTATGTCACTTGAATTTAATAGCTCACTATATGATACTATAACACAGATGTCTGTAAATGTATATATATGTAAAATCTAGAGGTTAAATGTTCAAATAAAATGAGTACTTTTACTTCATTTTATCCTCCTGGTTTATAATTAAGGAAAGCAAATCAAACTTTAAAACTAAAGCTGCCACTTCTAGGCTTCATTGGAGACTTACTTGTATAAAAGTAGAAAAGAGAATGTGCTAGCCGTACCTTTATTAGTATAGATCTTGTCTTTCTATTTTGAAGGCTCATACCAGAATGTGAATGGGGATTTGATATCTGGGTGTGATAAAAATGGTTTGAATAAATAGTGGAAATAAATTATGGTGAGAAAGAACTGATCTCCCACAGACTGATGTAACCACAGATGCAAGTGATGTTTCTTTTTTATTTATATGCAAATTAGATGTTTCACTTGTGTTTCAAGAGTTTCTTAGATATCTAATTGGCATTTCTTATGCTATCTGGTAATATCTGAATCAGAGGGGGGAAAACCACACTTTATTTATTCATTTTAATACTGATCAATATTTACACTCAAATATGGAAGTTATCTCAGGATCAAAGATTACAGTTTAAGAAGCTTTCTCAGTTTTTCCCCCAACTTCTCAAAGTTGTAGCACTTTATCAATTTACCTTAGTCTTCCATTAATATTCTTTGTGTTATCAAATATATTTTCCTCTCTTCTGTACATCTCACCTCAATGCCCTTAGCATGGGGTAATTTTGTGAGATGGCGGCTGTGTGGAGAAACCAGATCAGACTGGTTGAATCTCTTTGGCAAGACTCCATTTCCCATTTTTTGCTTCTAATTATATATTTCTGTCACCTCATTTACTTCATTTCTGTGTTTTTTCTAAATATTATTAATTTTGACATTGTTTTTTCTTTAACCCATTATGAAATAGTAGGTTATAATTTGATCAATTTTGTGGGTATGCTTTTCTGGAATGATTTTATCATCTGTAAGAATATTACCATATTTATCCTCATTTTCAAGTTAATACATTAATAATAGAATAGACTTTCCTATTCTCCTCCTAATTCTTTATTTAATTTCAAAATAACTACATGAGATTGACTTTTAACTATTTTTTTCATTGTTATATGAGTTTTAGTAGAAGCAGGACCCAGGAATTTTTTTTTAATTACATTTTTCTTACTGTCAAGTGTAAAAACAGTAATAGACTTAAATTAATATTGAAAGTTTCAATGAATGAGAATATGAAATATTTTGAAACTAGGAAATATTAAACATATAAAATTATTACCAGAATATACAGATCATGCAAGCAGAGCCCTTATTTCTCTTTTCACTGCTTTATATCCAGTATCTAAACTATACTTTATCTTTTTAATGGACTGACTTATTCACAAAAAATATTGTAAATCAAGGGGAAAAATTAGTCTTTATTGATTACAGATCACATTATAATGTCTATTAATATCTAAATGGTAACTGACAAAATGAATGATTAAATAAAATAAGCAATTTAGTGTTATTATAATGATGCATAAGTTTTAGAAAAAATATTTAAGCTTTATAGTTCTCTACTTTTAAGTAATAGATGAGATCAATATTATCTGGATACTTCAAGCAAAGATTGTGGTTTAACTATTTGTAAAGCATTTGTAAGAATAGCATTATAACATTCGAAAAGTTACATAAAAAGAAATTTTGTCTGCATTTTACTAAATTATTTGGAAAAATGTTCACATAGAGAAGAATTTAAACTGTCTTGAACAGATGAATTTTGCAATGCTTCATAAGTTTTTTTCCTTTAATACCAGTCTCTTCTGTACGTAACATTACCTCATGATCATATCCGCTTCATTGGTAGTCTATTCTTTAACTTTTTTTGTGCTTTAAGAAATGTGTCAAAATCTCCTCAGTTACATATCATGAAACAGACAAAGAAACTTTAAATATAGCATTTAAACATGGGCCAACTAGCAACTTGTAACAGCAACAAAATGTGTCTGAAAAGGCAAAGTAATAGAGAGCCACAAGGGGGAAATTCCAGAGAGGCTCTTTATCAATTATCACAGGGGATGTGGTTCTTAAAAAAGATGAACCCATGAAGTCATTCTCTTTCTCTGTCTCTCTCTTTGTCTCTCGCTGTCCTTTCTCTCTCCCTTCCTCCCATTGGTTAAGCAGCTGTATCTAGCTGTATCAAGGTGTAATTAGCATATACTTAAGTGTACTTTAAAGTATAAAATTCAGTATTATGACTTTGACATATGTGACATCAGTAATGATCCAGATAACAAATCTATCCTTCATTCCCAGTGTATTGCCACTTTGTAATCTCTCCTCCTTGTGGCCTGGGCATAGTGACTTGCTTCTAATGAATAGAATACAGGAAACATAATTAACATAAAACTTTTAAACATTAACTCTCAATAGTTGCATTCTCCAAATAAAAATTAAGTCATATTTACCTATTAAAGATATTCAGTATTTACTACTGGTATTTTTTTCTATGATCGCTCATTTCATATCTTCATTCGCTGAAATCCCTCTTTGGTCATATAATGTTTCCCAGGGTTTGGAAATGATATTTCTTGGATCTACAAAATATGATAATATGGATGCTCTTTTTAGTGTATAAATTTTATGAGCAAAATTTTAAGAACTATAATTTCAGGAATATATTTGAGGCCAATACTCAGGCTCATATTCAACTCATGAGTCTATGAAAGATAAGTGAATACAGATAATGAAGAATTTTTCATGAATAACCTTAAAGTATAAAAACAAATCAGTTTAAATTTCAATAATGGTATCTCCTTAATAAAATGGTTAAGTTGAATATTGTGTGTGTGTGTGTGTGTGTGTGTGTGAGGTTAATCTTAAGTAAAGAATAGGTAAGTATATGTTTTTTACTTATAAACTTCTTTAAATTAAATTAAGAAAATTTAAACTAAATTAAATTAAAGAGCGCTTTAAGAATTTAGCTGTTAGAATAAGAAAATAATATAAAATTTAATATAAATGTTAGTACCTAGTGTAGGTTACATTTTCTTTATTGTTTTTTAATAACCTCCTGATTCTTTTAAAGACATGGGGAAGTTTATTTGATAAGACACATAAATATTGACAAAGATTTTATTGATAGTCTTAATAGTAGAAGTACGTAATTCAAGTTTTTATGTAGGCCTGCAAATTTTATTTCCATATCAGTCTTATATATGTTTTAATAAACATGAAAAACATAACAAAATTAAACAAATATTTGAAATATACTTAAATACTGACATTGTTGAAAGCAATTTAATAAATGGAAAAAGATAATGTTAGTTAACAGATACGTAAGTGAACTATACCTAGAATGGTGATCAATAGAATAATCTTAATGCAAAGGAAGGCTTACTTGGTGTTATTCAGGACTTTCCCTTAATTTTTTACAGTTCATTATTCTTAAAATAATTACTCTCTCAAAAATAGAAAATACATCCATATTAATATAAGTAACTAAGATAATTAATAAGCAGGTTAAATGACAGAACTAGAATATACGGTATGTGTTACCAGAGACAAAGAATACAAGTTTAATAACATAGCATTTATGTAGATCTATAGTCAAGTCTTCAAAAAATAAAAAATAATAACTACAACTATAAAGGAGCAGAAACAAGGGTTGGCATAGAAAAAGGAAAGGATTTGGAAAACTAAAGTTTTGAGTCTTTACAGAGCGCTGGGCTAGCATGGCTGACTTGGGAGAAGAGGACTGAAGTGTCGACCTCCCTATCACTAAGCCTCTGATAGGCATGGCAAAAACTGACATTAAGATCTCTGTCTGAGAGGATGCCTGAGTGATTCACCATAGAGTTATCTATCAAAATTGAGTCACAAACTAAATTTTTTGTAAGTATGATGGGAAACTAAAATATCTGACTCGACATTTGTGTTCTAGACTTGTCCAGTGTGATCATTTAAAGAGTAGATAAACCTGTAACCCCTAGAATTAAATTATTCTAGCATCACTTGTCAGCCTTGATGACTTCATGACACAGATCTGGGTTATAGGAAGAGTAAAGTGATAAAAGCCTGTAAATTTTGAGACAAGTGGGATTTTTAAATAGAAAACCCGTAAGTATGGGTGGATTTGGGGGTTAATTCTTTTATATATTACTAGTTTCTTCATTTTGTTGGAAAGACTGAATTTACTATTGACCATATCAGACCTAGAAGATACCATTTGTATAGATTGTAGTTGTATTTTTAATATCTATAGTCATAGAACCCCTGATTTTTAGCTTACCGCAAGACCATCGTAAATAACCTTACATTTCTTAGTTTTCCTCTAAACTGTGTAATTTTTTTACTAAATTCTGGTTAATGGAATGTGAGTAGAGTGGTCAGATAAAATACAGGAATTTCGGATAAGTTTTTAACATATACTATATAAAGCTATATAGCATTTACTTAATCTAGTAGTCCAGGATGTCACCAGAAATGGTATATACAATTTCCCTGCTGTATTCATCAAGAAAATGGAACTGTTTTTTGTTTGTTTGTTTGTTTGTTTGTTTGTTTTACTACTGGTTCTTGGACTATGGTCAACATACTTCCATTTCGTAAAATGCAGATGTGGCATACTAAAAGCAGCAATAAAAAGGAAAGAGATAATATACTAGATTGCATTTTGGTACAGAGATCTCTCACAGATGCTAAAAGGATCTATTACAGGTTAAATCCAGAATGTTACATTAAAGAAAATAAATGTTAATTCTAAGCATTTTTAAGTAAGTGTCTAATTTTGTGCTCAATTACATACTGAAATTACATACTAGCTAATATAACACTATACTAACAAGAAAAGTCATCTTGATTACCATTACTTAGTCCTAAATTAATTTTTTTCTCCTCCATTTTATAATTTGAGATAAATTGCACTGTTTGTCACAATCACTAATAGCCTAATTATGATTAATTGCTTTCTTTCTATGTTCATTAATTGACCTTAATAGATTGAAGGCAATTTAAAATGTGTCTTGCCCTGAAGACCTCTATCATAATTATGTAAGTACAAAATAACTAAATATTTAGTAACATATTTCAGAAATGAATAATGAAATGAAGTCTTCAAACTAGGATACTTATAAAAATTAGCACTATTTAATTAGTAAAATTTTAGGCTCACACTAAAATGGAGTGAAAAATACAGAGATTGCTCATATACCTCCTTCCCCCACACATGCATATGTTCTCCAATGTTCTACATCCCCCACTAGAGTAGTATATTTTTTACAATCGATGAACCTACATTGTCTCATAATTATCATCCAAAGTCCATACCTTATGTTACATTTTGTTTTTTGTGTTGGGTGTTTTTATCGGTTTCAACAAATATATAATGACAAATGTTCATCATTATGGTAGCATAGTTATTTTCAATGACCTAAAAATTCTCTGTGGTCTGCTTATTTATCTTCTCTCCTTCCTAACCTGACAACCATTGATTTTTTTACTGTCTCCACAGTTTTCTCTTTTCCAGAATGTTAAATTGTTAGATACATACAGATTGTAGCATTTTCAGATTCACTTCTTTCAATTAATATTATGCATTTACAGTTCCTTCTCATTGCTTATTGCTTGATTTTTTTTCAGTGCTGAATAATAGTCCATTGTCTGTACGTACCACAGTTTTTTCACCTGTTCACCCACTGAAGAACATGGTGGTTGCTTACAGGCTTGGCTAATGATGAATAAAACTGCTATAAACATCCACATGTAGTTTTTGTGTGGACATAAGTTACAGTCCATGTGAGTGAATACTAGTGAGTGCTGTTGCTTGATCATGTGGAACAAGAATGTTTAGCTTTGTAAGAAATGGTCAAACTGTCTTCCAGGGACTATAGTCCCACCATAAATGAAAATTTTTACTCCTCCTTATCAGCATTTGGTGGTGTCAATGTTCCAGAATTCAGCCATTTTAGTAGGTGTGTAGTGGTACCTCATTGTTATTTTAATTTGCATTTCCCTGATGACATACGGTGTTGAATATCTTTTCACATACTCATTTGTCATATGTATATCTTCTTTGGTGAGGTGTCTGTCAAGGTTTTTGTCCAAATTTTAATCAAGTTGTTTGGCCATTACTGAGTTTTTAGAGTTTTTTTTAATATGTTTTTGATAACAGTTTGTTTTTGTTTTTTCTTTCATCAGATGTGTCTTTAGCAATATTTTCTCCCAGCCTGTTTCTTCTAAATCTCTTGACATTGTCTTTCCAAGAGGAGAAAATTTTCATATCTCTGAAGTCCAGAATATTCATTGTTTCTTTCATAGATTATGCCTTTGGTGTTATATTTAAAATGTCATCACCATACTTAAGGTTATTTGGATTTTTTCCTGTGTTATCTTCTAGGAGTAAAACCATTCAACCTTTAAACTTAAACCCAGTCTTAAACTTTTCTTTTCCAAAGACTTTCCTTTCTCATACTTTTCCTAAATATTTTAGGATATTCCTTGACCTATCAAATTTTGAAACAATAACTCAAACAAATATTAACAGAGTCCTAATATGATCCTATAGGAGTTGTTCTTTTGAGATAACACTTATAACAGTTTTTTATATAACCTTTTTTGCGTGTAGAATAGATTTTAACTTCAAAGGACTGGTACTGACTTACTCAATATGTGATATTTAGATTGATATGCTGTAAGAGCCTTCTATCAAAATTCCTAAGTGAGTGGTAGTTAAGAATACTAAAAACATCTTTGAATTGTTAACCAACAATATTACCCATTATGTGGTTTGATCCTAAAGACATTTGGATCCACATCTGGCTATAAGTCAATGTTATACATAATTTTCAAAACGAACACTCTTAAAGATTGCCTTTAATACATTTTAAAATACATTGGTAATATGAAATAATGATCATTTTATAAAGTCAGCATACTGAGTTGGATAGATTATCAGTCAATCCAAATGAGTTCATTGTTGGTAAATACTGCTATTTCAGCAGCTGCAAGTTAGTCATGAATAAGATATATAGGAAATTCAACAAATAGTATAGATTTTAAAAAACAATTTCAAGTCTGTTAATCTTTCTGTATTTATGTGTTTATTTGAAGATTCTTAGTAAAATAAATACACACACACGCACACATTCATATAAGTTTCTCAAATTCCTATAGTTTCTTTTGAGCTTTGCAAATATTTAATTTTCTTAATATAAAAGATTCCTAAAGTCTCTGGTTTCCTTGCCAGTACTGCAAGAAGCAAGAATTTCACATTACACACATCCACTAATAAATCACTGCATGAGCCAATTATCAAGTCATCTAAAAGGTGTATTGCTTTCTCCCAGTGAACAAAACAAACAAACAAACAACCCAGATTCAGCAAGAAGAATGTATAGCCTATGTAAGTCCTTTCCTTTTATTGAAAGAGCTAGTGGATTAAAAGAGAAAAGAAAGAAATGTGCTTCACTTGACTGACAATGCAAGTTTCTCAATGTTACCTATGTTAGGATATTTGAACCTTTAAACATCATAATTATTTTGCTATCTGACTCTAGAAACTAGAATGTTCTATATTACTTGAATTAACTGTTCCAAATTCTTCAGTATTTCAGTCAGAATTTGTTCATCATTTTCATTATCTTACTTGCCATTAACATTAATATCAATATGTAATAAATATAAATTGACTCATAATTTATCATGTATGCAACTTAATGTATGTTATATAAAGACACTAGGTACAAAATCCTTACTTTAAGCATTCATAGTAATCAAAGATATTTCAAGATAAAATCATATAGGTTAACTGCCCAGTGGGCTTAATTCTGCAGCAGTATTCCAAGAGATGTTCATTAAAATTACCTATTATGCCATATTTAGGGTTAAAATAGTCTGTGAAATTTCATAAAAACTATTACTACAATGGTTTATTTTATCTTATTTAAATATCCCCCTCCCTACAGTCTGCTTTGTTTGCTTTCAAATATTCTTTAAGAACTAGGACATATATTCCTTTCTCATAAATATCTCAATATATGGCCCCAATCATCCCAGCTTTCTATTTTAGGTGACAACCTTTTGTTCCACCAACTAGCACACTGTTATTTCGCCATTTAGTATTTTTCATAGCCTAATCATGTTATGATAATTTATTATATCTGTGCAATGTAAGTATTTGCATGCACATGACATTTGGTGTAAAAACAGTCTTTCATACTTTTCTACATTTTGTACAGAGGCACAACTAACTAAAAAAAGATTTGAGTTGACTAATTTTTTATTTAAAACATCTTTAGGAAGAAATCAGAAAGACAATGATCATTGTAGACTTTTGCTTTGTATAAGAAAGAACTTACCAGCTTCACTTCTGAAATAATAACTTATCCTTATGCCACTTATACTAAGTATCACAGCGATAAACAGTCTTAAACACATTTTCTCTATGGCCAGTTTGTTAGATGAAGCTCTTGTCATCTCTCAGTAGAATAATAGCATTATATCTTCAGAAGTGGCTTATATAATTCTCTCCACTAGAAAATATCTTCTGATCCTTTTGATTTCTTGCTTAGATATTTTCCATAATTACTATATTTTTTAAACATACAGGCCCAAGTGTGCTTTGATTTAAATGACAATGTTCATACACATGCATCATGAATAATTATCTAGATAACCACTGCTGGACTATTTATGTCTATGGGATCTCAGTAGTTAGTATATTTATGAGCAAATTCACACAATGCACATAAATTTGTCTCCTAATGATGCATGCAAAAAAAGGAAGAGTATGTGATATGTAATTTACTTGAATACATCCAATAATATCTACAGGATGCCATGTATATTTCTGTAAGGAACAAGTGTTGGCAGATACTTGAACAAAGGAGTTGCATGAGAAGTGAGAACTTTACCTTGTTAGAGTCTGGGTATATATTTTTTTTCCTATAAGTATTTGTGAGGTTTATTCTGGGATAGAGTTCACTTAAAGTTTGAATGTTCAGATTTATTATGATTTTATGATTTTTTTAAGCTATGTTCAGAATAACTTCTTTATAGGGAATTTTATTCCTAACTTCTGAAGCAAGATATTCTTGAATATTCTATTCAATATCATATAAATTATTAAATTTGTTTGGTCTGGTTAGTGGGAACAGGCACATTTTCAGCCTTGTGTAAACAATGGGTACTGTTCTCTAATATTTTTGGATTTTTTTTTTTAACAGACGTAGGTAGTTTACTTAAACACTTTTGTTGGTCAATATTCAGACCCTGTTTGATTATGCAGAGTTATCACTTTGTAAAGATCTCATCAGTAATCTGTATTGAATCTCTAGACACTTTTTCTCTTTAAACTCTCAGCTCTGTCTCCTCAATTCATGGAGTCCCCTGGATTCTTATCTTGCTTTTCCCTTCCCTGCCTCAGCCTGAGAATCTCTCAAGGCAGTTAGTGACATAAGTACCTTGTTTGTTTCCCATCTGTCAGAAAATATTACCCATTGTCATTTAATGTCTTGAAAACCACTGCGTATGTTCTAATAGATGATATGACATTAGAGATAGACAACATAGATAATAAGATATATATATATATATATAAATATATATACAGATATAGATATATAATCTGTTGTTTTGGGGTTGTTTCATATGGGAGGGTAAATCTGGTAACTGAGTCTCCATTCTGACAAGGTGGGGCAGATTCTCAGAATATGTTTGTTTAAATATATCTAATTTAAATTTGAGAAACTTTGGTTATTGGTATAATCGAGAAATATTGATATCAAGTTAAATATTAGATATTCTATATGACAATCTCTTCCTTTACCTAAGGATGAAGTCTTGATCTTTCAAGGAAGCATGAGCTGCAGTGGCCACAAAACTTGAATTTTAATCTTCCTTTGTATTTATCCAACTGATTTTCCTGCACTAATGTGCAACAAAATCACTTAATGGCCTAACAAAATTGCAAATGTCTATGCTCTACACTTGAGGCCAAATCTCTGGGTTTGGGCCATTTTAAGTAAGCATCACAATTTTTTTTTTTTTTAAATTTAATGCTCCTAAATTTTGAAAGCCCCTGTTCTATATTATTTACACCTTCTCTCTTCTTTTTAGCAAGGCTAGTTTTAAAAATATAAACCATTGGAATATAAACTATTTAAATATAAACTGGTTTAAAAATATAAACTATTTTTAACTTTTGCAGAATACAGCACCATCAGTTGTAAATATGGTTACAATTAATATTTATTTAGGACTTAGTATGTATGCATTAAGCCCTGTGCAAGGCATAGTTCTGGCATTAGTAACTATTACATATAATTTTTAAATGAGAAACCAATAATTATTTAGCTATCTTTTTGGACACAATCTTCAAGCTCAAGTTTCAAACTTTAATGTGTTGACTCTAAATCTAATGCTTTCTCCATGAAGCCTCTCTATCATGTGACCTGGCCATGTGCCTTGCTTTTGCTCTTGCTTTCTAAATAATTAGAAAATAACTTTGCTTTGCTCGCCAACATTGCCTTCTTGAACTGGTTAAATATTCTATTTATTAATTTGTTTTGTTTTGTTTTGTTTTGTCATCATTTCCTATGGTGAAAGCCCATCCCAATCCAGCCTCACTAGGTGGCCAATGGGAAACAGATATGAATTTTAAGATAACATTAAAGTATACATAACACCAGTAAAATTCAATAGATAAAATATCAACTACACTAATAAACTATTTTTAATCATTTATCTATATAATTATTTTTAAAATAAAATAAAAAGTAAAGAACATATAAATAAATCATCATTTATTTTTAATGCTTTTGAAAGTATATTACTGAGTCAATAATGTAACATTTTTATATGAAGCTTTTTTGAAAAATCAATTAAAATATAAATGATTAGTATTTACTGAAGGAGCAATATATATCAAGAAACCATTTATTTTGCTAGCATCAATAAATGATAGTCTAAATAATAGCTTCAGGTTTTCAGCTATGCATTTAACTCAATTCATATTTATTTCACTTGAAAAACTATAATCTTGAATAGTATTAAAATTTTTCAAAAGCAGTAAATATGAAAGCATTTGTGCATAATCTTGAGAGATAAAACATATTGAGTACCTTAAATTAAAAACATAATAAAATAAGAATAGGTCAGCTTCTTAGATGTTAAATAATATGACCAGAAAACAATTGTAAGCTATTTCCAAACCTTATATTTTTAACTTGCTGTGTAGGCATTGTTTGCTCAATTGATGTTTGGTTTTTATAAATTGTTTAATTAATGCATTTGACAAATGAATGCGGAATTGCATTTTCGGAAGACAGAAAATAAGTTTATTTTATCTTATTTGGCCAACATAAATCTTAATACATTTTGAGAATATTTGGCCAATAATGAGTACTTGTAAAAAAAAAAAAAAACTTTTAAAACATTTTAGAAAAATTGCCTCTTACTTGCATTTTATTCCATTTTATATTCTAACCATACACTGTTGCTATCTAATGGAAGCATAATTAAAATGTCATAATGCTTAGGAAAACATATAAGTGGCTACATTTGTGTACATGCATATGAGGGATTTATAGCTTTGTAATATTATAAAGATGTTGATAAATGGGCAAGAATCTGGAAAATTCCTGAGTCTGCCTCCTTCCCATGACTTTATAACAAAAATATTTTGTTCATTGGTGTATGTTTTTTATGAAGACTAATGAATAATGAATTCTATGTGGATAATAAGTCTTAAACAAAAAGTTTAAGACTTATCATCTAACTGATAAGTCCCAGTGCATCCTCAGAGAGCCTTCTAAAATGTCATATCTATTCTTACTTAATTCCCTTTCTACACCACCATAGCTCTGCAATATTTAGTATGTTTGTATTATACTTGTTTAAGTGTCTGTCTCATCTATGCTGTCTCTATAAAAGTACAGTTTATCTCTCTTGGTTTGTCTCCCTAGTAACTAATTCAGAGCCTGGCTTTAATATGTGCCGAATAAACATTTATTTGTTGTAAATTTATGATTAAATGATGATTAGATTTTCACTCTCAAAAAACTTAGGATTTAATTGGAAAGATAAGTATCACCTGCTTGAAGAAAATCAAGGCAGTATAGATAAAGTGCTTAATGAGCAGCACATAATATGAAGTGTTGAGAGGGTAGAATGATTTTCTAACATTTATAGATATAATTTCTAAATAATAAAAAACTATCTAATTATGTGAAACTGAGGTTTTAGTACTCTTCCTACCAAGAGAATTAGATATTCGATCTATTAAGAGTTTAAAGTGATTCATAGAAACATGAAAATCAATTTAAAAAAAAGTCAGGCATGTGCTTCAGTTTTCACAGTGTAGCGTAGTTCTATTTTCAATGCTACATTTATGCTTTTTAACATGGTATTAACTCCAATTTGCTAAAAATACTATACTTTTTTTTAGTTTAATATTTAAGATTTAAAAAAATTGTTTATTTTAAGTATTGGGTTAAACTGTATCTGATTTTAAATTCTAAAATTTGTATACACAGACATGAACATACTTCTTTAATAGGAAGTTAACAGCCTACATTCTAGTCTTATGATCATACTCTAAACTGAATTTAAAAGTAGGGTTAATTTACTCTAATTATCTATATATGAATCTATCCATACGTTTTCTTAAATTGGGAATCACCAGGCCTACCCTATTCAGAAATATAAACTGGGTCAATATTTCTATGCATTAATTTAAGCAGAGCTATACAATAAGATTTTTCAACTTATAGTTCTTGCTCAACACATAAGTGGTGTGAGTACTATGTTGGTATGAAAAAATAATTGTCTTTCCTCTTATTTTATGTGTGAGTGGTGTGAGTACTATGTTGGTATGAAAAAATAATTGTCTTTCCTCTTAGCCACGTTGGATTCATTTTCCCTTGTTTGAAAGCCACTGTTATTAATCATTCTAAGGTTGATGACCTCTTAACTTCACTGTCTGTACATATGCAAAAGCCTGAAGTTCTTTTCAGTGAAATGATTATTATGGTTGATTTTAATCAAGATTTGTCTTTCTTCCAATGAGTTCTGCTGAATGCTTACTGCTTGCTTTATACATTAGTCTAGAAAATGGATAACTCTCTTTTGAAAATATGGGCTCATTTTGTGTTTGTTAACTCTGCCACAATTAATGTTCTTCAAAAAAGTAGCTTTACCTGTCTTTCCAATTGTTGAGGGTTTAGTTAAGCTACTCCATGGTACCATTATCCAGGCATCCTTTTTGTTTGGTCAAGCTGACTTTGGGAACTTTAAACTGACACTAGCCTCCTCCATATGAATACATGCTTTAGTTAGCAGCTCCCAAGGTCACAGGCACTTGCAAGTTCCTGATAAGACTTCCCCAAAAGCCATTGTGATGAGCAGTTTTCTTGCTTCTCAAAGTATTCCTTTTGTGCATGCTTTAGTTAAGAACTTCATGGAGCTTACTAAAACCCTGAGTTTTTGGTTTGAATTAACCAATCTAACACTAACCCAAGAACCCCAAAGCATCCCACCCATGGACCCGAATAAAGGTATGTGCCCCTGGTCTTGCCATTCTCTCTCCCAGCACACTGCCTTGCCTCCCTGTCTGGCCCCTGAAGGCATGCTGTGTATCTCTACCAGGACCTGTGAGAAATAAGCATCTCTATTTCAATTTATCTTGTGGTCTTTTATTGAACCTCTGTTCAGCATCTGACAACCCAGCTTCACTGAAATTTTAAATTTACAAAGTCATAACACCAATATGTAGAAGACATAACATCTCCTCTAAAGAAAAGATATAAAAAGGACTTTGATTAGAAAACAAAAAGGCATTTTAAATTTGTATTATCTGAACATAATAAATCATATCCTTAATAATGTTATTAAATACTTTCATTGATTATATAGAGATGCTCTAACTGTGCTTATAATGTAGATAATGTTATTAAATTATTGTTTGAAAATGTTTATAATGTAAGTTGGCTTTAAAACTTTTATTAATAATTTAAAGACAAAGGGTCTTTTTTCTCATCAATATTATAAAGGGATAATCATCTTAGTTCTTAGACAGTGAAGAAGCATGTTTAGAAAATTTTTTAATACTTTTTGCTGAAAATTAGAGGAGAGAAATAATGTGGTAACTATATAAGGATATATCATCAAGATAAAAGTTTGCATCTTTTTATTTTAATGTGATATATTAGGGCTCACTTTTAAGCTTAAAAGGAATAACTAGTAAAGTGAAAAATAATTTTCCTGATAAAGGACAAGGAGAGAAATACAACAAGAAACTCCCTCAGTTGTGCATTGAGAATGAGATTTCACTGATGAAAAGATTAGATATAGATGGGTAAAAAAACTCATATAATTAGCAACACAGGAGACACATTATAGGTGCAGATGTAAATAGATTGTATAAATTGTATTGATTGGATAATGAGTTTTTTTCTCACATAATTACATCTATTTTCTTGGAGAAATAAGCAGCAAGCCATTGGCTGAAATTGAGAGAAGCCAACAAATATGTATAATAAAGAATAGAATTTTTTGAAATGAGGGTGAATTTATTAAGGGAATATATTAGTAACAGGGAATTAAAGATTAGAGTGCTCACTTTGGAAGGAGGTTACTTGTGTTTTTTCATAGCTTTTCTATTCACTATTATATGAAACAAGTAACGTAATAGTTCTCTACCTCATTTTCTTCTCAGTAAATTTGTGGCAATAAAAGTAACTGCATCATAATGCTTTTGTGATAATTAAATTTGTTTCTATAATTAAAATGCTTAGAAAAGTATCTGTTTTATAGTTTTTATAGTTTTGTTATTATTAAACACTTGAAATTTGTGGTCAATTTTAAAATATTTGAATATTTTTATACTTTCAAATATTTTTCATATTTGAAAACCAATGTTGTTTGTTGTTGTATTTCACACTAACTTCAGCTTCTCTTTGGCGAAATAAGGATAGGTGGGATTTTCCTAGAAGATGCCAGTGAAAAGACAGAGCATCAAAATTATTAAGATGTATGTCAAAGAGCAATTCTGATTTGCTTCATGGAATATAAGTTGGGTAAGTGGTTAAAGTGAATTATCTGGACATCCTGATAGGAAATGAATGCTGAGATGCTCTAGAATATGTAATTTTTAAAGATAGGATGTTATAGTACAAGATTTGGGAGGCAATGAGACTAGCAGCAATAAAAAAAAAAGGTCTGGCATATTTGCTATAGAAAAGAGTAGCTGAGTTAAGAAAGATAAAATGATTATTGTGAATTAGAAGATAAAGAAAATAAGACTAAACTTGAGCCTCAATGGTGTTAACTAATATTTTAGTTATTAGAGCTATTTGTGGATCAACTAGGTATCATTTCTGAATATATAGTAGGATTTAATTTCTGCACCTTATGAAGATTTAAGTAGTCACAAGAGCTGCTTCATTCAATGAAAAATGTACAAAAATAACACATTGTATTCCAAAGTGAAGCTTTAAAATCAATGCACAATTCACCATCCTCCATCTCCTCCTTCTACAACAACTAATACAAAAAAAAAAATATTCTCCCTTGGTTTGGGCTCTTAGATAATTAAGATGAGAAAAGCCCTCTAACAATTCATTCTGGACATGTATAACAAATAAAAAATATACTCTAATAGTTTAAGCCACTGAAATCTGGGTCATATTGCTGGGGTAGCAAAAACCATCCTGACTGACAAGTGGATTGTTAATGTTAACGTTGGATTACTGTTGGCGTACCAACAGTAGTGTCTATACTAACAGTGGAGAGATAGAGGTTAAGTCCTTTGTGAACAGGTACAGGGTATCTAGATGTTAACAGGGATAGTGAATGCAGAAGGTCTGCAAGTCAGGCCTGAGAGTTGAAGACTCTAAGGTAAGTCCCTTTCTGGAAGATGTCTCAGCCTAAGAAGACTGCCTCATCCACAGTCAGAGTCCCTACATGGGGCAGCCCCAACCATGTGGGTGTAGATGCTAGTCTCCTTGCCTTTAGGAATGACAGTTTGGAAGGTCCTCCTAGCTCCAGAGTTTCCAGTAGGCTTAGTTGAGACCTTTGTTGTAATTGAATTGCAGTTCAACTCTTAATTCTGCTCTGTTCAGCTTTTTCCACTCGTACACATTTGTTGATCCTGAGAGCACTCACCAATAAAATTCCTGCTTAAAAAATCTCTATTCCAGTAACTGTTTCCTAGGCAACTGGCCTATTATAATTGTTTTCAGGAGCAGCTGAAAAGAGCAAACTTTCAGATAGAAATGTGAGCTGGATCACCCACTAGCATTCTGGCAATGTTGATTCCATTAATTATAGTAGGTAAATCAATAAAATCTCCTGACATAGAGGAACAATGCAGCTGTTTAACAATTCACATATGGTAAACTGGTATGGGATACTAATGGAAGGCAAAGAAAATATATTATGGTGAGTGTAGTATTTATGAGGACAATGGAGTTTTTGCCTGTTGCTGAGTGGCATTGATGCATTGGAAAATACAATGAAAGATCAAGAATGAATACTAACTAATGGAAGATTAAGTGTGAAAGTCAGAAAGCTGTGGCATCTTATAAAGACAGGCATCTCCTGCTGGAATACTGAAATATTGGAATATCAGACATACGACTTATTTATAGGAGCAGCATAGCTCCAGAGAAGGATAAATTCTCGGCCACTTCAAGTCAGGTACACCAAGGTCTTGGCTTTGATGATCTTTACCCGAGCTAGGATGGAAAGAATCAATGAAACTTGGTCTTAAGAAATCTAGGTTGATGTATTTTACAACCCTGAAGTAAGATCTTTCTAAATCATCTATTCTCACTGAGGTGAGCCACTCCTCCTGTTGAAGACTATTACCATTTTCCCACAAATATCTATGCCTTACAAGGAAATATGCATTCTCTCCAGATCTATTTCCACTTCTCTTTCTGACAACTACAACAAGACTGCAGAACTGCTGGACCTAGTACCGGAGAGAAAGGACGATATCCTGATGAAACTGCAAGACTAACCAGCACACTCTCAGGGTATGGAGAGCATATGTCACGCTTGATCTTGAGAGTGAGTTGGGGTGAACTATAAGGTTAGATAAGAAAGAATTTATTGATGTGCAGAAATTATTCCGTGAAATACTTGCCAAAATACATACAAAAACCCTAGGAGACAAAGCTAATTCATAGTTAAAATGGCTCTTGGAAACTTTATGAAAGATGGCCTGCACTAAATAAAGTAGAAATAGCAGTACTTTCCTGGAAAATGATGGGAGAAGGAACACATTATTCAGAGAAGTGGAAAAGCTGTATTATTAAAATGAACATATCTAGTACTTGACAGAATTCCCACACTGAATCCTTGGTCTATGTGTTAACAGTTATTGTAATAACAAATGCCACATAGAAAACTTTGGAATTACCCCTGACCCCAGCCAAGGATATGTTTTAAAATAACAGAAATAGATCTCGATGGGAATGGAGAGTTCTGTCAGTCTTAAAGATGGATGGTGCGCCCCATTTTATCTCTATTTAATTCACAATCCTCACCCCTACAAAACTAGATGAATCCCTGAATATTCAGGGTACTAGCTCACTTGTAACTATTCAGATTAACATTTTTACCCTAGGGAAATGTTAATTCTTCTGCTTTCTGAAATAGCATTTTCCAAAGGGACTAGGAGTTTCTGTATATCCTCTAGAACATCACATTAGTCTATAAAATAAATGATATAATATTAATCTCTCTGAATAATAAAGCAGTGCCATTTATAATGGAAGGGCCTAGTAGGACACGTAGCACCAGATGTTGGGACAAAACTCCTATAAAGATTGAGTAATCACTATAACATCACTGGTGATTTCAGGGGCACAGTTGATTTGAGGCAAGTAACTAAGCCCATTCAAAGTATTGGACAAATTATTATAATTTGAACCTCTTCCCAGTTAGGAGTGCCCTTTTTTATTGTTGTTGTTGACTTCTTTAAATTCTGAAACCATCATATTTAGTACTTGGAATAGTATTACTTTAATAAGTGACATGAACAGAAAGCTGTTAGCGTTGACTAAGTTTTAGAGAAGGAAACTCTCTCACACAGGACTAGATTGTGTTAAAAGTAGTCCTGCAATTAGGCCCTTGTTATCTAATCTCCTCTAAAAGGTCTTACCTCCTAACACCATCACCTTAGGCATTAGGATTCAACATATGAATTTTGGGAGGGCACAAACGTTTAGACAATAACCAATATCTAGAATATATAAGGAACTCTCACATCTTAGCATTAAAAGAATAACAATTCAATCAAAATACAGACAGAAGAAGCAGGCATTTCACAGAAAAGTATATGTTTGGCCAACAAGGACATAAAAATTGTTGAACATTATTATCCATTAGAGAAATGTAAATAAAATCACAATGAGATATCACTACACACCTATCAGAACAGCTAAAATAAAAAAAAAATAGTGATAACACTCAATTCTGGTGAGAATCAGAGAAATTGGATCTCTCATGTATTATAGATTTAAATTTAATGTAATTCACCGCTCTGGAAAAATAGTCTGGCAGTTTCTTTTTAAAACTAAGAGGAGAGTTGTGATAACACCCAGTAATTACCCTCTCTTACATTTATTCCTGATAAACTAAAGTTTATTTTTATGCAGAAATAAAATGTGGGATATGAAAAAAAAGCAAGCACCTCTTGAAAAGTCTGAAAGCAAGCAGTGTCATCTGTAAGTAGCCAGTGTCATACATAGGTATAGCCAAAAAGAAAGAGCACAATGGAGAGGCAAAGGTTAACATCAGAATATAAAAAATTGTAGATTTAATTGACACAGGCAATAATACCCAATGGACAAAAGAAGGAGTTGGCATGGGTGCTTGTATTTCATGTTGCAACTCTATATAAATCTCATTCAATGCCATGGCTTTTAATACTATCTAAGTAAAAATGACTTTTCATATTTACATAACTAATTGCTAACACCTTCTTGAGTTCCATACTGTTTATTGAATTACCTAATTATCAACATCTCCACTTGGCTTTTCCAACTGCCATCATAAATTTAACACATTGAAGATAGAACATATGGTACTTCTAATCCAAACTTCTCTAGTATTTCCCTTCTTAATCTATCATCATCATTCACCTTGATGCTCAAACTTAAATCTTGAAGTCATCCTTGACATTTTTTTACCCCACAGCTTTCATCTCATCAGCTAGTCCTGTCAGTTGTATTAAAATTATTTCCCCGATTTAACAACTAATCACCACTCACAATACTAAAATCAATCCTAAGACACAACGTCCCTGACCTGGATCATTCTGTTTATCACTTATTCCCAATTCGCTATATTTATTTCCCTGGGGCCACTTCACCTTTCTTACAGTCTGTTTCTAAAATAACTTGTGCAATATTGTGTTGTGCAGATCATATCACTCTTTGATCAAAATCCTCCAATGCCTTAATGCCCTATTAGATTAAGATCTTGCAAAACCACACACACACGCACACACAGACATTCCTTTGCAAAAACCTCTGAAGTTATTACTAGAAACTTTACTTACCTCTTCACAGACTTTCTACCTGCTATTACCTACATCCATACTGCTTCTACTTCTTCCTTGAAAATGCCAAGCTTACTTCTATCTCAGAACTTTTAAACTTGCTGCCTTCTAGCATGAAATGCTTTCACTATAGATATTTACAAATTAGGTTTTTGTTTAAATGTCACCTCCTCAGAGGAGATAGTTAGTGACTTCTCTATCAGAAACGGCCTTCTCCACACATCTCTTATTATTTATTCTATATTGTTATACTTTATAATACCATTACTTAGAAATTGTATTTTGTTTCCTCTTTATTTTGTTCTGTTAGCATGAGAATTTAAGTTCCATAAATCAGGCCCATAAAATCCCAGCAATAAAAGTAGTGACTGGCACATACTGGGTAATCAGCAAATATATTTTAAATAAATAATCTAGATTAATAAAAAATAATCTAGTTAATTAAAAGATTAACAAAATATTCATATATATATAAATGATCAAAATGAAACTATAAACAAAAGACTAAAATGTAAAAACTACAGATGCTCAAATTATAAACATCATGCCACAAAACTATGTCAATATAACATGAATTATTATTACTATTATTTATAATATATTATATATATATATATATTTTTATTTATTTATTTTTTTTTTAGGCAAGAGTCTATTGTTTCATTTTGAAAAGGTGGGAGACAACTTTGGATTGGTCTACTGTCCTGAGCAGAGAGTAGCCATTGTCTTGCTATTGGGTGGAAAAAGAACAACCTTGGATTGGGTTAGTGGGACTGTACCCTTTCAAACATACATGGGAAGGGTCAGTCAAGCCTGACCCCTCCCCCACTTGCCCATGGCCCCGGATCCTGGCATATGGCGACATGAACCACGGGCGGGTGGAAAACAACTGGCTATCCAGCCCGGGCTGCCCCTCTACCACAGCTACTTCATGGAGTCGCTGGTGGATGCCTGCGTGTTAGATTATCTTAACATGAAGAAGCTCCGGGCCAAGTCAAGATGGTGAACAGGTTCCACAGGTGGGGGCTGCCTGGCCATTGGGAACAGTCCAAGAGGAAGCCCCACCCCTAGAAAGTCTTTGGCCAATGGGACTAGTAACGGGAAATTCCTTGGACTGTCTTTGGCTCTTTAGCCTGGATTCTCAGGAAATCCTGACTCCTGTGCTCCTTCCAGCAATAAGATGATCCAGTAGGGAAAAGTCCAGATCCTGAGACAGCTTGGCTAGTTAACTCCACACCCTTTCCAGTTAACTCATGGGAACGCCTGTTGACCTGCCACAACTCCTGGCAATCACTAGAAGTGACCTGAATGGAACAAGTCCTCCACTCTTCCAGCAGAGCACAGTCGATGGGGTGGGACCAATAGGAGCGGCAGTCACTGGGGCCGTGAAGGCTCATCTGTGCCTCAACTTCCCCTGCTGCTCAGGTGAGTCTGTATTATGGGATCATGTGCCTGCAATGGCTCAACTGCGACTGGAAAGACCTCACGAAGAGAGGGGTACGCGGGGCGCCGCTTGCCCTAAACAAGGCCTTCGACTGCTCCAACTTGGCCTTGCTTCTCATCTCCTTGGGCAACGACAGGCGGCTGAACGAAGTGGCCGCAGTAACAGCAGCTCAGGAGGCTCAACATGAATTATTTTAAAAAGGAAATTTATATTGGGAAAACTGATACAGTGAATGATTGTTCTTATTCTAAATGACATAATTCACATTTTTACTCCTCCTCATGTCATAGACTATATCGAAATTAGTATAGATTAACAAACTAGAGTATTCTGCAAAAATCTCATTATAATTGTTTCAGGATAAATTGAAATTTCACGGAAGCCTTTTTTTTTTTTTTTTTTTTTTTTTTTTTTTTTTTTTTTTTTAGCTATACAGATACTAAATTCTTGGGATGTTTCTTTACTCTGAAGGAGAAATAACTTCTAAAAGAGCAGTCAGCGTTGGAGTCTCCACTTGATTAAGTTACTATCATCTTAAATTATTCTCTAAAACCCATCCGTTTTTCACACTTGCCAAACTGGTAATTGAAAGGAGATGGAGTAGGAACAACCCACACAAATCTTACTGATTTTTTCTGGTGGCGCTGGTTAATGAGATTTCTTGAGAAATTCAGTATTGCTTTTGAATACTACAAACCATGTGAAAATTCGATTTATTGTTAAATATGTGTAATGCAAATATAAAATCAAATTCTTGAAAGATAACCTTGGATCATTTCAGGGATGTACCTGATATAAACTAAAGTGAAATTTGATAAGAATATATGTTCTCATGTGGTTCTGTATCTTTTGAATTTCCCCTTCTCTGAATGAGAGATCGTTATTATGTTTGAACTATCCAGAAATTATTACTTTAATTGCACTCTCCAGTAGTCCATAAAATTTCATTTATCTCTACACACAGTAGCAAGGACAAATAGTTATATTCCTCTTTGAGAAATACTAAGGGAAGGTTCAGAGGATATACATATTTTGATGATATACGAATTTTGTATATGGAAAGAATCATCCCTTGGTGTTTTAACTTTAATGATCATTTTATTCAATTCAAATATCTACAGAAAAACGTATTTAAAAATACCAATGTAGACTCCACTTAATATAATTGCCTTAACTTACATTAAATTAAATTATATTAAACATACATTTTAATAATTTTTCTAAAAGCTAAATCTGCAAAATAAAAAGGTCAAAAATATGAAAACTTTAAAACTATAACTATGGTTACACCTAAAACAATTATTAAAAATACCAACATTATTTAATAATGCTACATTTGTTTTTATGTCTACCTATAGTTATTGCTTTACTCCTAGTAGACTTGGTGTACTGCTACTCAACTAAGGAAAAAAATATACATATTTCCTTCTCATGGCTAGGCAACAATGTATCATCTTAGTTATCATCTCATTCCTGATCACAGTAGAGGGCTTGACAATTTTTCAGCAGTTATTTAAGTTTGATCACTGGATACAAGTCTCAGCACCAACCTCATAAATAAAATGAATTTGTTACACTATAATTTTTTAAAAACCTATGCATAATGATTTTGTTATTTTATTTTTGCTTATATAATTCAAGTAAGACATTGACAAGCTGCCTTTAAATTTCATCTCTTGGAAATACTTTTTTTTTTTAAACTAGCGACATATACAGGTTCAATTTTAAGGATTTACTTTCAGTAAAGAATTCTGAAATGCAAACTTGTTTATAAATATTAAATTGAAGTACACAAAGATGCAAATAGCAAAATAAAAAATTTAAACGAATAATTGGATTATAATTGGCATTGCTATGTATAGGGTCAATTTCAGAGTGTGATATAAGAAGTTGTATTAAAGAAGGATTTTATTCATTTGTTTGATAAGAATAATTCTTTGATATTTTATTCTCATTTCTATCTCATATTCTTATTAAGTTCTTATTCTTATAGTTGCATGGGATACAACTATATATACTTAAATAACTGCCTAATAACTGAAATATTGATATATTTTTCAAGATAGACTTGATTCTTATTTTCTAGATCCATTTGTTGAAATAGCCTTTCCAATTCTACTAAAGAAAGTCACTGAATAAATTGGCCCAATTGTCAGTAATTATCCAGATATTGATGAAACACACACTTTTTATATCAGGTGAACATTCTCTACACATTCATCTGGCAAAATCATATTATAGTCAGAAACCACATAATTTTTTTTTCCTCTAATTTGAATCATGTAAATTATTTATTTTAACTTAAAATTGCAATCTTTAAAAATATACAGGTTATAAATTCCATCTTGAGATACATAATTATTTCTCCTGAAAATGTGAGTGAATGATTGTTTATAACTTTGGATATCTTGAAAACCTATCAGATATAGATATCTTGAATATCTATTTAAGTTTTAGGTCATGTGTGAATCATAACCATCTTTAACATTGGGGACAATGATTTAATGTAATAAATAATAATATGATTAAAAACCAAAGTGAAATGCTTGAGACATAATTGCATTCAAGGTAAACATTTATTGAGTGCTAGGACAATATATAATATATACATTTAATTAAGAAAGTTTTTTTGTTTGTTTTGACTTGTTTTGGTTTTTTGTTGTTGTTTTTAGAGAGAGTAGGCGTTCTTCCTTCTAGTATAGAAGGAAGGTTTGTTGTTTAAATGGGTCAAAAGGTGAGGTCTGGGATAGGAACCTGGGATTACAATGATCACTTATTAAAATATACATTATTTGAAATTCAGAATTGCTAGGTACTGTGTTTACAATGTTCTTGAGTAATACCGAAGTCAGGTTACATTTATATAACTGTTACTCAGTTTTACTACACATTTCATGAGTTTCAACAAGTGCTGCTATACTTGTTTTGTCAAGAGCTACATCAGTAATTTTAACCAACGCTTAACAACTTGACATTTTTAAAGTTTTTGGAATTCCTTTCCATGTGTATGATATACTTGAATTCAAAAACCCTATTCTCTCTTTAGGTTGTTAATACTGGGGTTTCAGTTCATACATGAATAGTTTTAACAGAACTAAGTGCAAATGCAAATATTGAATCAATGAAAAGTTATAGCACTGAGAATACCCTGTTGATTGCAATGATCTATATTAATATTTATTCAAATTTTAAATTATTTATAACCTTCATTATGTCTGTCTTCCCAAATGATGAAATGTTAGTTTGTTAAAGTTATGTATGCATCTGTGTATATGATGATAATACTAATAGCATCAATTATAACAGCTAACACAGAAGCTTATCCAAGAACTTTATTTGTAGTAATTCATTTAATCTCATCATGATTATAATTCTTCCCAATTTACAGATGAGGTACTGAGAAGTTCTATAACATGACTATAATGGGTTGAATTATCTCCAAAATTTAAAAAGATATGTTGAAGACCTAACCCCTAACACCTCAGAATGTGAACTTACTCAGCAATTGGGTCATTGTAGATGAAATTAAATTAAAATGAGGTCACCTTAGATTTGGGTGAACTTTTAGTCCAATATGACTGATGTCCTGCTAAGATAAGAGTAATTTGGACACAGGCACAGAGTCACACAAAGAGAATGCCATAGAATGGCAGAAGCAGAAGTTGAAGTGATGCAGCTGCAAGCCAAGGATGTCAAGGGCGGACAGCCACCTCAGAAAGCTACAAGAAGACAAGGAAGAAGTCTACCTAGGCCCAGAAGAGGAAGCATGAGCATGGCCCTATTGCCAACCTGATTTTTAGACTTCTAGTCTCCAGGACAATGAGAAGACCAGAATGGATGCCTTCACATGCACGGTTTGTATTACAGAAGAACTCTGTGCTTAGGAACAACACAATATTATGGGAACTTAATATAACTGTCTTTTTGCTTCTGGAAAAAAAGACACTACTTCTAACCTTTCAGGAAGTTAGTAAACCTACCCTTTTTTTGAAGGAAGATATTTCTCTATTTTCCAAAGCTGTTCATCTTATGAAATAATACAAGACATATTAAAACAAAAATATGAATTGTTAATTTCGATCCGAAGCAATATTAAACTCATTTCTTGTTTTGCATGAAAAAAAAATTATCAAAAATTTGGACACATTTTTCAAGATCCTTAAATAATATAAATATGGTTTTTTAAAAGAAAAAATCATTAAATATTTTGAATATCTACTTGTTTCACACTGTGGCAATTATTATTTCTATGAAATTTATAGTAATGCAGAGTTTTATTTAATAAATACTGATTGCTCATTAATAAAACTTGAAAGAAACCAGTGTAAGATACAATTTCTTGCTGAATCCTCTTTCCCTCTATCTTTCAAGCCCCACTATTTGTTTTTGAAATTTAGTCTTTTAAAGGTATATGAAAGATGTTTTAAATTATTTAAAAATTATACAGTTAGGGTCTGAGGGCTAAATCGATTCATCTAAAATCTCACTACATTTACTCAACAGTGTGGAGATGGACTTTCCAACTCTAAATTCACACTCTTAGAAGTATAATGATGGATATATACTTAAGTGATGAAACAGAGATAAATCGAAAATTAGCTAAGGGAGATTAACCACAGCAAAAATCTTATGTATTTTGCAGAATTTAATAGGGAAATGTAGATAATTTTTTAATGTAATGATGTAAATGTAGATTGCCTCACAGGAAATAGTTGACACTACTGTCTGTTAATTTTGTATGCCTGTCTTCATTATAACTCTTAAATATAATTGGAAGTGACAAAGTGATCACAATCATCCATACTTACTTACTAATCTAGCTCAATAAAATTTAATCAGGCTTCTATCTGCCTCACAAGCCTATAAACTTTTGCATTTGGATTACCCCAGGTTAAGCAAACACTGAGGTGCAAAGAATTCATTTTAACCATTCATTCTCAGAATTGGCTGACAATGGAGAGAAAACATTTTCAATAAAGTCCTGGATTTTCCACCTGCTCAGCCCACCAGCTTGTCCTACTCCCACAATGTTCTTGCTAGTCATGCTCTCCTCTCTCTACTAAAGAAAGCCTTTTTTCTGTTTGATTTAGAGATGCTTGCAGACTCTGAACCTGGGCAGTCTCCTCACGGCAATTTTGAATAAAGTCTTTATTTACTCAAATCCAGTTATGTTCTATTTGACAAACGTTGGGATCTTTCATGAATATTTATATTTCTTGCAGGCATTATCCTATTTTCCTTTTACAGATGGCAAAGTGCTGAACTAATAAGACATAGTTCGATTAAACTGTAGCATCAAAAATGTTATATATGTGTGTGTATATATACATATGTTTGTTGCTTGTGTATAAATAGCTGTGAGATAAAAGAAGTTTTTAAAACTACATAACTAAGAGATAAAGTCAATATCTTATTTATTTATTTATTTATTTATTTATTTATTTATTTATTTTTTTATTTATTTAGTCTTGCAAAGCATCAGTGACTTTCCTATGCTCCATAGCAGTGTGGAGAAAAAACAACATTAGCGGCAAGCATTGCTTCAAAACAACTTGACATTTTCCAAAGCTCTCAACACTTAGATTCATTTTAATTCAACATTCTTGTACTTCCTTAAGTGGATAATGTGGCAAGTCATGTAACAGAAAATTTAAAGATGTAAGAACACATTTTCATGCTAGTTATCTGTATAACTAATACAATTTACAATAAACAGCAATTCTGGGAGGAAGGAAAACTTTTTAAAGTTATACATAAAATAAAATAATATCTATTCATTAAAACATAAATTTTCAATCTATAACGATGTATGCAAATGCATAATTAGACAAGAACATGTACACATTTAAGCACTGGAAAATGACTGAAAGTAAACTAAATTATTTTTTCTATAAAAATATTCTGATTTCTTTTTATGTATGATAATGTGTTATGACTTTCAGAAAGTTTTTAAATTACTTAAATAGCAGATTTATTGAGATATAATTTACATACATGCCTTAAAAGTCAACCTTTTATGTTTATAAGTCAGTTTTTTTAGTATATTGATAGAGTTGTACATCTATCACCACTCTCTAATATCAGAATATTTTTATAACCCTACAAAGAAATTCTGGTTTTTGTAGTTGCTCCCCATTTCCTCTTCCCACAGCCCGTGGCAACCACTAATCTATTTTTCGTTATATTGAGTATCTTTTCCAATACTTATTGACCACTTATATATTTCTTTGGAAAAATGGTAGTTCGGGCCCTTGTTTATTTTTTATATTGTTATTTTTGTCTCCTGATTTTGAGTTGTGGGAATTCTTATATATACTGGGTATAGTTCTTTATCAAATATATAAATATACTTGATAAATATATCTAATATCATAAATATTATCTGTTATAATAGATATCATAGCTGCTATTATAAATATAACTGATATTATACATATGATAAATGACATTTATTTTCTCATCATATGGGTTGCTCTTATTTTCTTTAAAGTGTTCTTTTAATAGATCATCCAAACAGAAAATAAATAAAGAAATAACATCTTTAAATGACACATTAGTCCAACTGAACATAATTGACATTCACAGAGCCTTCCATCCCAAAACAGCTGCTTATATATTCTTCTTTAGTGCACATGAAACATTCTCAAGAATCAACCACATTCTGGGACACAGATATGGCCTCAACAAAATAAGAGGGTTGAAATCATACCAACCATATTCTATGATACTAGAGATCAACCACAAAAAGAAATCAGGAAGAACCACAAATACATTGAGATTAAACAACATGCTACTGAAGAATAACTGAGAGAAGAAATAAAAAGAGAGTCAAGAGATACATAGAAACGAATGATAATGAAGCAACATATCAAAACTTTTGGGACATGGCAAAAGGTCATAGAGGAAAGTTCATATCATTACAGGCCTATCTCCAAAAACAAGAATGAGCCCAAATAAACAACCTAACATTTCATCTTAAAAAACTAGAAAAGGAAGAACAAATGAAGCCTAAAGTCAGCAGAGGAAAAATAATCAAAATTAGAGCAGAAATAAATGAAATTGAAAACAAAAAACAAAAACAAACAAAAAAACAATAGAAAAATAAATATACAAAGACTGGTTCTTTGAGAAGGTTAATAAAATTGACAAACCTGGCTAGACTCACTAAAGAAAAAAGAGAAAGACACAAATAAACAAAATCAGGGATGAAAGGGAAATTACAACTGAATCACAGAAATACAAAGGATCATACAAGAATACTATGAAAAAGATATAACACCAAATTTAATAACCTAGAAGAAATGGACCAGTACTTAGAAAATACAATCTTCCTAGACTGAATCAAGAAGAACTGGAAAATCTAAATACTGATCAGCAGTATGGAAATTGAAACAATCATCAAAAACCTACCAAAAATAAAAGTCCAGGACCAGATGGCTTCACCAGTAATTCTCAAACATTCAAAGATTTAATACCTATTCTCCTCAAACTCTTCAAAAAATCAGAGGAGGCAATACTTCCCAACTCATTTTATGAGGCCAATATACTCTGATACCAAAACCTGGTAAAGATAACACAAAAAAAGAAAACTACAGACCAATATCTCTCATGAACACAGATGCAAAAATCCTAAATAAGATACTAGAGAACTGAATAAGCAACATATTAAAAGATTATACACACGATCAAGTGGGCTTCATCCCAGGGCACAAGGATGGTTCAACAACACAAATGATTAATGTGATACACCGCATAAACAAATTAAAAAATAAGAATCATATATGATCATATCATAGATGCAGAAAAAGCCTTTGCAAGATACAGCATCCATTTATGATCAAAACACTTAACAAAATTGGTATAGAAGGAAAGTACCTTAACATAATAAAGGCCATCTATGACAAACCCTCAGCCAACATTATACTTAATGGTGAAAAACTAAAACTTCCCTCTAAGATCAGGAACAAGGCAAGGCTGTCTACTATCACCACTTTTATTCGGTATAACATTAGAGTCTTAGTGAGTGCAATCAGGCAAGAGATAGATATAAAAGTCATCCAAATAGGAAACAAAGAAATCAAATTGTCACTATTGGTGGATGACGTGATTCTCTATATAGAAAATCCTAAAGACTCCACAAAAACACTAACTAGAAAATAATAAGCAAATACAGTAAAGTTTCTGGATACAAAATCAATGTAGCATTCTTATACTCTAATAAAGAAATGTCAGAAAAAGAAATTGCAAAAATAATTTCTTTTGCAATTGTAACAAAAAGTAAAATACCTAGGAATAAATTTAACTAAACATTTTTGCATCTGTGTGAAGGATCTATATGACAAAAGCTATAAAGACATTGAAAAAAGAAGATACAAAGAAATCGAATTGAAAGTACCAACATAGTTAAAATGACCTTATTACCTAAAGAGTTATACAGATTTGATGCAATTCCCATCAAAATCTCATTGGCGTTTTTTAAAGAAATAAAACAAAAAATCATCACATTTGTATGGAAGCAAAGACCCTGCATTGCCAAAGCCATCCTGAGAAAAAAGAATAAGGCTGGAGGCATCACTCTCCTGACTTCAAATTATACTACAAAGCTGGTGGTATTGGCAGAAAAACAGACACAAGACCAGTGGAACAGAATGGAGAGTGCAGAAGTAAACCCGTAATAATATGAGCAAATGATTTTTGACAAAAAAAGCCAAAAACATACAGTGGAGAAAAAAAGCCTCTTCAATAATGGTGCTGGGAAAACTGGAAAGCCGCCTGCAAAAGAATGAAACTAGACTGTTGTCTATCACCACACACCAAATTAACTCAAAATGGATTAAAACCTGAATATAAGACCTGAAACAATAAAATGCATAGAAGAAAACATAAACTAAACTCAAGACCTTGGACTTAAAGAGGATTTTATGAATTTGACCTCAAAGGCAAGGGAAGTAAAACTAAAATAAATGAATGGGACTACATCAAACTAAAAAGCTTCTGCACAGCAAAAGAAACTATCAACAAGATAAAGAGATAACCTTCTGAAGGAAAATATATTTGCAAGCAATGCCTCCGATAATGGCCTAATATCCAAAATATACAAAGAACTCATACAACTCAATAACAAAAAAACACAAATGATCCAATCAAAAAATGGACAGAGATCTGAACAGACACTTTTCCCAGAGGACATACAAATGACCAACAAATATATGAAAAGATGCTCAACATTGGTAGCTATTATGGAAATGTAAATCAAAACCACAATGAGATAACATCTCACACCTGTTAGAATAGCTATAATCAACAGAACCTCATACATTGCTGGTGAGACTGCAAATTGGTGTAGCCACTATGGAAAATAGTATGGAGGTTCCTCAAAAACTAAGAATTAAATCACCATATGATTCAGCAATCCCTCTACTGGGTATTTACCCCAAAGACTTGAAAACTCATATCTAGAAACATATTTGCACACCAATGTTCATGGCAGCATTATTTACAGTGGCCAGGACATGGAAGCAAACAGTGTCCTATGATAGATGATTGCATAAAGAAGCTGTGGTGCATATAGACAATGGAATATTACTGTCATAAGAAGAGATGAAACGCTGCCATTTGCGACAACATGGGTGGACCACGAGATAATTATGCTAAGCAAAAATAAGCCAGACAGAAAAAGTTGAAAATCACTTTATCAACATATTATGTGGGATAAAACCTAAAAGCAACAAAAGAATAGGACAAACAGGACTCATGGACATGAGCTATAGACTAGTGGTTACAAGAGGATAAGGGGTGGGGAAGGAGGGGAGAGGTAGACGGGGTAAAGGGGATCAAATATAGAGGGGTTAGAGGAAGGGTGAATTGGGTAGAGGGGATCAAATACATAGTAGATGATAAAAACTGGACTTTGGGTGGTAAACACACAATAGAATATACAGATGTCAAATGATAATGTACACCTGAAAATTATATAATTGTATTAACCAATCTTACCACAATAAACTTAATTTTTAAAAAATTTTAAAAAGTACCCTTTTAAGCAGTAATATTATCAATTTTAATCATGTCAAATTCATTTTTTTTTGCTTATGCTTTTCTTGTTATATCAAAAATCAAATATCTAATCCAAGGTCACAAAGATTTATTTCCTATGTTTTCTTTTTAAGATTCTTATAGTTTTTAGTTTTTACATTTAGGCATATAATCCATTTTTTATTAATTTTTGTTTATGATATCAGTTGCCCCAGCTGTACTTTTTATAAAGACTGGATTTGAGTTGATAGTCTTTTCTTTCAGTACTTTGAATATGTCATGTCACTGTACTCTGGCTTGTCTGGGTTATGAAAAGAAGTAAGAAAATAATCTCATTTAGAACCACTTGTACAATTTGCATTTGTTTGTCATGCTTCTTAATTTCACTTAATATGTGTATTTTTGTCAAGGATACAACTTCTATGAGTTGAAATATGCACGCCCCACCCCAAATTTCATGTTGAAGTACTAACTCCTGTACTGTAAATATAACCTTATTTTGAAATAAAGTCTTTGAAGATGTAACCAAGTTAAGATAAGTTCATTAGGGTGAGCCCTTAATCTAGTACTACCGATGTCCTTATAAAACGAAAAGACCATGGGAATACACAGATTTATAGGGAAAATGCCATGTGATGGTGAAGCAGAGGTTGGAGTAAAACAGTTGCAAACCAGGAATGCCAAAGATTGGTAGTCACCATCAGCAGCTAAGAAGAGTCAAGAAAAGATGTTCCCCTTCATGTTTCAGAATAAGAACAGCTCTGTTGACACCTTAATTTCAGACTTCTGGCCTTCATAACTGTGATGCAAACTCAGGTAACTGTCTGTCAGGTTACTTCACAAGAAGGTTACTTTTTTCCTTTGTAATTAATAACTATCTTGTGAGAAGATACTTTGAAATTATGCAGATATCTTATTTTTTTAATCAAATATTTGCTTTATTAAGTTTGTAAATGTTGATGAATCTTGCCTGCAATAATTGTTATTGTGATGTTTTATTAATGTTGATTTCTATCTTTATTATTTCTTCTACATTTATTTATTGGAGTTCTGCTACAAGAAAGAGCTATCCTTCTCCCCTATTTGATTGCTCAATTGTTAGTTTATTCATGTATGGACCCAATATATTTATTTTACTCCATGCTTACAATCCGTTACTACCTGTGTTTATTTTTTGCTCAAATTATGCCAGATTTGGCCACTAATAGCTCAGTTAAGCTAACTACTCTCTCTTTTAAATACTTAGCCATTATTTAGATCTTTTCCTTATTTTCTAGAACCAAAAGATATTCTTATTCACCTACATCTTATTCTACATCCTCTGCCTCAGTTCTGAAATCAACTATCACTTTTTTATTGGTGAATTAAAATGTATAAAAAATAATTTTCCCAGGAATTTAAAAAAATTGATGAGATGTTTAAATATAAAAATTTGATATATGTGTCATTTAATATCTCAAAAACCAGTAATTCATATTGTGGAAAAACTTTAGGTTATACTTGTAGATAGGATCTCTATTGTCAAATGCCTGAGTCATAGGATACCCATCTGCAACAATGTCATTAGTTAACATGCATTCCTGCCTACAATATTTTGGGCAATCTTTGAAGTGCTTTACATAAATTGTCTCATATAATCTTCATGACAAGCCTCATTGTACTGGTAATGAATCTTAAATTCAGAAAAACTGACAACTTGTTAATTATCCCATAGCTTGAAATGGTGGGGAATGGATTGACCTGACATGAATTGTCTCCAGATGCTATGTTCCTGAGAGTTACATTTAAAAATATTTTCTAAGTGCTAACTTAAGATGTTTTGGACAGCAAACAATAGAAAATATAAAAATACATACATACATATGTATGTGTATTTAAACTAGTTTAAATACTTTTAAAGCATATGGCCCATTCAAATTTAATCTTATATCATGGTAGATTTCCAAGCAGTGTATGAGTAATATTCTCAAAGACCCTATTTTAACCCCTGTCAGCTTGATCTTCCGAATGGTGTCATGGTGACTGCATCAATGTTAGCCTTCAGATAGAAACACATCATGACAACTAAGGGGATGGATAATTTATTTCTATAGTTATTTAATTAAAAAATCACCACCAAGAAAAAAAAATGCAACAGACAAAAACTGGAAAATACTTCCCAGAAAACTTCCATTAAGATCACCCCATGAATTCACAGCCTGATCCTAAGTCAGGCAAAGGTGATGTAATATTTTAGTGAGAAAACTAGCCAAATTAGTTTTTATGTAATATGTCCTGGAAATTCTACCATAAATAATTCTAGTTCATATTTTAACAAATTATTGTGTATGTCCAAAGTTCTTCCTTTCATTAGGAAGCTGGAGAGCCTTGGCAAATATCTAAAAGATTCAGCAACCTCAACAACTACCTGATGGCAGTAAAGAATTCGAGTAAACTCTGGTTTATACTTTTTGACACACTTAAGTAATATGAAGCTTTTCTCAATCTTTGTCCAGATATTTTGGCTGTACCAGAAATCACTTAAGTTACTCCAACTTCCTTTATGTGAGGGACATGTAGTTAATGGATTTTATTAAAGCAGAATTTTCTCTTCATTTACATGGCAACAAAATATACATTTTTCTAGTCTTAAGGAAATCATTCTTTGAGTGAATACTGACTTCCTAGAAATAACAAGTTGGCATAATCTCCATGAAGTTGAAATAAATTATTAAGTTTATGGTATATAATTATATGAAGCAATTTTTTTTAAAATTTGTAGATGCCTTTAGAAAGAACTATTCATTTAACATACTTAGTTGAACTTACACATAATTAATGTTGTTTCTCTGCTGGACTCTAAGTCCATTATTGTTTGGAATAAAACTATATTTTCATCCTACTCTGTTTATTTCTAGTATATTCAAGATACATGTTGAACTCTCAAAAATATTTTTTCAAAAATTATTAAACACATACTTCAAATGCTTTATTTTCATGACCAATGATAGCATTTACCGAGGCAGAAATAAAAACAAATAAATAAAGACCTTCTCAAGAGAAGATTGTAGGCTAAATTAATTTATAGATAGCATCTTCTAACAATGTAGCAAGGATATAAGGCAACATAAAAAGGAGAAAGTGTGCTTTGGAGTAGCTTAAAGTATTAATTGCTAGGGATGGCGGAGAAAGAGTGAGGTAGGACTAATTTAAGCATCTTAATTTCAATACAATTTTTAACATTAAATATCACCACCAAAATTCTATGTATATCTATATAAAATGACACAACTTAAAGCCTAGTTCAGGACGTGGTTCCATAGTGTAGCAGTTAGCATGTTGCTTTACACACAGAAGGTTCTGGATTCATGACCCAGTGGAGCCATAGTTTCATGGTCTACAGCCATGCCACCCTGAACAAGCTCAATGTCTGATCTTAGAAGCTAAGCAGGGTTAGGCATGGTTAGTGCTTGGATGGGAGACCACCTAGGAAGACAAGGTGCTATAGGCATAAATAATAATAAAAAAATAAGAAATAAATGACCTAGTTCAATATATATTAGTTAGGAAATAACTTCATACTAGCAATGTCCCTGGCTCTGGTGATAAAATGGTTAGTAAGTATAATCCTTGATATCAATTTATAATAGTTTAAGAAAAATTTCTAATATGAATATCTTAAAATTACCTTTTATATTTCTTAAAATTATGACATAAAGTACTTTTTCTAGCTCGACCTTTTTTTTTTTACTGAAGTATATACTTTAGAAGGGTCTGCTGGTGAAAAGATTTTTCAAGTTTGTTTGAAAATGTCAATTTTAAAACCTCATATTTGAAAGGTATGGGTGTATAAAATACCGTATAACCACTGAATTAAGGAAAATTTTAAGATTCAAATAAAAAATGTGGAATTGTCTTTTTACAATGACTAAAAGCAAAGTGTTTTATTTTACATTGTATTGAATGGTAGACTTATTTAAATATATACATATTATTTTATTAAATTTATTGATGACATTGGTTAATAAAATTATGTAGATTTTAAGTGTGTAATTCAATAATAAATCATCTGCATATTGCATTGTGCGTTCATCACCCAAAGTTGAATTTCCTTCCGTTACCATATATTTCACCCCCTTTACCCTTATCTACCTCCCCCCAACCCCTTTCCCTCTGGTAACCACTAAAGTTTGGTCTATTTATATGAATTTTTGCTCATTGCTTTCAATTTTATATCCCACATTGAGTGAAATCATATGGTTCTCGATATTTTCTGTCTAACCTATTTCTCTTAGCATGATTATCTCAAGATCTATTCAAGTTGTCACAAATGGCAGTATTTCATCTTTTCTTATGGCTGAGTAATATTCCATTGTATGTATGTATTACCTCTTTTTTATCCAAGTATCGGAAGACAATTCAATTGTTTTCATGTCTTGGCTACCAGAAATAATTCTGCAATGAACATCAGCTTGTATATATCTTTCTGGATAAATGTTTTTAGATTTTTTTAGGTAGATACCCACAAGAGGGATTGCTTGGTCATAATGTAATCCTATTCTTAGTTTTCTGAGGAACTTCCATACTGTTTTCATAGTGGCTGTACCAATTTACATTCCCACCAGCAATGTATGAAGGTTCCTTTTTACTCACAACCTCTCTAACATTTGTTATTAGTTGTCCTGCTGACGATAGCCATTGTTACAGGTGTGAGGTGATATCTCATTGTTGTTTCGATTTGCATTTCCCTAATAGCTCATGAAGTTGAGCAGCTTTTTAAATGTTTGTTGGCTGTTTATATGTCTTCCTGGGAGAAGTGTCTGTTCAGGTCCTCTGCCCGTTTTTTAATTGGATCATTTGTATTGTTGTTGAGTTATGTGATTTCTTTATATGCTTTGGATATTAGATTCTACTAAAAACCTATTAGAAACAATGAACAAATATATTAAAGTTGCAGGATACACAATCGGTGTACAAAAATCAATTGTGTTCCTATAAACTAACAATGAAATTTCAGGAAAAAAAAGAAAAACAAAGCAGTTCCTTTTTTAAATTGCAACAAAAAGGGTTAAATAGATAGGAACAAACATACAAAGCACGTGAAGGACCTATACACTGAAAACTACATGACATTATTAAAAGAAATTGAAGAAAACACAGAAATGAAAAGTTATTTTGTGTTTTGTATTTTGTATTTTGTATTTTAGAGAGGATTTTATTAATTTTACCTCAAAGGTAAGGATAGTAAAAGCAAATATGAATAAATGAGTCCATATCAATCCACAAAGCTTTGGCATAGTAAAAGAAATCCATCAACAAAACAAAAAGGCAACCAAATGAATAGAAGATATTTGTAAACAATGCCTCTGATAAGGGGCTATTATTTAAATTTTAAATAGAAAATACATAAATATTTAAATGTCTAAATATTTTGAATATTAAACCTCTATTGTGTATATGTTGCAAAAATGTTTTCTCATTTTAGAACTTTTTTCTCTTCTTCAATGATTGCATATTGTGATGAAGAGAAGTCATGATTAATCAAACACATTTAAATTTTTTCTGTGTATTAGATATTTTGATTTTTAACAAAATATTTTCCTGCTACAATCTTATTCATCTTTGTCTTTTCCCCAGCCCTCACTCTCAGTCTTATGGTTGGTCTGCCTTTTTATTTTTTATCAGTAGCAAAGTCAATTTTGATTCTCCAAATGTCTAAATAATCTGTCCATCTCTCAACTAATTCTGTACTTTGGTGAGAAGGATGGTTACTTACTGCATATCTCTACAACATCTTATTTTTTTTTGTTTTTGTTAATATTGTTTTTTTTCTTAAAATTATATCATGCAATACATACTTTTTCATCTATTCTTTTTCAGTTAACAATAAAAATAACCATATAACTTGATGTTGGTGTATCATGTTATTTCATATCAGTACATATTTATCTACTTCATTCTTTTAAAAATCTGTCTAAAACCCCTTCTGTGGAAATTTCATAATTTATTGAACCTGCCTCTCCAAAGCATGAGACAGTAGTAACCAGGGCTTCCTATTCCAGACATATGTGCTGGTTCTAGGTCTTGATGCAAATCAGTGAAGTCAAAACATGATTTTCTTTCCTACCAGGGTTAGTCAAGAAGACACCTGCTCACTGACTTCTTTCCCAATTCTGTTGACCCTCAAACATGTTAAGAAAAAACAATTTTACTTTTATACGTGGACTACCTAAAAATGAAACCAACACAGTATTATCCCACAATTGGGATATTCAGCACTAACCCACAAAATTTTAAAACTTCTCATGTTTACTAGAAGCTACCAATTATTAAGGAATAAGGTGCACACATAAATAGCAAGAGAAAAATTTAATAGACCAGCTTTCACAATTAATCCTTAACTGTAGGTCATGACTCAATTATTTGAAATACATGTATCCAGCATATTTTAAGAGATTTCTGTACATTGATACATATATAACACTATAATAGAAAAAATCCCTGCTTTCCTAGATTATCTTTGCAGTTAGGAAGAGCACTTTGCTTTTCTCAATCATTTCACATGGAAAAGAAAAAGATGTATATCCCCTCATATGCTCTTATCTGTCACATCTCTAAATTTTTTTCTTGTCTTTCTTCTTAGCTTAGATTACAAATATAAAATCACTATTGCAGCATCTTAAAACTTGCCATTTTCTTCTATATTTAGAACATATATCTGTGTAAACCAGAAATCTTTATAAAAATGGTTGCCTTCTCTAACCATTCAGGATTTTGAGCACTATTTATATAAATCGGTTCCAGCATAGATTCAGAGACATTGACCATTAATGGTCATTGAACAATGCCCTGGATCACTGCAACACTTCCCAATGCCATTCATCTTTCTAAATAGTTTTTGAAACCAATTCCGGTTTCTGCACATCTTGGTAACCTTTCTTTCTTTCTTATTCTCAGCAAGAGAAATCGCCTTTTATTACACAACTGAATAGAAAACACTAGATTGACAGACTATGCAGTTTTATCTGCCCAGTGCCTGACACCCATGTCCATCATGTCCTTTTTCACCTATTTTATATTGGAGAGGTATTCTACTTTCTGTGTATTTATTTCATTCACTCACAATCTTATATTGCATTTTTTGATATGTATTTTCAGCCATTTTCTATACTGTTCTTTCCCATCTAGTTTCTTTCAGTAGATATATATACGAACAAAAACCCTTCTCAACTGCCACTATACCTTCCCAACATCATTATATATTGTTCTTTATTTTCTCTTTCCTTTCACAATATATCAAAAGACCTGCTTGTCTTGCTGTCTTCATTTCTGTATCTTCCACTAACACCTTAGTGGACTTATTTATTGCTACTGAGCATACCACATATTTGAAACTACCTCTATTTCTTTTATTAATGTTTTGCCATGTCATCAAATTTTAGGTTCCATTTTTTAATCCTGATGTTTTTGGGAGAAACTTTTCATACTGCTTAACACACTTGCCCTCCCCGAAATAATCTTATCCCTGGCTTTCTAAGAACATCATCTCTCGGATTTACTTCTTGTTCATTGGCTGCTTCTCCTCACTCTCTACTCAGTTTCATCCTCTCCTACCAAATCCTCAAGAGGGAAGTTATCAGGGTTGTATCACAGGTGCTCATATGTTCATATTCCCTGGTTGATTTCATCCATCCTAAGGCTTTTATTTTGGGATGTTTCTCAAATATATATTATATCCATGGTCATTTCTCCAAAGTTTCAGAAAAATACAAGTGTCTCCAAGACATTTTTACCTATATGCCTCTTAAGCATATTAAATCCAGAACAATAAATTGAGTTCTGACTCTTTATTACATCCAAAAAATTTCTCCTGTTCCAACCTTTCCTATATTATGAATAGTATTACCTTTCAAGTTAAAAATCTGAAATCAACAATTTACTGCTCCATATCTTTGCTCCTCATATTCAACTAGTCATTATTCCCTGAAGAAAAAAAAACATTTTTAATTATCTCTTCTGTACACTTCTTTACATTTATACTAGCTACTCTCCCCTTGATCCTAGACACCTTTGCTTTAGTTTAGTATTCTTTAAGCATTTAGTATATTCTGAAGTTCTTCTGTCTTGAGTCATTTCATCTGATGAACTCTTAACTCATTCATCAGAAGACAAATCAACCATCAGGTCTTCAAGAAAGCGTTCCAGCTTAGATTAGATTCCCATGTCACAAACTCTAGAGTACCATATGGGTTTTTTTTTTTTTAATTTTGTTATTTTTTAAAGCAGTCACTAAATAGAAAACTACGGCAATATATTTTCTTTTTTGAAAGCATATAGATATTAGAGAGAGGTCAATATTTTATGAAATTCATAAAAAGTTTGATTTAAAGTAAATATTTATTTGATGGCTTCTATAGCTTTCTTTTTTTAACATAAATTCTATTTAACATCAATTCTAAAACTCAATTCTGATTTTTTTTGCCTGTTATATATCTCAAATAATGTTCCATAAGCATAGAACTGGTATATGCACTATTTATTTTATTTATGCAAATTAGTCAAACAAAAGATTTAATACTTAGGTGTTGTTTAATTATTTTGAAATGAATATTTTCAGAATGTTAGTTCCTACAAAGAATGTTGCAGTAAGCATCTTGTATATTTATCTTTTTACATATTTTTAAAAAGTATTTATTTATATTAAACTCAAATTATAACTAAATTTTTTTCACAGATGACACATATTGCGAAATAAATATCTGTGCCAATCTATATACTTCATTAAAGACTCTATGAGAGTGCTTGGTTTTCCAAACCATGGCTAACTTTAGACACTATTATGTAACTCTGATAAAAGGAATCAGCTTTTTTCATTATCTTAGTTGGCATGCCTACTTATTACTCAGTGATTTTAGAATATTTTTTCTAATTAGATGCATATTTTCTTTGTAAATTAATTTTCTGGACATTTTCCCATTTATTTTTTAAATTGTTTAATTCATGGGATTCATTACTTCAAATATCACTGTAACTATTTGAAAGCAGTGCTGTTGTAGAAAATGCCATGTGTCTCAATTAATTTGAAGAATTATTTCATAAATAATGGACAGTGTATAAATAAAAAGTGAAATAAATGCATTTTAGCTATAATTGTTTCTAAATGGTGCCTGGAAACACATTTAGTAATAAATGCTACCATTATGGATCATGAAGTAATAAACATTGTATATTCCATTTGCAAATATTAATTGTATTACTAAATAAATGAATGAGGTTTTAATTGCATAATTAAGTGAATGGAAACCTATGACATGCCCCACATCAATATAAAAATGAATATTTTATTCATGTTAATAAAATTCCAAAGTATTTGATTATTACAGACTGTTTCTAGTTCAGAAGGAAAACAAAATAAAAATCATAATGAAGACAAAACCAGAGCATAATTTATCGCCTCAAGAATATCCGAGAACAGAAATTACATGAAGATTGATTTACCCTTTATCTTTAATGTGTACAACCTTTCAAGTTTGGACAGCTGTCACTATATGATTAGGATTGAACATTAGCTTTCCACACAACATTGAGTAGGTCAGGAGGGAAAATTGGAATTTCTGACAGCCATGACTTAGATATAACCATCTTGTTCATTTTTTTCCCATTTACACTTTTTATGTTTTTTATTTGATATTAGAAAAAACATAAATTTGTAATTTTCTTTGTAGGATAGCCAGCATTTCTTGCCACAACACTGAGATGAAAACCTGTAAAAACATAACTAACGGCAACCTTATCAGGTATTATTTCAGTTTAATTTGCTTCTCTTATATTAGTATAATTTAAGAGATCCAAAAAATATATTAATTACATAGTACATGAATATAATTTAAAAGGTGATTTTATCATTGTAAATACATTTTAATTTATTACAAGAGATTAAGTTTACATATTTGTGCCTCTAACTGTTGAAGGTGCCTTTTAAAAATATTTTCCTTGTCATTATAAAAATATTAATATTTGTTGTTATATAAATTTGCAAGTGAGATATGGTTTAGAAGTAATTAACAATTAAAAATTACATTTTAGGGATTAAATAAATTGTTCCAATCAATATTAATGGAATCCATCAGCTTCAGTAACTAATTGAATTTTTTTAATATATGACTGAGAATTTATTTATAGTCAGTGAAGAAAAAATATATTGCAATGAATTCAATATATTTGAGTTTAAAACATAAAGGATTTTGACCTATTTGCTTCACAGTATTACACAAATATACACTCTCATTTAGTCTTTTCTCTCTGTGTGTGTATATGTATGTTTGTCCTAGATAAGTATTTTGTCACTGTTTATTTTTGAAAGCAATTAGCACAAGGTATAATATATGGTATGCATCATTTGTATGTATTTTTCTATGAAAATATTATGCAATGTTTATGTCATAAAACAAATTGAGTGTACATTTATAGAGTTCACAATGAATACTAGATATTTGTTTGCTAGCATGTAATGTCTGTATATTCATATGATGAGATAATCTGCACACATAAGAAACCTTATAATAGAAGAATATTTAATACATTAATAAATGTTCATAATAAAAGTTTGGGGAAATTTTTATGAAACTATAACATAAATATATGACATATATAAGCATAATGTTTGATTTAAATGTGCCTATTGGACAAGTAAATTTTAAAAGAGGAAAATAGAACTGGAAAATATCTGAATAATTTCAGCGAGTATTTATAGTGCATTCTCCTTTACTTTTATAAGTTTAAATATAATTTGAAACACTATCATAATTGATAAATATTAACATATCAACAAAAGCTTAAACATGATTGTGTGATGAACCATATTGCTGTGGATTTTAATTGATAGCTAAAATGTTGGGATACTTGTCAAGTACAAATCTTGAAGAAAATACAAACATTAACTATTTTCATTACCTCCATTCATTAATTAATTCACTGATTTTTCAGATACCTATTTATCCAACTAAATACAATAAAGAACTTATAAAAAAGAGACATCCAGGAATGCATGTAAAGTAATATCATTCTTTTGTCTTTTTGCTTAAGCTATTTCTATTTGGGTGTAAATCTATTTATCTGTCTGTCTGTACATCTGTCTGCCTCTCAGACTGTCTTTACTATATCTTTCACAGGGTCCTTCAAAGCCAAATAACAAGTTTCACTATTTGTGGTAGTTTGGTTACTCAAAGAGAAACTTCTGGAGCCAAATTAAACGATACTTTCAATAGCATTTTGTGTTTGGCTAGAGTGGGCAGAGAGGCAAATTCAAAATGATGTTTTAGAACAAAGATTGAATACTGAAAAAAAAAAAAGACAACTAAGAGGTGAAAGATAACTAAAGATTAGGTATATAATTTTGCTGTGTAGCTTTTACAACTAAGCCTCGGAGACTTGATATAACTATGCATTTGGGCATAAAAGAAAACTAAAACAAGAAACTAATAATGATTTCATACACTTTATAGCATTTTATTGGAATCATATTATAATTACAACTAATTTCCTTAAATTATTTTTACATCAATTTTTAAAATCTTTAATTCAAGTGTCTGTATTTAGTTAAAAACAATTCACCTAGTTTTGCACAAGAGTTTTCCATTCTCACCTGGACTTCTGATATAGCCTCTAAATGTGTCTTCCAGTTTCCTGTTTCTTTTCACAAAAAGCATTCTTAGCATTTAAAACATACACCTAACTTTATCCTATCTCTATATAAAACTTCCGTCTGAGGAAAACATTCAAAATTATATGTTTAAAAATTTTGAAGTTATAAGAAAAATAATTATGCTAAAATTACTAAAAGCACACAAATAATTTTGGCTCTTTCTCTGAGTAAGACATTTTACAAAGCCATTTACATTCAATAACAAATTTAGTCCTTTAAACCACAATGTACTAAGTTCTATCTTCAACTTTGCAATGAAGAAACAGGATTAAATACCCAAAGAGTGTGAGGAAGAAGTCAAAATGAGAGCCTTAGCTTCTCTAATATCAAAACCCATGCTTTGAAGCTATACTACTTGAGTGTGTAAGATTTCATTTGATTCTAAGATTTTGTTTATTGTTTAATTTTTATTAAATATATTGGGGTGACACCAGTTAATAAAGTCCAAGAAGTTTCACCATCCAAAGTTAAATTTCCTTCCATCACCAAATACTTCCCCCCCTTTACCCCTATCTAACCTGTCCTTCCCTCTCTCCCCTTCCTTCTGGTAACCATTAATCTACTGTCCATGTCCATGAGTCTGTTGGTTTGTCATGTTCTTTTGTTGCTTTCTTATATCCCGCATATGAGTATATGTTTGTCAACTTTGTCAGCCATTCTTGTTCTCACAAATGTCAGTATTTCATCTTTTTTATGGCTCAGTAATATTCCACTGTATATATGTACTACCTCTTCTTTATTCAATCATTAATCATGGGCACTTCAATTGTTTCCATATCTGGGCCACTGTGAATAATGCTGCTATGAATATTGGAATTCATATATCTTTGCAGATGAATGTTTTCAAGTTTTTTTGGGTAAATATCCAGAAGAGGGATAGCTTGGTCATATGGTAGTTCTATTCTTAGTTTTCTGAGAAACTTCCATACTGTTTTCCACAGTGGCTGTTCTAATTTACATTCCCACCAGCAATGTATGAGGGTTCCTTTTTCCCCACAATCTCTCCAACACTTATTACTTGTCCTGTTAATGATAGCCCTTCTAACAAGTATGAGGTGGTATCTCATTGTGTTTTTTGATTTGCATTTCTCTAACAGCTAGTGAAGTTGGCATCTTTTCATGCCTGTCGGTCATTTGTATGTCCTGGCAGAAGGATCTTTTGCCCATTTTTATATTGGATTATTGTTTATTATTGAATTGTATGAGTTCTTAATATATTTTGGATATTAGACCTTTGTTGGAGGTAACCATCTCATTCAGATGGTTACCTCTTTGACCTGTTGAGGGTTTCTTTTGCTGTGAGAAATATTTTTAGTTTTATATAGTCTCATATATTTATTTTCACTTTTACTTCCCTTGCCTTTGAGGTCAAATTCATAAAATTCTCTAAATCCAATGTCCGTGAGTTTATTACCCAGACTCATCCTACTCACTTTGCCTTTTTCCCCCAGCAAACCTTAACAAATACAATGCTCTACGATTTAAGCCAGGCATACCTTTATCAAAGCTAGTCATTCTGAAATGTTCTTTGACTTTTTGCTTGCTTCATAAACTCCTTATTTATTTCCTGCATGTTGCAACTGCACTCTGAAAGCATAAAGACAGATTTAAAATGTTGTTCTTATTCTGCTAGTACTGTGTGTGTGTCTATGTGTATGCCTTTCCTCCAAATTAAGTTATTAAGGTAAAAATGTTGTCTTTTTTATAGTTGTATGTTTAATGTCTGGCAGAGTTTATGGCATGATGTAGGAATTCAATAAGTTTTTGTTAAATTAATTCAATTAATTTATATTTAACTTTAAAGATATTTATTAGCTTATTACTATATAAATCACTAAGAAATCCAAATGTGAAAAGGACAAGGTTATTGACTATAAGGAATTAGTAATAATATAGTATATACTATCACAATCAAGGCTAATGTTTCTTCACTGATGTTTACAAAGATCAAAAATTCATTTTAGTTGTCATTTATTGATAGATGAAATACATATTTCCAAATTTTCATGCTAAATCAGAACTGTTTGAGAGTCATCCAGTATGTGTAGTTTAGTATATACAGAAATTAGCAGGAAGTTTTAAAATGAGTCCATTATCACATCTTTAGTGGCAGAACACCACTAGCGGTTGTGCTGGTTTTAACAGCCTTTTATTTTTATGCTATTTTATTAAATATAATATGTATAAGGAACACCAATTTAAATGCATTATTGTAAATATTAAAATAATATTTGTGCTCTCTTTGGTAACTCAAATATATCTATATATTTATACCTGTAATATAATCTATATCTATCTACATCATCTCTCTAGCTACATCTACATTTCTATATCTGTTCTATTACATATAAGGAGACTTGCTTTATTGATACTAAATATTTTTCACTACTCTTTTGCAAATGTCCAAGGAAGAGCTTGAAATCAAGATTATTGAAGATCATGAATAGTATAATGGAAAAAAACATGGACCATTTAGTCATAAATTCATTAATTTTAAGAGAAAAATGAAAAAAAATCATAGCAGTACTATTGAATGTACTCCTGATGGTGTAACATATATTTAAAATTGACCCTTTTGTTACTTATAGTCAGTTCCTAAAACAAGTTAGATATATTTCATTTCTCACTTATTTTTGGTAAATTATGTTTTAAATTACATTTTATACTTTTATAAATTACATGTTTATATTTATATGCTACAAGTATATTTTATGAAATTATTAAATTATAAAATGAACATCACATTATTTCAAATGTACTATCTAAAATTTATTTGTTTACTTTAAATCAGTAATCAGAAAGGAGAAAAATTAGAAAAAATATTAAGAATTGTTACAAAAATGTGATATATATCATCATGAGTTGTAAATATTGTTGTGTGTGTATGTTTAATTCATAAAGAGTGGGAAATGTTTATGTACATAGTATTGCTCTGGTAATTGAAACAAATGTTACTGAGGCACCATTTTTTTGTACATTAGCTTACAACCTGTAAGATACGAAAACTGGCCATATTTACTATTGGAGATTATTAACATTATCCTTTTTAATCTTCCTTGTTACCTCGTATATCCTCAATCAGATCAACACTGAAAAATGTGAACAAGTATCTTGATAATTCCAAATGCAGAACAATCAATTTTTGTTAACACACAAATGTCAGTACTTACATTACCAAAGCCATATGTGCAATGATCTACTGATCTACATTGAATCACATACTAAGTTTGCTTATAAAGGAAATGTCTTTACACAAATATCTATATACATTTCTCCTATCTATCTGGCACTGCCTCATGAGGTACACATCAAGTTTGGCATCAAGTTCACACTCTTGATTATCTGCTATTAACCAACTTTAACTATGGCTTTATTTTTAATACTGACATGTATTGCCAACAGTAAAATATTACCGAGAGTGAGTAAAAACTTGAAAATTTCCAGATCTTAATGAAATGATTTTTATTTTGTATAAATTCTCATTCATATCTAACTTATCAGGAAATATCACTGGCTACACATTGAGTATATACTTAGCATAGGATACTAGTATGAGCTAGTTAGTCCCCCAATGAGCCCTTATGCTTCCACCTTAGTTCTCCTACTGTAGGTTTATAACAAATAAGTCATAGTAATCTTGAAAGATATAAGTCAGTTCATATGCCTTATTGGGTCAAAACCCTACGCATCTGTAATTCTTTCCATAGTAAAAACAGAAGTTATAAAAGTGTCGTACATTGTTGTAAATAATCCAATTCCCTGTCACCTCTCTGAGTTCACACACTTCTACTTTCCACTTTTCGTTTTGTTTTCTTGCTCCAATATCATTGGCTTACTGTTGTTGCTAGTTAAACTCTCTTATCAGGACCCTTTTACTAACAGTTCACTCTGCCTGAAATAGTCTTTCATAAGATAACCAAATAGTCACCATCTTCCCATACGTTTGCTTACAAACTACCTAATCAATGAGATTTGTCTCAACTACTTACTTAATTTTGCAGTGTGTCCCTAGCACCATATGTCAGCTTTACCTTTGTTTAGCTTTTCAACTTTTCCCCCATAGAACTTAACACCTCTTATTTTTAATATCATTCAGGACTCCAATCTTGAAAAAACATGTCATATTATTGAATTATATTATTGGAGAGGGATTACATGCAAGTATTATTTACAAAGGTATTAGAAATGGACAGGACTCTAAAGTATGATATAGAAATACATTGTTATGACCAATAGGTCTGGAAGGACAGAGTAAGAGAGCAGTTAAAAGGAAATAACAAGAATCATGTAGTGAAGACTGTGTTGATACAAGTAGTGACCAATGCTGAAGAGCTATAGCCCAAGCTAAAGAACAGACTTAGAGGAAGAAACTGGCAGAGTAAACAGCCTGGGCTATTCTCCATCCTTTCTTATTTTTTACGGAGCTAAATCTGTTAAGAAGCCAGAGTGTTGAGGGAGAGAGTGGAATTTGTTCATACGGGTCTGATCTCTGGCACAGAGGTTATGTAGAGAGGCATGGAAAGTAGATACAGAGAGATGTTAAGAAAAAAATCTAGTCCACGGTGTAACTAATACATGTAACAATCAATGTATTGCATCAATGTAATTACACAATAAATATTTTCTATTTGAAAAATTTCAACTGTACTTTATTCTCATCTTCCATTTCTAATAAATATCAAAAAGCTTTCACCATACAGCAACTAAAGCTATTAATTTAAGCTGGCACATTGTTAAATGTAAATGATAAATGTAAATATATTATTAATAATATGTTGCATGTTAATTTGATTTTTAAAATCTAACTAGTCTTTATTAACCAATAGCACCCCAATAAATTTAACGAAAAAAAAATCTAACTAGTTTATAAACCAAGCACAAATAAAATGAGTTGACACTGCTATCCATGACCTAGATGGAGAATTCTTGAGGCTGTTTTCTGAAGGCAAATAATTTATGGTCTTAAGTATGTATTCCACATTCATGAATTTTCTTTCCCGATAGCCTCACCTCATTTTAGGCATAGCACCTAAAGTGATGACAGGCATTAACATATAGTCTTCAGAGATGACTGTTTTACAAGCAAATGTTCTCAGGACTCTATATGATCATTATCTGCTTATACTTCAGTGTTAAATTTTTAAGGTCTGGAAGCAAAATAGAGGATTTAGCAATGAATGTGACTCCTAAGAAAGAATTGTGTTGTTTAGGAGTAATTAAATAGTAGTCACTCAAACAAAAATCTTTTCTTTCCAAACTTTACCTAATCATATGGACAATCATACAATCAGTATGGGGGGGGGGAGTTAAGAAATATAAACATAGAAGCCAGTGGTTTCATTTATTTTAGAAATGAAAAGCGTGAAAAAATTATTTTGCAGTCATATGCTAACCTAGTATATTGTAATCACCATATAGGAAAACTCATTGATTTACCAAATTGAACAGTGGACATCCTAAATGGGACAGCTGAGACTCCCAAATTACACTGTAACAGGGCCTGCGGAGCATGAATGCGAGTTAAATATTAAAAGAATGTGCTGTGTTCACAAGCCATTTTTATTTGCAACAAGAAATTTTAATGCCCCTGGTCTCATTGCTGCCTTTGATGCTCAACTATCCTACAAATAACTCTTCTGGGAAATAACATATCCAAACACTGGAAACAATATTCCCTCCCTCATCATCAACTGCCTGTGTGATTAGTGATTCAGAAACAGACTCCAGTTTAACATATCGCTCAGGGTTTTGTGGTTTACTTATCAAGCCTCCCTCCAAAATACTGTTATTATTATTTTTATTATTTGGTTATGTATTGAGCAATGAGTATGTTTTTAAAAATCCATATAAACTTAAAGTTGAATTTTGACCAGAAAATAATATTGAAATATCAGAAATAAACTATATCGCTATATCTTTTACAAATAGATATTCAATAAGATCATAAAATACTTGGCCAAGTTAATAGAAAATATCCTCCTTTCTGCTATTTTTATGTTTAAAAATAGACATTTCTTTAGTCATTTAGTAGTTTAAATTTTAAAACTGAAAGTTTAATATATAATTTTATTAGTTCTAGATGAACTAGTACCTTACTATTCAGATTGTGATCCATGGGTCAGTAACATTGGTGTCATATTTGAGCTCATTAGAAATGCAGAATCTTAAATGTCAACTCAGATCTACTGGGTTCAGGCTCCCCTTTGAATAAAATTCTTTTGTAATTCATGAGTTCTCTGAGGTTTTATAAGCACTCTTCTAGCAAACAAGTGAGAATTGACGATTACTGCTAACATGCTTGTGATTGGTGAGGCTTAAGTCAAACATCTCAAAAAACAAAACAAAGCAAAACACTCCTCTCTACAAAAAAGCAAAAACAAAACAAAACAAAGCAATCTAACAAACAAAAGCAATCTTGTGTTTTTGATCTGTGTGCTTTCCTGGCTATACATGACTGGGACTGAACAATGCCAGTTTTCTTTAGATGAAGAATTATTTGCTGAATTAATTGATGCTGCCTGCCTTGTTTTATTACCTGTGTTTCAATGTGAGGCCTTTGATTTATTGGAAAACAAGGCTAATTTTGGATTCTCTATTACCCATATATTTTAGCATTCTCTTTAAGTCATAACTTAATTGACACAGAGCTTATTCCAGCCCTTGTCAGATACATTTTGCATACACTCCTTAGTCGTTTGGAAGGGATCAGAGACAGGGGTTTCTGACCACTGTCATGCAGAATAAAAGTAAGCATCCCGTGAATGTTAGAAGCTCAATTAGGTATTTGTATTGGATTAGTGAACATGAAATCAATGCCACTGAAAGCTTGAAGAATTCTCATGCTTATTAACACACAGACATATATCTTGGCTTTCTCTCCAGTATGCCAAGGCAGGGAATATAGAAAAGGTAACTAAGTTGAAGCATAAAACAGTGGCTAAAACATATTCTTATTGATCCTTGGATGTCATAGTTACACCAGTTGACTTCTGAGAATGTGGCTTTCATAGGAGCTGCTCAGTTACAGACCTGAATGTTTCTTCTGAATGCATCATAGTTAAAGAGACACTCAGCTCTCATGCTGGCTTTAGGTCTGGGATGTGCTGCTTTACTGAAATTTAAGTCCTGACTTCTAACTCTTCTCTGAAATTCCAATTCGCACTATTGAACATTTTATTTTTTCTCTGTTATAAAAAATACTACGTTATTGAGGCATGACTGACACTTGACAAAAGCTGTACATATTTAATATATACAATTTGATGAGTTTGAAGATAAGTATGGGAAACCATCACTGCAAACTAAACCGTGAACATATCCATCACCTCCAAAAGTTTCCTCTTGCCCTCTTTATTTGTTGTTGTTATTATTATTGACAAAATACTTAATTAGATCTGGCTTCTTAATAAAGTTTTAAGTATACAAAGCAGTATTATAAAATATAGGCACTATGCTGTATACTAGATCTCTAGGATATTTCTGTTGCATAACTGAACTTTTGTACCTTCCGACTAATACCTCTCTGCTTTTCTCTCCACCCAACCACTGACAGCCACCTTCTATTCTCTGCTTCTATGAGTTTGACTATTTATACGAAGAAAACATGGTATATACATACATGAATATTATTCAGTCTTTGACAAGAAGGAAAGAAATCCCGTCAAATGCAATAACATAGATGGACCTAGAGGACAATGTGCTGTGTAAAATAAGCCAGACAGAGAAGAAACTACTTGATACCACTTATATGAGGAAGCTACAGTATTTCTCCACTGCTGATATCATAGGCAGCCAGGAAATTGATTCTATTTCTGTTTAAGGAGGATCATATTTCTCCTATCCATTCCTATAAGCATAACTCTGTTGAGTATACATTTCATTATTCAGCATATTTCCTTCATTGGTAATGATTTAACAATATGCAGTTTTATACTTAAAATGTAGCTTAAACCAAGGAACATTTAAAAACATGTAAATGACATTGTCAATTAAGTCCTATATTTTTCCCAATTAATCGTCAATCATAATCGTCACCAAAATATAGAGTGTTTTATTTAAGATTGTGTTCTTTCAGTTGGCTTTTTAATTTCATATTTATAGTGTGCACATTTTCAAGAAATTTTCACATCATCATTATAAATACACTATAACAATGTATATGATAACTTTTTTCTTGCTCATTGTCCTCTGGTACACAGTCATCTCAGCTTTCTTTTCAGAGTTACTAACTATGTAATTGATTGTGTATTCTCTGGAGAAAATACACCCATCACCACCCACATTCCTTTTTTAAGCAAAGTTTTGTGCCTTTTTTTTCAAGTATGTATGTGGTGGGGAAGGGTCCATGTGTGTATGATTAACTCAGAAATCTACATTATTACTTTTAATGATATTGCTTATTGTTTTAATGTACCACAGCGGACAGTAAAATACAGTAAAAGGGAGCAGGAATTCAGGAGCAAGACTGCATGAGTTTTTTCATCATTTTCACTAGTTCTTAGCTCAGTTCTTGAGCAAGCTATTTGATCTCTTAGTGCCTTGATTTTCTAGTCTGTAATTTATCTGGATTATTGCAAAGATGAGTCAGAATAGTTGTTCTGAAAATAAATGAAATTTTTAAAAATGACATTAATAAAGAGCTTAGAAAAACATCTAGAAGTTGCTAAAAATACTAGTTTAATGCATAGTAGCCCCTATTATATATAACTAATAATTGTTTATAATCTATATAAATTATTGGCAATTTCCAAAAGTACCTATCAACTTATAAAATAATTTGTTGAAGGAGAGTTTCAAACTCAAATATGATGTGAGTTTTTATTATTTTTGATGGTTCAAAATGTCTCTCCAGAAATTGTACCATTTTAACCCAACACTGTATATTTTCCTTATAATGTTAGTAGTTCAATACCCAATTTTTAAATTTTTCATCAAATAATGCATTGAATGTATTTTAATATGCTTTAGATATCTTTAAATTTTAAATGCACAGTCCTTTTAATATACTTTTAATGCTTATTACTTGTCATATCTTCAAAAAAGATTATTCTTTTAGCATACATGTTTAAAAATGCTAGCACTTTTTCTAATCATTTCTGATTAAATGATATTTTTCCTATAGAACACAAGAGTTTTTGTTTAGCTTGCATGTATGTGAGGATCTGTGTGTGTACCACACACATATATTTTTTTCTTCATTTGAATTATAAATTATGTGACTTGCTTAGAAAAGACATTCTTCTTATATTTAAATGTATAATCCATCTGGAATTTACTTTGTGGTAAAGAATTTGATAAGATTGTAATTTTTATTTTTCTATTAGTCCTAAATATTAACAATCTATGTAATATTAATTAACTTGAAATCTACATTATATTTATTATCTACAAATATTTCATATATATTTGTATTTATGTAACATATACCATATATCTACATATGTATTTCTATTAATTGGTCTGTTGAATAATATATTGATTCTAATTTTAAATATCATTGAATATTTCAAATGATTGTATTTTATAAACATACTCAAATATCTGGTAGGGCTAATCCTTAGCCTTACATTGTTTATATGAAAGGTGATATTTTTTAAGTGGTTATTATTTTATAAGTCATTAAACTTGCTGTTTTGGAGATTTAATGTTAAGGAAAGAAAAAAGTTGCTTTCAAATGAATCCATAAAAAAATATATGTAGAATAATTTAGCTGAAATAGTGTTTATATTTATAATTTGTTATCATTTTGGCTTCCCATAAATCTGATTTTTTTACATATTCAAATGTATATTTGTTTAATATTATTAAGGGTATGTTTGTTTGTTTGTTTTAGGTGAGGCAATCGTTGGTTGATCTCACAGATTGCAAGGACCTTGTCAGTTTACAATCCCTTATTTTATCTATTTATTTACTTTTATTCTTTATGCCTACAGCACCTGGTGTTCCTAGCTGGTTTCCCATACAAGTACTAACCAGGTCTGACCCTGCTTAGCTTTCAAGATCAGACACAATCGGGCTTTTCAGGGTAACATGGCCATAGATGAAAAATAAAGGTTCTTTATTAACTTGGAAGTAGTACACTTGCTCTTATGTAGAAGAAAGAAGAATATACTTTGGAGTAGAACAAAATTTTACTGGAGTTTTCACCATGCATTTTTTAAAACCATTACTATGTGCAACCTAATGTCTAGTATAAGAATATGACACAAATATTAATAATTCAAGACAGGAATAATGTACTACATAAGAGGGCCTCTATAACAATCGTAGAGAAGTTAGAATGCAGAAAAATTATTTCTGACTCAGCCTCTAGGATTATTTAGCCAGTTGGAGACAAAAGGCTAATTTGGAGAGAGAATCCTGAGTTAGGTTGTAGAAGCAGGATGTTATATTTGTAATGCATGCAGTCCACTTTGGCAATTAGATGGAGGAGAGTAATGGAAGATGAGCCTACAGAGGAAGTTAAGGTAGGACTTTGAAATGATTTGTTCACTTAGCTGAGAGGGTAGGTATTTGAAGTACTTTTAGGCTCTCTCTTGTTCTTGAAATGCAGGAAATGAATAGATGTATCTCATTTTCATTAGAGCACTCAACGAGCTACCAAACCCTTTCATAAGAAATCACTTTCTTTAAAACAGCCACAGGATGTACCACTCTTACATGCTCTTAAGAACTATATGACCTTTTGTTGTTTCTAAATTCAAGTTTGCTCATATTCACAACTTTCAGTATAAAAGTTAAATTCTTTTCTTTTTTCTTCAGAACAGCTTTGCTCTAGATAAAGAGAATCAGGCTAATCAACCACTAGGATTTTGAAATTATTATATCCTTACTCTTCATTTTAATTTCACTATATAAAACTGCATTTATTCATTTAGTGATAGTGATCACTTAAAAAAATTGTTTTAGATGCTCAAAACTCAAAATCAATAAAAGAATAGGCAGCCATTAGTATTAAGAACAGTGACAAGTAAAGAGTCAATTACAAGATAAGATAATACATGTGCGGTGATAGAAGTATAGGAAATATGCACACTATTGGAAGACAGTTCTCATTGGGTCTCTTGTGTTTCCTCATGGAAGCAAGGCACTAGCCACTCTTTTATTCCAGTCTATCTGTCTTGTTTTTTTAGAAATGTGTGAACAGTGGATACTCACAGACTATTTAGATAGTGTTTCCACTGGAGCAAAGGGAAGAATTATTTCTTCCTCAATATGAAGACAATGGCTTACTCTGGTGCAAATGTTTGTGGATAGCTCATCATAAATGATTTGAAACTCAGTTTCGGGTACTTCAACTGTGATGCAAATGAAGTGCATGTATAAGCATGGACCTTGATCATTCTGGGCCCCTCATCCTGCCCTTCTATCCCCCACCCTAGCCCAGGGATTCCAGATCCAGGGGAACTGGTACAATCATAGAGCTTATGCTGTTTACTAAACAATGAATAATAAAGTCCTTTATCTCTGACCCAGTAGTCTTATGACTTTTGTTCTCACTCATAGAACTAACTGGCTAATATGTAGCATAAAATCTCAGACTCTTTACAATTTAAAAACATATACAAAATTGTCTTGGTTTTTATTTAAATTCAATGTCTGAACATAGCTTTGAGCTATTCTACATAGAGCATCTGAGATTCCCTTCAGGAAGTAGAGTTTTACTGATCTTCAAGGGTTGGTTATAGAGGAGGAATGAGTTGTTACTGAGAAGAGCTTGCTGTCTTTATATATATATATAATAAGTGATAAGTTGTAGAGATACAAATTTTCAGTTATGCAAGATGAATAAGTTCTAGAGATCTGTCAATCAACATAGTACCTGAAGTTAACAATACTCTATTGTGAAGTTAAAAAATTGTTAAGAGGGTAGAACTCATATTAAGTACTCTAACCAATAAAAATGCTTTGGTTTATTGGCTAAATAAAAATACATTTCATGATTGGTAATATTATAGTAAAGTATGTTCAGAGTAGGACAGTCACTTTGTTAATGAGGAAAAATAATGCCATTGATTTGATTAGCCAGAGATTTTTATCTTCAGAGAAATACTTTGTGTGTTATTTTAAAAGAAAGGATAAAATAAACAGTCTAAGCCAGATCAAATTAGTTATCACTAAAGGAAGGCACTGTCTTTGGCTGAAAGTTAAGAGCAACTATAATGAAAAAGAGAAAAATCTCCAGTTTATATTAGAAGACATTTTGAATCTGTTTATAAAATTGTTTTCAATGTGCTTAATTACAGAAAGCTTATGAAAATCTCATTAGCAATTCTTTCTTAGAGAAACACAATGCAATTTTATAAATACATTCCATTATAAAACACCATAATTATTTTCATACATATGGAATACAATGTACATGTTAGCATGATGTTTTCTATAACTTGAATTTTGGAAAGCAGTAGAATATTTAACAGTATGATTTTTTTTTCCATAGGCTGAATCAGCAGGGATACATACCAGAATAGGTTTTTTTATAATTTATGAATCAAAGTACACAAGGGCATATCAGTTATTGGGGAATATGACAAATAATATGACAAAGTAAGCCTAGGATAACAGTTATCATTGAGGCATTGGTTAGTAAAAACCTGTCATAAATTCTGCAAGAGGGTAAGATTTTTAAGTAGCTAAAGTTAAAAAGGAGGCAAGAGTTTCAAACACTAGCTAAGGGGCATCCTGATTCTAAAACAATAGAAAATACACATATGATTGGAAGTCCTAGAAGGGAATCAAGGCACTATGCAAAGTAGGACTGCATGACAAAAGGATTTAGATACTGAGAATGAGGCTAGAACTAGTACACAGGTAATATATCAAGTATTCTCTTTCTACATATAAAGTACAGTATTAGAACCGATCAAGCAGTAAGACAGCTAAAAGTGAGCTGTCGATTTGTTTCATGACAACTAATATAATTCCACTTGGAAATAGATTGTGTTGATTTTGACTTTAGGTTTAGAATTAAATTACAGGAAGAAGAGGAGATAATACATTATTGAGGTAAATAATTTAATCACACAATAATACGTTATGAAAATAAAGTACACCTCTAAAAAATGACTGTGAAACATATGCTACATATAATTCCTTTTAACATACATTTTATTTCATCTTTTTAAACATGTGTATTGGTATTGGATCAAAGTGATCCATTGGTGACATTTGCCTGCTTCTCTGTCAATGTCTTTATTTCCAAACTCATAACAAAGACATATTTTGAATATCATAACTCCATAAAAATCTGTCAGAAGAAAATAAATACTATTAACATGCTGGAAAATTTCAAGAAATGTCTTAAGATCAAATTGAGTTTTGTAAAAAGAAACTTTAAATATAATAGCTGGAGAAAATTTCTACCCAAAATATACTCAGAGAAAGGATGCTATTATTCAGGTAGGTAAAAATAGAGGAGTTCTAACTCAGGTCTAACAGACTAAAAGCATAGGTAGGAAACTTGCTAGATTCACCGGTGTAAGTAATTGTAGAAAAATATTCAAGGAGTTGAACTGTTGATCAAATCTCCTTCTTCAACTTGAATCAAGCCCTAGACAGCCCAAATGCATATATGCAAAGTAGATTTGTAGATAGGGTCACAGGTGTTAGACAGGCAGGGATGGACTCCAGAATGTTACTGATGCCCCCTAATGAAGTGGGGACTCTCATCCATATTTCATATAGATATAGTCTCTCTCTACATATTTTTCTTTTATCATTTTACTGTATATTTGTACCATCTATTTCCTGTTATCTGAGAAATTAATGTTTCTGATCATTAATTGATGCTTCTTTTGTAACCTACCATTATTATTGATTTATTTACAATAGATATAAGGATAAAATTTGTGTAATCATTTCACTGTTTTAAATGAAACCTTCAATAACTATTAAAATGGGTTTAATAAATTTAAAGCAGATAGCTTTATAGCTAGAATTCAAAACATAAACATAAGGTCATGCCTTAAGGAATTTTATGTTGTGTAAACACTGGAAACAGTGACATTTATATTTTGTGGCTTGATTAAGAAGATGAAATGTTACACAAAAACATACATGTGTGAAGGAAGATAATTTCATACAATCTTTTGGAGAAATCTGATTATTTTCATGATATGCAAATCCCCTGCACATTCCCTCCATATTATTTTTTCTCTTGAATCATAACTTCTACTGTGATATGGCTGTAATTCTCCCAAGAACTCAGTTTGACAAAAGTGAAAAAAAAATTTTTTATCAGTTTGACAAAAGTGAAAAAAAATCAATGACACAGAAAGATAGATGATAGATATATTGATTCACTGAAAAAAAAACATTTTATGATAAAATTTAACCTATACTTCACATTACATTTTCACCATTTTTATTAGTTGAAAAGTTAAAACATTAGTTAATAATCAAACAAAAAATTTTTATTGACTTATGACATTATGTATTTACTCATATCATTACGTATAACTTTATAAATACTATAAAATAAGATTTATATATAAAAATTTAAATATATAAATATACTTATATATTATATATAACAGATTATTGAATCATTATGAGTATGTTGTAGATTATAATCCTCAACTTCTCCCCTTGAGATATACATTAAATAAATTATATGCATATCTATTTTATGCTTTAATATAGTTTTACATGCAGTGCTGTGAGAGATGAAAATTTTAATTACAATGTGCTGGCCTATTATCTAAATAGCTGATAAGAATTGGCAACCATAATTTACCTGAGCAAGAACCTATTACGGAAACAATTTATAAATGTATTTATCTGAAGAATTACACATTCAGCATGTATTTACATTATATAAGGACATGAATCACACAATAAAAAAGTGTAGGCTTTGAGCAATAGTCTGCTAATATTTTAATAAACAGCACATAGTGTTATAAAACAATAATGTAGCTCAGTAATAATCTGTAAATATTTATTTTAAAAACAAATATAAATACAAATGATTGTTCTTTAAAGTAATTATAAAACTTTCTAGAAATGAGACAATGTAGTAGGTAGGAGACAGGAATTCTAGCATTTGCCATTAATGTACAAAAATACATATTTATTTATGTATACATATTTGTGTGTGTTTTAAAACTTGATTAACTTTTTAAAATAGCTATGAAATGTAATTATCATTCAACTGTAATTAGTCTTACTTTTTAGGTTTTTAGTAAAAAATTATATTGATAATTTTAGATGTATCATACTTGATCATTGATATACCATATATAAAAATATTTGTTAGATATTAATCCTTATTTTTGGTTGCTGTTCTGAGGATTAGAGTACACATTCTTAAATTATCACAATATACATTGAATCAACACTATGTCATTTTATAATGTGACAACTTTACAAGAATTAATTCTATTTACTCCTCATATTCTTCGTGTTCTTTTGTTATATATTTACTTCTATAATTATTATATATTATAAAATATGTTTTACAATTTCCTTGAAGAATACTTTAAATAACATTGTTTTTAACACTAAGTTAACATCAAAGAATATAATTTTTAAAAGAAAAGTGTCTGTTCATGCAAACATATTTACTACATAAGCAAAACAAAAAATACCTACCTTATGATGTGTTATGAAATTTAAATATGTAATAGGTAAGTACTTTAGAAATTCATTTTTTATAGTAGTCCTCAAACAAAGGCAGCTACTTCCAACATATTTCCTATTTACACTAAAAAAAATTAACTTACATTAAATTGTTCCCTAGTTCCTCTCTTTTACTCATGAAAATACATAATATTGTAGCCGCAAATTGATTACCAGCTACTTTCTGAAACCAGTCTTTATTTTCCCATCAGAATACTTTCATTTTCATTTCCTGTTAATCAGCATCCCTTTTTTGCTCATCTCTGCCATTGTAAATTTCCCTCACTTTTCACCCAATATGTATCTACTCTACTGAGGCTTTATTCCTAATGAATCCCATTAGAGTAAATTTTCTCATCAAATGGGCTCCATTTTTATTACTTGAAGTAGTAGTGGAAAATTCAAGAAAGATTTCTATAGAAGCTGTACTATGAAGATCCCTTCAGAAAACTCCTGAATAATTGGGTTGGAATGGCAAGGGTAGGTCTTATTTCTTTGGTTTTTATTTTAGAGATAGGAAATACCTCTTATAACTCAGTTTATTATTCAAATTTTTCTAAAGATATTTACTAATCATAATGGTCATTTTTGTTGTTTCAGTTGTTTGTTTTCAAGTTGTCCTAAATACTGTATATTCAATTTACACGTACCTCTGGACCTGACCTTATATACTAGGAAAGCATCAGACATATTATTCTGAAGAGGGAAATTCTGGAACCTGGTGTTTAAGATTAATTAAATTTTTAATGCCACTTGTTAGTAAATGAAGATTAGTTTAATAATTCAAGTTTATAAAAATGTATCAATCTAAAACACACGTGATACAAACAGGGAAACATAGTTAAGAAGACTCTTTTACTTGTCACAGGATTTTTGAATAAATTTATGCAGATGAGGATAGGATCACTGTGCAAATATGCTGATATTTAAACAATGTAAAGAGACCCACCAATTTTTCTAATTCCTAACACACTTACAGATATTATAAAATTTAAGCCTCAAGTCAAATGTTCATGATAAGATTTGGCAGCATGAACAAAGTGGATGATAGGTGGAGGTCAATTTATAGCACACAACAATTCTGAACAAAGCAACTGAGTAAAAACTGACTGGAGAAGATAGATAGAAAACAAAAACCTCTATTTATAGGAACTGCTGAAACATCTACAGCATTCATCAATAATTTACACAGAACCCAAAATGAACTGTGAAAGACGGTGAAGATAGGAAGATTAAAAACATCCTCTGGCCTCAAGAAGTTTAGAAAATGAATATAAGTAGATCAACAATTACAACTCCTGATGAATGATGGCAGGCTCGGCTTTTGACACCTACAAAGTACCCAGTAAAAGGTAAGATTTACCAATGCTATCACTGACATAATAAATTTGAGCACTGGTCCTTGTTGTCTGTGGTCCTTGCTGTGTATAGCTGGAACCCTTTCCTTCTTTCTATCTGCAAGACCCATTCCCTCTGCTTCTTCAAGTCTTGTGCAAATTCTAAGCTTTCAGCAAAGCCTTTTTTCTGCCCATGTTGAAAATGTAACATATAAATTGTCCTTCTCCAGATCTCTCTATTCTTTCCTGGTTTATTTTTCTTAAATGCAACTATAACCATTAGCCTTGTAGATATTTTGCTTATCAATTTCTTTGTTATCTGTCTCTACTCATTAGTGTTATCAATATAGGGACTTTTTGTTTCTTTTTTTTTTTTTTTTTTCTGTAAAGCCTGGAAAAGTACCTGTTGCTGAATAGATACTCTACAAAATAAAAATTTGCTGCATTGGTGAATATGCCTGATTAATAATTTATAATACTTAATTCTACACTTCCTAGTGCAGGATGTAGTACATGGTCTTGATGGAATGATAGTTATTTTGCTTACCTACAAAGCCCAAGTTATCGAAAAATTACCTTTTTTTTTCTTTCATTTGATCTTTTATGGACTCATTTGACAGAATCTGAAAATGTGCGCATAAAAGATTTCATTTGTTACTTTTAGCTCAGAATAGTCAATTTCTCCTTGTTGCAGTTAGTCCCAGCAATTTTTTAGGAATAAGTTCTGCTTTCTTAAACCCTTTGTGGAAATTGACAGGGCTTGTCTTATAATGGAAAGCATTTTAAAGCCTCAGAAAACCCACCAACCCTAAAAATTCAGTCATGTTGAATATATACAAAGTTTAGAAGACACTAAAAAAATACAAGTAATGTTCTTTAGTAAAGAAATAAGTTCTTAGAAAATCTGACAGTCACACAGAGTAATGATCAATTGTCTATGGTCTCTTTCAATATAAGGCTCTCTCATTTCATTCTCTTTGATACAATACTGATAAAGAAAGTATCCTTGCAACAATAATTCACTGCCAAGAGCAGATCGGTCTATATCTCATCGTACATTCAAAATTTCAGAATGCTTCTTGTTAAGAAAATACTCCTAGAGAAAGATTGGCTTTAAAAACAACAACTTGGCTCATCCTAGAGAGCAACAGTTAGTATTATTAAAGTCTCCCAGCCCCGAAAAGCATATTAATATTTATGAGGATGCATTAGGCCTACCAGATAGCATACCATTAAATGTGACTAGGGACTACAATCTTACACTTTAGAGAATCTCTGCAGGCTCTACATTTCAAATAAAGTTGCTTTTTACCTTTTCTTTCTATTCCACTTGCTTTTTCTACCACCTTTGACATTTTTCTGTGTGCTTTTTACATATTTTCTGCATAACTGTCTAGCCCATTAATATCAATATTTGTATTGAAATAGTGTTTGGTTATTGATCTCAGAGTTGTTTTTGAAAACTGGCTTTGAGATTTTTGTTGCATTTTTCAGATTTATTGAGACACTCAAAATATACAATAGTATAAGTTCAAGGTGTACCACGTATTTGACATGATATACAGAATAAGCAAAATGATTACTGTAGAGTTTCCTCCATCAACTCACATAACTACCTTTTATCTGTGTGTGTAGTAAGAACATTTAGATCTACCCCTTCAGCAACTAATGATAGTTATCATTAACTATAATAACCATGTTCTACATTTTGTCCCCAGTACTTACTGTTTTATCCCTGGGAGTTTGTTCTCTTTGAGCAACATCTCTCCATGTCCCCCACCCTCCCAGCTCTTTGGTAACCACTATTTATTGTTTCTATAGTTTAGTTTTTTTAGATTCCACATATAAGTGATACTATAAGATATTTGTTTTTCTTTGTCTAATTTCACTTGGCATAATGCCTTCAAGGTCCATACATATTGTGCAAGTGCAGGATTTCCTTCTTTCTCAAGGCTGATTGAAAATTCATTATATATCACATCTTCTTTATTCATTTATCCGACACAGGTTGTTTCCATATCTTGGCTATTGTGAATAATGTTGCAATGAGCGGGAGTGAGGATATCTTTTTGAAATCTTCATTTCATTTCTTTTTGATATATATTTGAAAGTAGGATTGTTGGGTTATATTGTAGTTCTATTCTATTTTGAATTTTTTGAGGCCTCCATACTGTTTAAACAGTGGCTGTACATATTATTCCATTAACAGTGGACGAAGATTCTTTTTTACACGTCCCTGTCAATACTTACTATCTCTTGTCATTTTGATGATAGTTGTTTTAACAGACGTGGAGTGATATCTCATCGTGGTTTTGATTTGCATTTCTCTGATGATTAGTAATATCAACCACCTCTCCATGTACCCATTGCCATTCAGATGTCTCCTTTGCCCATTTTTATATCAGTTTGTTTTTTTTACTATTCAGTTTATGATTTCTTTGTATATTTTGGATGTCAATCCTATCAAATATAACTTACAAATATTTTCTCCCATTTTATAGGTTGCCTTTTCATTATGGTGAGTGTTTCATTTGCTGTGAAGATTTTCAGTATGATACAGGATGTTTCTAAACATGGTCTATAAATCAAATCTATTTTACCTACCTCAATTTTTGGAATAACAATTGAAACTTGCACTTATATTTTTACTTGTCTGAGATGGAAATTCAAATATTAGCTATGCATTCAGTTCATTTTCTCTGAATTTTCCACTAAAAGCCTTAATGTCCTGACACAGTGTATTTACCATAGTTTTTGAATAAGTTAATTGAATATTTTAAATACATCATTTCCTCCTATTTAACTGATTTTGAAGTCTTGTAGTCATTTTGTATTCCAGTTATTATGTAATATTCATGTTTATTGTTTTTATCTATTATATATTTAGATTAGAGAAATTTTATAAAAATGTATATTTGGTTTCAATCTCGCAATAGGTTTTTGAGACAAACATAATCTCCATTTCACAGAAAGGTAATATTCTAGATATATTACATGAAGAAAGCTAGCAATTAGCACAATGTAGAGGCCACAAGCCTCTTTTATAACACTAATGATACCTTTTATCATTTGTTCTATAATCTCTCTGGGTTTGATTTCAAGGATTTTCAATATTTCCATGAACTAATTAAAGAAAATAAAATGTTTCTCTTTTTAATTTCCAGCAATGCTCTATTTTTTTTTTTTTTTTTTTTTTTTTGATTTAGACTCTTGTTATGGTCCTACATTGTTGGAATTGGGGAGGACTCCTATTAACTATAAGAATATATTTTTAAATATTTTTACATAATGAACAATTTAATTTCCTATAATGACTTAATTTGTTTTTCTCAGTGGAGTTGTGGAGATATTGATCTAAGACCTAAATTTTTGTGCTGTTTTTAATTTTAATTTATTAATATTTTATTTCATTTTGTGTGAGCTTATTGTTTCCTCAGGTCAGACATTAACTCTATCTCAATTTCTTGATAGTTAGAAACCAATAAAGATTTAATAGGAGGAGCCTGAGGGAAAGTATGCATTTAAATCAGGTGGTGGTATTTTAATATTCAAATAAATTTCATCTATGTAATAATAAAATTCAATTTCAAAAGTTTTAATGAAAGGAACACATGATTTATTGTGCTAAGTGCTCATGAATCCCATAAGTGCCTTTTTATAAAATAAACTGCCTAATGTTGCCTTTCTCATAGTGTTTCCAGAACATTGTTTCTGGAGAATGTTAAATAGAACATAATACAACTTAGACTTAAGAAAAAGTTATGTTTTTAACATTACAGATTTTCTCGACTGTAAATCTTGTCATTTGCATTCTATATTTCAAAACAAATATGTGACAATCATTTAAAATAAATAAATAGATCTCTTCAAGGAATATCACTGAAGATTTCTGATTCCAGTTTTGCTCCTAGGAAAACAATGCTTTCTACTTTAATTTGAAAGAAATGCAATAGAGCTGAGTTCTTAAAAACTTATTATAAATATTGAAGGAGTAGATTCTTGTATCACTTCTGAGAATGATTTTCTGCATAATAGAGAGGTAACATGTTAGGGAACTTTAACTTAAGACACACTCAGAATGCTGAATGGAATTCTCTTGAATCAGTAAGCTAGGTCCAGGACACTGGCATCACTTCTATGTTCATCTACATAATTGGTAAACAGATGATTCGGGACCTCCACTTCTCCATAATTACTTTTTTTTTTCTTTCTCTCCTACTCCTCCCCCTCCTCCTTCCCCTTCTCTTCTCTTCTTCCTCCTCATTCTATTTTTTGAAATTCAGGGCATAGATTTTATTATTTATTTATTTAATTGTGGTAACATTGGTTAATTGCATTATATAAATTTCAGGTGTACAATTTTATAATACACCTTCTATCCATTCTATTTTGTGCTCATCAACCAAGTCTCCTTTCACCAGCATATATTTTATCCCTTTACCCTCTTCTTTCTCCCTTCACCCTTTTCTTTCCCTTCCACCCTCTTCTCCTCTGTTAACCACCATACTGTTATCTTTGTCTATGAGTTTCTTTATACTACATACAAAAATTAACTCGAACTTGATTAAGGCCTTGAATATAAGATCAGACCAAAACAAAATAATAGAGGAAAACAAAGACACTAAACTTGCTCTCAATTTTTTTTTTTTTACTTCACCTCATAATTGCCTTTTGATGCTCACAAAGTTGAAGACTGAATTTTATGAGATAAGGATTTTTATTTCCTTTTAATTCAATTATTAGTGTGTCTAATTGAATCCATTTTCAAGACAACAGCCATAGAGTTTGTAGGCAATGTAAATTATTATTTTTTAATTCTTCAGTATGCAAAGAGGTGGGAATAGATTCTTAATGGCATAGCTTCAAAATCATTTTACCTCAGAATTGTAAGGAAGTATTTCACTGTCTCCTTGACTCTAGGGTTGCTAGTAAGAAGTCTTCTGTTGGTTTGACTTATTTTATTGCAGCTACTTTTTTTGGTATTGCATATGAATATTTCTATTATTGTTGCCCTAGTCCCAACTACCACTGGTACAGAAGATTTTTGTATTTACTCTTCAACTTTGATGTTCTGAAATGTAGAAAACAGAACTTTTTTTTTTTTTTAAACCATTCTTGCTACACATTGCATTGACTTTTTAAATTTAACCCACATTGGAGTGGAAATGGTAAACTGGTCATACACATTTACTTCAATCTTCTTCTTGTGTGCCTTCTAAATAAAAGCTTAAATAACTAGCAGAATATTTATAGTTCTTTTTAGCAGCCATAATTTTAAATGCAAATTCATTTGTGTGAATTAATCTGAAATTAAATGCAATTGTTCAAAATTTGGAGGGTGGAAATGAAGAGGTCATTTTCCTATTACAGCAAATAGGCTAATTTGTCAAATCCTTTTTTCTCTGATGTTGCAGAACGACAATTATTTCCAAGTGGTTCCAAGAAACAAAATCTAAGAACAATGATATTTAATAATTATGTGGGCTTATTTTATTAACCATTCATTAATACAACAAATAGACATGATCAACAATAATAAAACTAAATTTTTCTTTTTTGATCAGCTTTTACTTATTAAATTTTATTTGTGCATTTCTTTAGATCTTGTAAATATTGAGAGAACTCTGAATAATTGTCACTTTTATTAAGTCTATAGATATTAAGGCATATTTTGCCTCCCATTATACCATTATCACCTGTATTGCCTGCCTGCCCATAGTAAGGTTCTAAATCTTAGCCTACATGAATAGAACATTACTTACAACTAAAAATACATACATTCATCCTTTTTTTTCAAAATAGTACTATAGTGTGCTACAAATAAAGTCTCATCAAGTCTCAAAGGGTTGAAATTATAATTATTGTGCTATCTGGCCACAATAAAATTGTCATAAAATTAGAAATTATATAATTATAAAATTAGAAATTTTCACTGATAAGATAATATCAAAATCTACATTTTATAATAAAGCTGTTTATTTTAAATAATTCATTTCAATGAAAAATCAGAAATATCAGAAAATATTTCAATATAAATGTTAATGAAGGTATTTTAAGATTAGGTCAGAGATTTGTTACCTTATATAGGTAGCTTCAAAATGAGAAAAATGAAAGATTAATTACTAATTCATCTCAACTTATTAAGAAAAAAACAACAAATTACATGCAAAGGTAAGGAAGATAAGAAAGAAATAATAATGAGATATAAAATGGCATATAATGGCTACTACAGTTGATAAACCCTTAGTGAGACTAATTATGATACATAAGAGAGAAGGTATAGCTAATCAAACCAGAAACAGATCTTTTAGATAGTAAGTCACAATAAGTGTGTACTATGAAAATCTTTACAAAATACTAGTGAAATTGTCAGCAAATTAGAAAAATTCCTAGAAAATAATGTATAAAACTGAAATGAAAATAAGAATAAATTATTAATTGCTTGACAAACTCAAAAAAACTGAATCAGAATTTTAAATACTTTCCACAAAGTAAAATACAGGACCTGATAGGATCACTAGTAATGTTTACCAAAAATTTGAGGAAGAAATAAAAATCTTGTTTGCCAGTAAACCAGAAGATAGAAGAAAATGGGCCATTTTCTACACATTTTATGAGGTCATCATATCCTTCGTATCAGAAACTGACGAAGACATGACAAGATCAGAAAATTAGAGGTTATTTATATTCATACTGATACAAAACACTAAAAGTCCAACAAACAAGGAAACAAGCAAAACATGAAAAAAATTGTAGTATATATAAAATCACGCACATTAATTTGTATGTCTCATTATGAAATTTGAATTTCATTCAAAAATTTTTTAAGCAATAAATTAAAATGTTGTTATAGTATTTCAAGGATACCAACATTATATTATTTACTATGAACATGGAAATCTGATCTTTCATGTAATATTTAGCCACTTTTTGTAAAGAATATCTTATTAGTAAATATATTTTACAAAGTAATATGTAAAATATAAAATATTTTAAAATAAATTGATAAAATAAATTATTTAATACATGCAATATGATAGACATGGATATTTAATTTGGAGCATGAAAGCAAAAGTATCACTTCTAAAATTTTAGACCCATGAATTATTGGATTAACATAATTGATTAACATATTCAACTCTACTGTGCTGGCATTGATAATGAGTTAATATTTTTATGTAAGATTGTGATATAGTTTATAATTTCAACTAGCAATTTTATGTTTTTGTGTCACATTTTAAAATGTTTAGTTTTGTTTTCTAACTAATGTTTAAATCAAATATATATGAAGGTTGTTTTAGTTATTTATTTATTTTTTATTACATTATGTTCTATTTTTTGATACTTAGTAATTATTGGCACAGATGTAATGGTAAGTTTATTTGTTCTACCTTTGGTGTGCAAATTTGACTACTATTCTTTCTTGTTATGATTACATGTCAATATCATTAAATGATTAGTAACTGCACCTGAAAATAAATGTAGATGTTTTCATAAAACATGCTGAGTTCAATCATTGATTCAAACATAGTATATGTTTTGTGATTTATGAAATATAGTATATAATATATGATTTATAATATAATAAAATCTGATTCAGGAATCTGGTTAGGCAAATCAACAGTTTTTAAAGAACATGAATTTATAAGAAAAAAATCTCAATTTTACTTTCACATTAGAAGGGTTATCATATTTTATTAATTTCTAAACATCTGCTGACAGCCTTAGAACCCTTTATAATGCCTTCGATACAGACAGGCTTTGTACATATATGTGGAATAAATCTATAGGTTACAATGTTTGTGGCATTGAAAAAGTGTTAGCAGGAACAAGTTGTGGGATTTAGTATGGAATTTACACTATTGCAATGCAAGCACAACCTATACCTAGTTATCAAAGGTTTTCCAGATGAACTAACCAATAATATCCTCTAATGAGGAGATTAATGGTAGATAGAGTGAAACATTATAATAACTTGGGAAGTAATGCCTGGGCAGACATTGCCATATTGGCATGTTGCATATAACTTGCCAAAGGTTTTCTTGCAAATGCCTGAGTATAAGACTGTAGGTGAAGAATTGGGATGAAAGAAATTTGACTCTCTGTTTTCCCAGAGAAATGAAGAAAGCCACAACAATCCTTGAAGCTGCCCAAATTTAGAGAACTAAAAGACTGTTGTTCTGAGAATGCTCATTCCTCAAATTGACTTTCTCATCTGGGTTGGTTAATAGCTACTGAATTTATTTATAGTCCTAGTTTGACATTTAATACGTCCCAACTTGTTATTTTCACCCTGGCAATAATTCATATGATACTATTAGGATTCACTTCACTTTGAAAAAGAAAATAGACTTCCACTACTTCAGAGAAGTTAACTAGAAATTTTGGAAAACTTTTGAATGACGTAGAGAAATACAAAATTTGTAATGCATAGTGCTAAACTGACACACATATACATCCATCATCTGTTTATCACTTTAAAATTCATTATTTTTTTTGCCATACTATTCAAAAAATCAAATTGAAGAACTAAGTTGTTTAACACAATGACTGACACTTGTCTATTGTTCTAAATTTTTTATTTGAAAGAATGTACAAATAAATAAAAATAATTATAGATGTTGTCTCTCCTTAAATATTTCAATGAAACCAAATCCATCTCTAATAAATAACTGAAGGAAGCAAATTGATCACTTATTTCATTATACAGAGTAGCACAATGTGCATCCTTTTCATTTATTAAAAAAATCAGTACTTAGTGTAATTTGTCTAATATTAGAAAAGAAAGGTTTTTTTAAAGAGAAATATAATTTTATTAAACTTTGTAGAATTAGTGATTTGTGAAGTAATTAACATGCTTATATATTATGAAAATAATTAACATATAATATACAATTCTAATATTCTTATAAAACCATTTGAACAAACATTAATACTATGTGATTAAAACTATATAGTAAAGATAATTGAGAGATAAATTTTAGAATATCATAATTGACATTTTCTTTATTATGAAATATTTTATTTCTCTACTGTCAAATTACTGAAAACCCATTATTGAAATTTTCAAAAAAATATTTTGATATTCTGTAAATTATATTTTCACCTCTATCTTCTTCATACATGAAACATTTTTATTTATCAATGGTCTTTCACTGAATTACCTTGGCTATATTAGCCTCATTTCTGTTCCACAAACTTGGAAAGAAGACCAATGTTAACTTCATGGTTCAATTCACATCTGAGTTCTAAAGCCTAAACAGTGTAGGTTATCTTTTTAAGACAAAGAATACAGGAATTTTAAAAGAACCTGTATAAATTCGGGGTCCTGAAGCTTATGCTTTATTACCCTTATGGTACATTTACTTCTGCCATAGGCCTTTGCTACGTGATTAGCTGTGCATGAAGATATATCAATTGTTAAGTACCTTATATCTTTTAGGTCTCCGTTTCAACAATCTTTATATTATCTATCCTAGCCTAGCATAGCCTAGCCTAGCCTGTCCTGCCATGTCCTGTCCTATCTTATCCAGCATCTTTTTTTTCTGTTTTCCATGTTGCATATCTCCTAACATATTGCGCAATCAAATTAGTCATTATGTTTATTATTTATTTACCCCATACTAGTTAAGGGCCATAAGGGCAGGGATTTTTCTTTATTTGTTCCTTTGATGATTTTTAAATGCTTAGAACATTATCTGGTAGATGATAGGTGAACAATAACAATTAGTTAATTAAATGAATAAAGGGACAGCGTTTTTTTTTTTTTTTTTTGCCAATGATTTCTCAATACTGTGTCCATCATTACTGCTCTAAAAACATAAACAAATTTTTAAAAATTATTTCCCATTCATGGTTTTCCACTGAAGTTAAATATCAAATTCTTAGTATGACCTATAAACCCTTTATAATATGATTTAATGCTCTCTCTCAACTTTCTTCTGTCATCTTTAAAAAAATTTCAACAATAATCTACTCAAACTGCATATTTGCTTTATACAAAGTCTCAAACACTTTATTTTTGCCTTTACATTCCCCTTCCTATAACCCATATTTTCTGTCTAGTTATCCCTTTAAATACACACACACACACACACACACACACACACACACACACACACACACACAAAGTCACCATTACTGTATTATAAGCTTGTTGTGGAAAAATAAAATTATGTTTGTAATGATAAATTTAGCATTTAGCACATTAACTGGCACATGGTAAAGATTAAACTAATATTTAGTGAATACATGAAGTTAACCTATTGTAAAACTAAAAATTCATAAATAAAGTTCTTTTATAGTATTCAAAAACATTTTTTTAAAGTTTCATCATAAATATCTGAAATCACAGTTTTCACGAAGGAAGTATGAACTATATTATAAATGGATAATACCAAAAATTATAATAGGATTTCAAATCTTCTTATCTGCTTCATTAAGTACATAGTGATAACTCTCAGCCTTTCTATTGAAGTCATTTTCTGTTCATCTATACTAAAATATCAGCTATTTATTCAGAGTGTATAGACCCCAAGGTCTCCAGGTTATTGGAAGACAGCACTTACGGAATCTAGACTTTCTTGCACCTATATAATCTTGGTGACCCTCACTGCTCACACATTCAGTCTATTAAATCGAATGGAATAAATCCACAAGAGTGCCTGCACTTGAACATAAACTCACATTGTGTGTCCCATAAATCGTTCTAACTTTAACCTTGGGATGCTTCTGTGTGAGAAGAATAGATAAAGGTCCAACCTTTATATTCTCTTGTTAGCCATGGTTTTGTATATACTTTCCTTTCAAAATAAATCTACCTTACTATATGACATTGATAAATTTCTCCCAAGTCCTAGTGCATATGGGACTGGTCTTGCATGACATTGGAACAATGGGAACTCATACACATTGCTGCTGGGAATGTAAATGAGGAAAGCAGTTCATGGTGGCATTTTTCTGTATCTAGTAGAATTGAAGCAATGCATACACTGTGAGCAGCATGGACCCCAGCTCTGTTCGCTAGAGAAATGGTTTCAGATTCACAACATGAAAATTCATTGCAATGTTGTATGTAATGACAAAATATTAATGACATTCAAAATATCACTGAGATGTTAAATCAATAAATATTCTGAGGTATAATTATACAGATTTAAAATAGATAATAAGTTATTAATATAATAATTTACAAATTATAGGGGCAGGTAGAGTGGAAAAGTTGCAGCATTTGCCTTTAAATCAGTGACATCTTAAGTAAATGAAAATACAAAATAAAATACAAAAATAATACTTTTCGCTAAGCTAAACAGTGAAAATTGATATAATCTGAAATTCTGTGTCCTTGATTCCTTTTATGTTCAGTAAATAAAGCCTTAAAAAATCCATATATACTTCCAGAGTAGGGTACAGGTATAATATGTCATCCAAACTTGGCTGTTTACAGTCACCAAGAAATTTCTGCTAGAATTATAAGAGCAGCTGCTAATCAAATGGGTTTGATAAGCTGGAAACACACGATTCTTAAGACTACTTATGGCAATCATGCCTGTCACCTGAAGGAAGTTTGGCTGCGAACAGAGGAATTGATTTTGATTTCAACATTTTTTATATCAGAAAATTGAAACATATGCCCCTTTTGGTATTTATTTTTTCATGAATGGTTGAGAATGATTAAAGCAATAGTTGAAAATCATTAAATTAATATTGGGATCAGAGCATTTGCCATTGAGAGAGATATCAAAATCCTTAAAATTGAAATGATTTTAAGCCAGTGTGATATCAATGAAAAATGGAGAGAAAAAATCAGAAAAGTGATTATAGAAACAGTGGTATGCTGCAAAAATTGCTTACCATTTATTGTCAAAGTAATTTGGACATCTACATCAATCAAATTTAAAAATAAATACCAGATGAATTAACAAGTTTAATATAAAATAGAGTGTACATAAGCAGAAGTAAACATAAGTATTTATTTCTGAAATGAAAGAGGAATTATAAATGGACAAAATTAAATCAAACATTATTTCATGTCATTAATTCAATAAATGCAGAACTCGATGCTATTTTCACTACGAGTTTATAAAAATTTATTAAGCTAAAATTGCACAGGTTGTGTTGAGTAAACATTCTAATGTGTTCTTGAGAATAATATATTTAATTTTAAAGCTTTTTGTGAAAATTTACTATGAATGTTTTGTAATTTACAATTTTGTATGCAGTACAACTTAGTAATTTCATTTACAAAAATTTTCAAGAATTATCATTGAAACATAGGTATTATTGTATACAGTCATGTATAGAATAACATTTAGAATCCAAATTCTAAAATAATACAAAAAATGGTTTGAATGCCTGCAGTTAGGTTAATATAAAAAGAATAACTAGATGTTCAGAGTTCACATTATTATATCACAGGTAGGAGTCCTGCAAAGGTTTTTTTTTTTTTTTAAATAATCTCAAGAAAGTGCATGCAAATAACCTAGGATGTCCACTGGAAAATAAAAAAGCTAGTCAAATTTCTAGAAAATAGGATTTCTATACAGTTAATGAAAGTAACTAGAGAATACAATTCTTTATTTTATACTTATAATTATACTGTATAATCTATAGTTGAAGCAAAACCATAAATGATATTTTAGCCAAGAAAATATTTTATGCTTTGATTTGTTCCTGTTGCTGCTATAAAATATTCTCACACATTTAGTAGCTTAAAAACAACACAAATTCTTATCATAGAGTTTTAGAAGCCCCAAATGAGTTTCATTGGGCTAAAATTAATTTATCCTAAGGCCTGTGTTTTCTAGAAGCTCTAAGATCTATTTCTTTGCTTTTTTCGACTTCTAAAAGCTGTCCGAATTCCTCAAATCATGGTCCCATGTTATTCTGATCTGTTTCTGTTGCCACAGCCTCTCCGTTTGCTCCTGGTATTACATTGCTTTTCCTATTTGCCTCCATTTTGACATAACATTCTCTTACTCTGACTTTGCTGCTTCCCTTTTATAAGGACCCTTGTGATTACATAGGGTCTCATCAATAATCCAGGATTATTTCCCCATATCAAAACCTCAGTATACTTGCAAGGCCTCTTTTGTCTTATAAAGTAGCATATTCACAGGATTCAGGGATTAAGGTATGGTCATTTTGGGGCCTTATTTCATCCAACAACATGCTCATTGATGATTAATATTAATTTGGAGGATCATTAAAATAAAATAAACAATGAAATGAAATAAAATAACCTTTTTGTTGGTAAGCTGACAATCTACAATCACATTTTTTTCATGAAGGTTGTACATGCTTAATTTCTAATTAAATTTGTGAAAATTTTAGGTAGTGATTAAACAAGTACGTTGGCTTTAGTGAATAGACTAGTGGGAGATTAAATAGCTTTTATATAGTTGCTCAATGATATCAATACAACATATATCCACATTATCATTGTAGATCAGAAAAATCAATAAGATATATCAAAATTTAAGTATCAGTCTTAAACTTTATTTTAATGTTCTGTTAATTATAGTATTCTAAACATAAGATAGCACCATTCAAATTTTATGGTTAGTTAGAAAATACATTTACATGATTTAGTATTCAAGTAAAATTTCTTAGAGTTAAGTGAAAAATGTATTCCTGGAGCCAAAAAAATTAAAAATATTAACAATTGATCAATTTTAGTGATTGCCCCCTTCTCTAAATAAGAAAAGAATTAGGTTATATAATTTAGCATACCTTCTATCTTCAAATTTTGAAGCCCAAGGCATAGTTAATTATTCTTAAAAGTTTTCGTACATCAGTCAAAGTAAGAAGGGGAATCATTCTAAATGACCATAGCTGTCATGAATAGCCTTAATTTATTGAAATTGCCATTATTTTCCTTATGTGTACGTGTTTCCTTTTACCCTGGTCTAGTTAAGAATCCAGCAATGTTAATTTATGGTGTGATGGATGGACAATCTTGTCATTTTCTTATGAGACTATCTCTAGGAAAACAAACTATGACAAAGTTAAAGAAACAAAACCCATTATATTCTCATGTTTATATTCGAATGTATAGATAAGTGGTTGGCATTTATGCTGAAAGTGAGATATTATATGATGTTTAATATATTTAAAATAATTTCTAGTTTAAATTCATAAAATAATGACACATTTTAACTGATTGAAGATGTTTTAGTTGACACATTGAATTAAATTACTAGTTTAAAAATCATATTTTTTATAATTATGTAATTTAAAATATAAATACATTAATGGTAAAACCTAATTTAACTAATTATTGGAATATGAAAAAGGACTATTCATTTCTTTGATTTTCTAAACTAAGCCATTTACTTCAAAAGAGCCAAACCTCAAATTAAATATATTTGTGGAGTTAAATTCTTTGCCTCATATTTCACAGCAAGGAACAATGCTCTTGGTGCCTTATTGTTATAATATTCCCATAATAGAAAATGTGAAGTCGAGTTAGATAAGTAGTGAGTATTGTTTTAAATATGTTCAATTTACTTAGTTCTTGGATACTGTAAGTAAGAAATTATAAGATAGAGTAAAATATATAATCATAGAACCCATTCATAGACAGAGAATGACTTTTAGCAAGTTTAGATTTTAAGTATTTTTATACTTTTATTATTGAGTATATACACTTATTGAGCTGAATTCTTTTAAATTTGCTATAATGTATGTTGTTTGAAAGAACAGGAAATCAGGTAATGAGCTACTAGTATAGTACTATATTTCTCTATGTATTTTGAAGAAGATAGAATGCCAGTATTTTCTTAGATGGAGAGTCTTTAATAGTATAACTTTATTACAGATATTTAAGATTAAAATAATAATATTGATTGTCATAATAATAATAATATAAAAGAGTACAAAAAATCATTATTTTCAAGATAATTTCAATCATTAACCTGGAACAAATATTAAATTCTTCATCACATTACATGAAAGTTGCAGATTGTCTTGGTCTTTGCTGTGCTAATTGAGCTCAGTAAACCTCAGCAGGGCTCTGCTAGACAATATCTACCTTCTAATTCCAGGTCCCCAGTCAAAGAAGCATTCACTATTTGGGGATTTTCTTTTTTTCTGGCAAATAGCGAAGTATCAAAGGGAGTATGGACAAACTACATAATTAAATATAAAGTTTCTACTAAAAAATGGCTTCCATTATGTTTGCTCATATTTCCTTTGCCCCGGCAAGTCCAAAGTCAATGAAGTGGAGAAGTATAATCTTACTACTCAAATTGATGGCAAGGCTGAAGAGAGAACAATCGATTGCTAATGGTCATAAAATTTAGCATATAGAAAGGTATTCTGTTTTCCTTGTATCTTTGAATTATATGATATTTATTTATTGAGTATAATAAAATTCACCCATTTTAGGAGGACTTCTTTTCTCTAATGTTAGAAATATGGTTACAATGCTATTGCAGAAGGGACAAGTGGCTATCTGCCAAGATTTTAAAAAATCAATAGCCATTTATATTAATTTATCATTGCCATGTTCATGACCCTCAATTTCACTGGCTCAGAAACTGGATCATTAGGGCATAGTTGATATAACTGGCAGGTGCTGCTTACATAAAAATTCACACTCATTGAGTGTAATGGTTGGATCTTTTGTTAAACTTGAGAAGCATAAGCATAGAACATAATAAATTTGTTGTATGTGTTTTACAGTTTTTAGCAATCAGTATATTGGAAGACACAAATATGTACCTTATAATACACTTTTTGTGAATATTGTTCCCTCTGTGACTCAGTGTACCCTTCTACTGGGGATTCACCTTCTTTCTGATACATATTATCTATTTTTATGTTTATAATATCATGAAGACACAGGCTCTGGGACCATTCTGACTCTTCAGAGCCGCTCTATACATCTCCATTTGATCCATTAGATGTTCATCTAATTTTTACTTTTTAAGCTTGTGTTAGTTATAATCTTTGTTGCTGGGGATGCAATGGCAAGTGATGAAGATGTGATTCAAAATTGTTGATATATCAGTTCCACTTTACAATTTAACACTACAAATATGTCCAAGCCCTGACTAAGATCTACTGAAGAGGAAAAGACTGTAATTTTAAAAAAGGATTTATTGTTAATTACTAAAATTGGGTTTAAATAATGAAAGAAATTGGGTTTTAAAAACCGTATACTCAGCACTAACATCAGGCTTGAGTTATGCATTCTAATCTATTTTAGCCTTTTCAGAGTAATCCCTTCCTCTGTCTCTCTCTACCCTTCTCTCTCTCTCTTTCCTCCATGGATAGACAGATGAACAAATGAACAAACAGACACATCTCCCTATATCCCTAGGTTTAAGTCATTTGTACTAAGTAATAGGATGTTTTATATTCAATTTGGAGTTCTATCTCAGAATTTTTGGTATTCTCTCTATCCCCTCTTCTTGATTAAAAATAAATTAATAAATAAAAATGTTAAAGTACCAAATTAAAAAAAAAAAACTCATATTAAGATTCCAAAGTCATACAAAGAGTTCTTAGTATAATTTGTTGCATTAGTTTCCTATTGTTGCTATAAAAAATTACCACAAAATTAGTATTTTAAAATAATACAGATGTGGTCTCTTACCATTGTAGACTTTAGAAATTCAAAATGGGTATCAATGAACTAACATAAAGAATGACATCTCTGCTATATTCCTCCAGTGGCTCCAGGGGGAGAATTTATTTCTTCACCTTTTTCAGATTCTAGAAGCCACCTGAATTCCTTGGTTTGTGGTCCCTTCCTGTTTCAGGACAACAATGGCCAGACATGTTGTTCTCACATGATCCACTCTTACACTGGTTTTCTAGTTCCCTGAACATGTGATTACATTAAAGGAGTGTCAACTACAGGATAATTCACTTTATCATAATCTTTAATTGAATTAAGTATGCAAACTCCCCTTGTCCTGTAAAGTAATATATTTGTAGGCTCCAAGGATCAGGATTTAGATATCTTGGACAGGGCATTATTCTATCACCACTATCTTCTAAAAGAAGGAATAGATATTTCAAATTATTTCTCTTGAAATGTAGATAAAAATAGAGTTAGAAACAAATACCAAAGGAACAACCTGAGAAAGAAAGACTTGATAAACAGGACTTCATTAAAATTAAAAATGTCTGCTTTGTGAAAAACTGTCAAAAAATGAAAACACTAGCCAAAGACTAGGGAAAATATTTGCAAAAGATCACTGATAGAAAACTGTTATGCAAAACATACAAATAATTCAAAATTCATTAGTAAGAAAACAAACAAAAATGGACCAAAAGCCTTAAGAGACACCTCACTAAAAAAGATATGCATATGGAAAATAAACATGTGAAAAGATGCTCCACATCACATATCATTAAAGAAAATTTGAATTAAAATAATGAGATACCACTATCTGCTTATTGTAATGGCCAAAATTCAGAACACTGACACCACATGCTGGTGAGAATGTGGAACAATAAAGAACTCTCATTCATCCCTGGTAAAAATGCATAACCACTTTGGAAGACAGAATGGCAGTTTCTCACAAACTTAAACATATTCTTATCATATGATTCAGCAATCTTCTTTGGGTTTTATCCAAAGGAACTGAAAATTTATGTCCACAGACATCTGTAGCAGCTTTATTCATAATTGTCAAAACTTGGGAACAATCAAGATATTAATAGATGAATAGATAAATAAGTTGAGATACATCCAGGCAATGGAAAAATACTCAGCACTAACATAAACTATCAAGCTAAAAAAGAGATGGAAAAATCTTAAATGCATATTACTAAGTGAAAGAAGTCAATCCGAAAAGTCTGCAGCATGTGAGATGCCAACTATATGACATTCTGAAAAAGGCAAAACTATGGACACAGGAAAAAAAAAAAAATCAGTGATTTCCAGGGATTAGGGAGGAGAGAGGAATGAATAGGCAGAACAGAGAGTGTTTTTTGGACAATGAACCTATTCTGTATGATTTTATAATGGTGGGTACATGTCATTACACACAGAATGTACAAGACCGAGAACGGACCCTAAGGTAGAGAATGGATTCTGGGTGACTATGATGTGTCAATGTTGGTTAATCCTTGTTTAAAAAAATGATAAAATAAATACAAACATTAGGATGAGTTATGCTAATACTGAGAAGGCTTTCATGTGTGTGGGCAGAGGTAGATAGGGAAATCTCTGTACTTTATACAAAATTTGTTTTGAACCTAAAACTGTTCTAAAAAATACAGCTTATTACAAATGCATTTAGAACAGCCAAGTAAATTCCATTTGATTTAGTAGGGTTGGATTCAGTTCAAATATTTTGAGTATTCCATTGTATCAGACATTGTTATAGGTATTGATAGTTATAAATGTTAATATTAGGAATGACATAATTCTTTCTGACATACTGTTTGCAAAAAATATTTTTGATTTCTTATAATTCTAAAGTAGTTTCTAATTTCTACTCCTGATATTAAGCCAGTTATATTGAAATTATATGTCATTTCATTTTTTTCTGAGCCTGAGTATGTCTTTACTGGTTCTACACAGGAAATTTTATTATTCTTTTATTCAAGACACAAATTAAACACTTCCTCCTCCGTGACATCTTACTGAGTCATTCTAGTCATACCGTTTTCTCTTTTGTGATTTCAAAGGTCACTTGTATTTTATATCCGTCTTTATGTCTCATGTATTTATTAATCTTAATAGTCACATATCCCACTGATTGAGGACTATTAGAAGAAAAGCATATTATATTTATCTTTGTAATGCCTATAACTTGCATAGAGAGTAGCAGCAAATGAAATGTACTCAATAAACATTTATTGTTTATTTAGAGAGTAATTAATTATTTAGAGATGACTGAATCATTGAATTAATAATAAAGAAAAAGGACATATATTACAAGGATGATTTTAAAAGATACACCAAGTATTTAACATGGCCTTTACTCTTCTGCCTATTTTTTCCATTTCTCTGGCTTTTAATATTAAGGCCAGTCACAGTAGGAACTTTTACATTTGGTTCTGTAGTCTCTCCAGGTGATCACAAATGTAGTAGCTTTACAGAAAAGCAGTTGACTTTATATTTCTGAGAGTCACTCTGAGAGTTTTCACCCAGGGGATTATTATACTGAAAGTCTTGAAGAGTCATTTTCATGTCAACTATTATACTCTATAGTACATTGAAATAAGTGACTCTGGGCTGATTCCCTTTGTTCTCTAGGTATCATCTATTCTAAAGGAATCTATTATAACTAGATGACATTCATGTTATTTAAATATCTGCTGACAGTCAAAGAACTATTTCTGTTCTATCATGCCATTTATGTTCATTCAATGCTTGCTAAAATTTCTCTGAGATTCCTGGGGAAAATGATTTAAAATTTTCATCTTAGCCTTTGCTACTCAGTAAAGGAATAAAAGTTTTAAAAAGTACAAATGATATAAATTAAACATAGCAGCCAAATTGTAATTTCAGGAAAAAAAAGCCTACAATATTAAAACATGCAACTTCAAGCTTAAATAAATTCTTATTTGGATATACATAAATAATGGGATTTTCTTGCTGCCAGTTTCCTTGCTGACATATTTCTCTCCTTATCTAGTTGGCCTCTGATATCAAGGATCATATAGCCATTACATAGGAAAGTGAGCTTTCTGAATCTTTTCATAACTTGAGAGTGAGGTCTTACTTCTCAAAAACCAGAGACAGAGATGTGAAAGAAAGAATTGTTTAGATTTTATAGTCACATCATTAAGACAAAAAATGAAGGAGGTGCAGGGTATTTAGTTTTTTCCACTCTAGGGTGTACATATATTTAAGCAATAGGGAGGAAATTCTTATAGTAGTCCAGTTAGGTTATTTACACAGAAATTACTCACATAGTGGGAATACATAAAATGATATAGTTGCCAAGGGCAGTATACCATCACCAGGTTCTCCTACAAACCAACTTATTGTATTACTAACAATTCATCACTCTTTGGCTTACATTGTGCAAATCCTGAGTCTCCAAAATGTTGAATTGGAAGACAAACCAACATGTCACTCAAGATTTTCCTTCTTAATTTACATAAATCCAGTATGTTCTTCTTTGCCTTGGCTGCAAAACTGGGCAAAATAACTGCCTCACAGGCCATGTCACTATGTAATTTCAGTGAGCACATTCTCTTTGATGCCAATTTAGCAGAAAAACAAGCTGAGCTCTTTTCAGTATGGCTTTGCTTCTGACATACTACCCATATGAAGATTAAAGGAATCCTTCAGGGAAATCTTGGCTTAGCTAAAAGTTGGATACATTCAAACCCTAACTTTTAAGTGACTCCAGAGAATTTTACAGCCCTCACAGTTTTTCTGTATATTAATTCTCCAAATTCTAGGAGCATAATGAGTATAATTCTTAACCTTTGATTTCCTTAATGTTCTACTGAATTTCAATAATCAGAAAAGTGACATATGCCTGTGAATTATTATCACAAGGCATTGGTTTTGTTTAGATCTAGCACATTTCTCAGTAAAGATAAGAGGATATTGTGATAACCACTGGGATCCTTATATGATGCTTCTTTTATTACATAAATTTGGAGGAAATCTCTGAATGTTTTTATCTTCTACATAGCTATATTACTTTTATTCTTTTCCTGAATCTTAGTTATGTTTCCAGAAAACCTGCATTTTATTTTTATTAAAAAAAAATTTTTTTAAAAACTTGCATTTTAAAATGCTGTTTAAAAGTAGGGATTGGTCAACCATCACCCACACTCTGAATTATTATTTTGATTGAGATTACATTTAATTCATGAGATGATTTAGGAATAATTGGCATTATGAAGTCATCCTATACATTGCCCTGGTGTGAATTTTATAAATTCAAATGTTCTTCCTATATCATAGTTTTAAGGTTAATGTGTTTATTTTTATCTCTTTGCTTATTTTCTACAGTTTTCTACAAATTGCTATTATGTATATTAATACATTTTGTTGTTATTGAAAATGTGATCTTTGTTTTAATTAGCATAACATATATAGGTATGTTCTTAATTTTTAGGATGAGCTTACAAAAATTGCATTTTTATTAAAATAGATGCATGTGCATTTGTTTCCCTTTAGTTTTCTGAGGATATAATCATATCCACAAATTATTCAAGTTCTGTCTTTAAATTTGTTTTTCAGAACTTCAAAAACATTTTTCTAATATATGTAATTATATGATTCTGTGAAATAAAATAGGCTTTTACCTACTACCAATTTCATTTTATTTACTATTTTTATTCCATAATTATTATTTTATATAGTGTGTATTTATTCTATTGCTTTAGGAGCCTTTTATTCTTTTGCAATATCAAGTGCACACTCAAGTTTCCTTTGTTTTTGCTTCTCAGTATTTTCAGGTTGAACTGTAAAACAGGTACTTAAGTATTTCCAAAAATTTGGGGAAGAGATTGCGCCACTCTCAGTTCCTGTACTCCTGCCTCGCCAGCCCCACCACTAATCAAAAAAGAGGAATATTATCTGGTAACAGAGATGAAAATGTGCATATGCATAGATCAGAACTTCTCTCTCTCTCTCTCTCTCTCTCTTCTCTCTCTCTCTCTCTCTCTCTCTCTCAGTAAATATTTAACTAATCTTCTGGACCTCGAATAAAGAAGAATAAGGAAATCCTCTTATATTGAGGGCTGGAATTTCCCTTGTTGCATGCTGGGTATGAGTCATTAGTTCTGTAAATTGAAAGATTCCAAAATATAGACATGAAGGAAATTGTTGAAAGCCTGATTTCATCTACACATTTAAGTTCTACTCCAGGTATATACCATCAGAACCAGAATTTGATTCTTATCTAAACCTTTATCTATTTCTCACATGGATTAGAAAGCCTTAGAAGAAGTTTCTGATAGCAGTTTCATAGAGAGCTATACTATAATGTGACTAGGCTAAGATTGCTGGAGAAAATAAATTTTAGAGACAACCATACCTTGGAAGCCTAAAGCTTTTGTTACAACCAAAGTGTGAAAAGATTTACTTTTTCTATAAACAATGGACCATTGTGATTCCAATTTTTACCAGTTACTAATATCAGATATCAGGTGGTAGATGAATGGCTGTTTCTAAAGAGCACAGGATCCCTACCTAGGGTTTTCCAGGAGATCCTCCTACAGCTGATCTTGACCCTCTCAAGCATAATTCTAATAAGATCAATCTTTATGCTAGATTATCATCAGTAAAACAAAATATATGAGTCTCAGCGAAGGTCAGACTCAGAATGGACAGACTTTCAGGTTAGCTGTTGGTCAGGCTTCGGTGAGTGAAAAGACATTCTGTTAATTACTCTAAGTTTCCAGACTGAGCTTCCATGAAATAGCTAACTTTCAATTTATTACAAAGGATTACATTTTAAAATCAAGTCCTGGCATTTATAGTACTAAGCCACTCTGACTTTCTTCTTATCTTATTTTATACCTAATCAAAGCCAGGAAAAGAGCTATAGACAGGCAAACCTCTTAAATTTATGTGAATCTTCCAGATGTTTCTGGATTTATTCCCTAATACATAGTCATATTATGACCCTATGTTTGTTGCTCATATAAACACTGACTGTAGCTTAGGTAGTCACATAGAAAGATTCTGGGTTCCATTACAAATAACTATTTTCCATTTAAAGATTATAGCTAATGCACAGTATATAAATGCAAAGGGTGTCAATGTTAAAATGCAATATCCTTTTTTTTTTAAGTTTTTAACTTTCCTGTCTGATCAATTGTATTGTATTGAGATATTAAGAATCTTCATGTTTTATTTTCTTATTTATATATTTTGATATCACTTAATTCCACTGATATATATTTGTTTTTATTATTTCATTAAAATAAAGATTATGTCTATAGACTTCAAAAGCTAATTTCTTTCCTATTAATATGCATCTAGAAAAAAGTAAAACACTTAGGTGATAATAGTATAAGAATTAATTTTTAAACTTTTAAAATTCTGTTTTATTATTAAGAAACACTGTAGTTTAAAAGATATGAATAATTATCCCAATTGACAATGAAGTATTCTCATCATTTATTCACTCAAGCGTTTTCAAGCTGGCTAACACAGGAATGCAAGCTATAAATTTAGTATAAATCATGTGTCACTAGCTCTTTCTGTTAGAAAATGGTAACTATGTGATTGCTGCATTATGCCTTTTCAACTTCTGAAAAAATGTTAGATTAAATGTTCTGGAAGACAGAACAGATTGAAAAGTAAGCATTTATACACCAGAAATCAAGACAAACAAATATTTATTATACTAAAGCTTAATGTTTAACTATATTACTATTGAAAATGCTAATGAACAACAAGCAGTGAAAAGATAAAAATGAAGGGAATATATTTTGAAGTAACTATAGTTCAACTATGTAATATATGGTACTTTCAGGCCAATATACAGGATAGTTTCAGGAGGGTAATTTCAGTGTCTGTTGTACAGATATAAAGGAAATTTATATTTCTCCCTTACTTGATTCAAATAAACACTACTAAATGTACGTTTAAAATTTATATAGTGGAAGTCATGATTTATAGCTGCTTTCTTGTGTTATCTATGTGGCATATCTATTGTCATTTAGCCTAAAATAATATTTAAGTTATACATTGTCACATGGCAAAACAATAAATTAAGCACTATCTTTTGATACAAGTTGCATTTTTAAAAAATGTGTTTGTGACTTTTTACATGGGTAAACGATATTCATTTATCAAGGCAATTCAGCTTTTTCAGACAAAAGAACACAGCAGCAAACATGGAATAAACCATGGATGGTTTCATCTATCTTCAAAATATGCAGAGGAATTTTTAGCTACTGCTTCGTCAACTGTTATCTTTCCTGGCAGTTGAAACGGGAAGAAATGCTCTTGGGTTTTACTTTCTTGATTCCTAGAAGAGAGTTAGAGGCTTCTGAAAGATTGGCAACATAAAGACATAGCTGTGATCGTGTGATAGATCAGGGGTTTGATAAAAAGGAGATTCTAACACCTTTCCTTCAGCCGAGATGATGACATAACGAATAATTGAATGAGAGCAGGACTAAGACAGCAACAGTCAACGAGTTCCCTATCTTACCCTTAAATGCGACAAATACATGACACTGAATACTTCAAAATGCTTTGCATTAACTCATTTTGCAATCAGTATAAAGGTTTGAAATGTTGCCTGTATATGTTTTGGTGGATTTTAATTATAGTAATTAATGTTGTTACTCTAATAGCCAGATGCATGGTCAGAGCTTTTATTGAAAAGCCGAGAAAATATACATGTAGCCATTCAAAACAGACTAGATTCTTTTTGTCATTGTTTAGGGTACCCTTCTTACTTCTACAATTAATATTGCACCCTTTACTCATCCTGACAGAGGCATCTTTTCTATGTCAAAGGATAAAATCATGTTCATGCCTATAGCATAATTATATATTTAAAAAAAGTTTTGTTTTGTTTTGTTTTTTTTCCTATAGAGTAATTATAAAGAGGGAGGACCAGAATTAAGTGTGTTATAGTAGCTTCTGAGGGCTGTCATAAAGAAGTAGCCGCAAACTGGATGTTTAAAAAAAGAAAAACTTTTTGTTTTCACAGTTCTGGAGTCTAGAAGTGAAATCAAGTTGTTATCAGGACCAAACACCCTCTAAAACCCCCTAGAGGAGGATCTTTCCTTGCCTCTTCTAGCTTCTAGTAGCCCCAGGCATTTCTTGGCAGTGTAAATCCCATCTCAACCTCTGTGTTCACAGGCCTTTTCCCTTTGTCTGAATCTGTGTCCAAGAGCCAGTCATATTGGATTACGGGCCACCCTACTCCAGTATGACACCTTAACTAATTATATCTGCAAAGACCTTATTCCCAAATAAAATCACATTTTGAGGTTCTAGGGATTTGGGCTTCAATATACCTTTTGGGAGGAATACTATTCAAGCTAAGCAGATGTGTCTGAGGGAAAAAGAGAGAAAATGAAAAGGAAATGCATTTTTGCCAAAGATAATTTCTTGAATTTTAAATGCAAGTCTGAATTATAGCAATTTTTTTATTATAAGGTTTTAAAATGTTCATTTTAAAAGGTCAAACTGTTTCCACATTCCTTTTTACAAAAGCTGACATATTTCTATGTAAAAGGTGTTAGTCATCTCTAAGAGCTATTTAGTCATGCCAATATCAGACAGTGTGTTGTTTTGGGAAAATTTGTGACTATTTCTAATACATAGGCATCATACAGAAATGTAAAGAAGCATTTCATACCTAACGCCTTGGTTTAGGACTTCCTTTCCTTTCTTTAATATGGTAAAATCTAAGATTTTGCACATTGTATTAAACAAAATTGACCTTTGCTATGTTTAGAGAATAGCAGAAAGAATTCTGTCCAATATTTCAGGCAAAGCAGACCTGAGCTATCTGCAGCAGCTTTGAAAAGCAGGGACTAGATGGGGCAACGGAATGGTAGGCTATGTTCTCTGTACAATGAGCTCCTATGACAATTTTTCCAGTGATAGTAATAGCAACCTCCTCTAGTCAGTGGAGTGAATGAATGATGAAAGACGGTGAAAGTGTACTCCATCCTACTTCCTTGGCAATACAGAGAACTTAAATAAGTGAACTGCTATGGCCAGATCTAAGTGTTGTCCTAATATTATAATCAAAATTGTGGACAGTATTAATGTTAAAATAAGTGTTAGTAGATGTGAAGGTGTTAATATGGAAAGATATATATTTTAACTTGCTCTCATTTATAACTCAAAATATTTTTTAAACTCCTCTTTAAATTGCCTTTAGATCTTTCAATACATTGTTTAAAACATAGTCATAAAGTTATGATATTTTCTCAAACTCAGCTATTTAGATCTCTGGAATTAATCTAATATCATGAATGAGATAATTCTAATGCCTGAGCTGAATAACCAAGCTGAGCAATAGATACATGATCACAAAATAAAACATTTTATGACTTAAAACATTTTTATTGGCAACTACTCTAACCTACAAAGTATGAAGTTTGAGATTAATGCTACACAAAAGAGCATTGCATACCTTTTATGAACAAACATTTTCAAGACATAGGTATACCTGAATTATAAAAATAACACTGTCCTCATATCAGTGTGTCAAATAAAGTTTACATATATCACATTATGTGAACTTATAGGCATAAATATAAATGCACACATGCACACACAGGCAGAACAAGTTTTGAAGTGAAAGGAATTGCTTCACCAATGTAAATTACTTTGCTTCTTTCTAATCATATGTATAACCATAGACTAAAGAATAACAATTTCCATATTAAGAGACTGTATATTCTTAATATAATAAGAACTAATTAAATTCAGGAGTGCTATAGGACATAGCCCAAGTTTAAAATCTGAGTATCATTAGATATTTTTCAGATATTAGTAATAAAATGCACATTTTATTAACTCCCCTCATTTCCTCATTTTAATCCATTCAAATAAATCTCATTTTATTAATGAACTTAATAAATGCAATATCCATTTTTATTCTAAATGTACTTTGATGCTCTATTAACACAATATTTAATGTTTATCTGTATGTTTCTATTGTAGAAATAACTTCTAAAAGTTTCACCAGTGAATATAAACATAATACATTTCTATATGTAAATGCCTTGAGAGTGTAAACCTATCTCCCTAATCACCTACCTTATGGAAAAGGAAAATGAAAGTTACTTTTACTCCTTTGGCTATTTGATTATTTACTTAATTTCTATAATATTTTATAAAATAAAAATTGAATAATAAATGTAAAAAACCTTCTATTAGATATCATTTAACTAATTAAATCTCAAAATATATATATATATAGAATTTTATATCTATCATTTATCATCTATCTATTATCTATCTACCTAAAATGTAAATATAGTGTGCATATGAATAAATACTAAGACTAACCACCTACTGATTTTACCGTGGGTTTTGGAAATTCTCTACACTTACATATTTTCTTCATCCTTGATTATTTCATTTGCATCTTATTGCCATCATCTGAATCTAATCTATAAATTTAGTTTGAAATGCATATCAGGAGTAGGTCATTTTAACGAAAGGTGTCTCATTCCTCTTTATGGGTGACTTGAACTATAAATACACATGTAGGTATTATCCAGATATAAATATGGAAAAATAAAGTGTTATTTTCATAAGGTAGTTTGCAAGTTATTCTTCAATGTTCGATTCTGAGGAGAAAATGGTAGAAACATAGCAATAAAATTTTCCTCTTTTTTATAAATTTTAACCACAGAGTGAAGATTACTTGCAAGGTCAACTTAAAAAAAAAAAATACATAGGTAATTATAATACCTCTTTTTACAAGACGTTCATGTTGTATATTGAAATATTATTCTTTATTTGCATAATATTTGTATTTATTCCTATTATAAGTAAATCAAATCACATTATGATAAGGAATGACTTCTGATTCATTTCTAAATTCAGCATTTAAACTTAAAATTTTGTAAATTAATGAATAACAGGAAACTGGAATTTAAAAATCCTCCAAACTGAGGACTATATTTGTCATGCATGCTATGATCAAAGGGTTGTTTTCAAGAAATGTATCAAACTATTACATATAGCAACAAGAAAAAAATTTAATGCCTGAATAAAAAAATCGATCAAAAGACATTAACAAGTAATTAAAAATAATAAAACTGAAATGGGCAATGAATATAAAGAAAAGTGATTAATCTTATAGGGAAAATGGAGAAAATGTAGATTAAAAACACAATAAAATACACTTGCACATCCATTCAATTTGCAAAAATTACTGACAGTCTGCAGAACAGGATGCAGAAACACACAATTGCTTTATACTATTTCCAAATTGAAAAAAAAAAACAAAGGAAAGAAAAATCTGGTATAACTTACTTCTAGTTTCATTCTTTGGAGGAAAAAAGAGCATGAGAATATTCATAGCAGCATTGCTTTAGAGAGTAGAAGATCCAGAAAACATAAATTTCTATCAAGTGGAGGATACATAAATAATTTCAGCTATGTTCATGCATATGGATTGTGTATAAAGGAAGAATGCATTAATTGAAATGAATCTCAGGAAGAATACTGAATGACAAATACAAGTTGGAAAAAAAATATAGAGATAGGCTGATGAATTTGCATAAAATAATATATATTTGTTATTAAAATGTAATATTTCAGGAATACATATATATTTGGTAGAAGTCGATGAGTTATATGCAAATCATAAATACCAAATTCTGTATCTTAAAAGTTGTACAGAATCACAAAAGACAATAAATAGCTGAGCAATCCTGAGAAAGGACAAACCCATAGGCTTTATACTTCCTGATTTCAAACTATATTACAAAGATATAGTAATCAAAACAGTATGATACTGGCATAAAAATAGACACATAGACCAATGGAACAGAATTGAGAGCCCAGAAATAACCCCACATATGCAGTCAACTAATATTTGATGAGATAGCCAAGAGTAGTCATGGGGAGAAATGGTTTCTTCAATAAATAATGTAGAGAAAACTGCCTAACCACATGCAGAAGAACGAAATTGAACACATATCTTAAATTACTCAAAAATTAACTTAAAATGGGCTATAGACAAAATATATAAGACTTGAAACCCCAAAATATACATAGAAAAAAAGCTCCTGACATTAGTCTTGACAATATTTTTTGGGTATGACACAAAAGCACAAACAGCAATAGCAAAAATTAACAAGTGGGACTACATCAAACTAAAAATATTCTGCACAGCAAAATAAAAAAATTAACAAAATGAAAAAGCAACATATGATACAATATTTTCAAATCATATCTCTGATAATATCCAAAATATATAAAAGGGCAAATATCCAAAATATAAAATTAATTCATACAATTCAATAGCAAAAACAACCCAATTAAAAACTGAGCAGAAGAATCGAATATTTTTTTCCAAAGAATACATACAAATGGCCAACAAGTACATGAAAAGCTCAACATTACTAACTAGGGAAAGGCGAATGAAAGCCACAGTGAGATGTCACCCACGTTTGTTAGAATGGCTGTCATCAAAAAGACAAGAGGTAACAACTGGCGGCGAGGACGTGAAGAAAAGAAAGCAAATAGCTTCGCCCTATTAGGTATCTGGAAATACAACAAAATGATAACATCAAGTCTCTTGTTTTAGATCTTTCTCAAAGCACCAAAATAAAATTAGCTTTTGCTTTTTGCATTATTCATTTACTGGCTTCCTTTCTATCAGCAATTCCTCCACTTATTTCCAATTGTCATTCATTTTTTTAGCACCCTAACCCTCCTTCCAAGAGTAAGACCATCAGTTTCAGCCAGAGGACTGATGCATCAAGGTAACAGCAATATATAAACCTGGCCAATGCTTCTCCTTTTGTCCATTCCCTGTCCCACAGAGGAAATGGAGAAAAGTTGGATAAATACTAGCGTAGGACTGTCTCATCCACTGAGTAGGAAAGAAGCAGCAGCTATTATTACTAGCATAGACAGCTGAGAAGAAGAAATAACTCATCCCATTAGCCCCATATGAATTCAGTGAGTAAAATTTAGAGATATTGTCATGGTATCATATTTAGAAATTGATCCTTCCACCAGAACTCATAAAAGCAGTCCAGGTCGGGGATTAACAAGCAGCGGGAGCCGGGGTGGGGTGAGGGGAAACAAGAAATAAAATGCCCTATTTTCCCAAAATAACTCAAAAACACAAATATTAAACTTTAGTGTATATCCATTCAATTCTTTTGGTCTTTTATCATAAGGTTTAATAAACAGTTATTTCCATTGTGCATTCTAATTTTCAATCAAACTATTTTTATAGATGATAAGATACATGAATATTTCATTGTTTTCTACTTAGATCATTATTGCACTGCATCAGGGAGTAGGTTACTTGATTAGAGGATATAAACGAAGTCCAAACTGAAATATTTTCAGCTCTATACTTCTTAGACAACTTTGCTTCAGCTAATGAATATGCAAATCAAAATCCAGAACGAGTAACTATCTTTGTGAACTCATCAACATCCACCTGAAACTATGGATAATAGGTCAAAGTGATCTGACTGCCAGCTATGGGCTGGTCTAGGCTCTGGCATTAGGCAGCGGATGTCAGCTTTTAGTTTATTTTCTTGTTCACAGAGTGGGGTATGCAAACGGTGGGTACATTGAACAACCTGTCAAGTTTCTTCCCCATACCGAGGGCATTTTACTCATCTGATAAAAATGGCCTTGGGTCCCCTTGAGGGTTGAGCCTAGAAACCTGACCCTCTAGTTAAGGATCTATATACATAAAGGAAATAATGATGTATATAGTATATACATATATATGGATCATATACATATGTATTTCAAACAAATTTGTTGTTTGAAATAGTTGACAAGACATTAAAAATGGCATTAAAATCAAGAAAATAAATGGGGTAGCTACCAAAATTTTTGATGGATCTATCTTAAAAGTTTGGTCATTGGAGTAATTCCATTTATGATTGGTTGATTTCACACTATGTTTTACTGATTTAGTAGTTATACCACTTATTTCTTTGATGTTTATCATTTTAATGGAATAGCTTAACTCTTGAAATCAATTAAATTTTTCCAAAGTTTTTTTTCACTTTTATTATTATTATTTTATTTTGAAGAATACTATTTCTTTCTTATTATTTAGCCCCACTTTGGGGAAGCTGAGAGAGGAGGGCCATGACAGATTATCTTACATTATCCTGTTCCTCCAACATTAGTCACATAGGGAGTCTTAACAGTTGGAGGCTTTTTTATTATGTCATTAATCATAACTTGAGTTAAAGAAATTAGAAAAAACCTAGTATCATTAACATGACCAGTCCAAAGTTGCTTGCATTCTGAATGTTCAGCAACCTCAGAAGTGTAATTTCATTTAAAAATTTTAGGGTTGTATGACAATTCCCTTTTTCAGGATGAGTTATACACCTCTGCTATTATTCTGATCGACATACCGAGAGTTTGTATATCTGTCCGTTTCTTTCAAAACTTCAGCTAAGTGTCCCAGGTAAACTGAACATGCCTTTCTATACACAGTGTCTAATTCAAAAGAAAGAGTTCCTTAGTGTCTCATGCATAAAATCCATTTCAATAGCTGCTCCACAAGTGGTCACCAATATGATGTTTAAAATAGGTTCTGATTTTCTCCCACTGAAATTGTGCAATTCTTTTTGGTGATTATCTGAAGGAAGGAGTTATTCCAATCAAAGCATACCCCAGCCACCTATGTTCTTCCCTTTGACCCCATTCCTTCACCAGGTATAACTTGGTACTTTGGCAGTCTCAGATTAGTCCTTAGTTACTTTCAGTTTGGGCTAACTTTCCCGCTGCTTAGATTTCGCTTTTTCATTAAATTCCCACTGACACTTGATCTATTATCTCCAAGTCATTTATTTCATTTTTCTCTTATAAGTGGCCACCTTGCTTGGCTGATCTCTCATCAGTCATGGCTTAGAAACCATTCTGTCAAAAAAGGTTTCCTTCACCACTTTTCTCACCCCTCCACTGTAAAGACAAACAAAGGAATGAATGAATGAATGAATGGATTACAACCATCACTTAAATTATAATTTCAAGGTTTGGTTTAATTATCCTGTTCACAAATATATACATGCAACTCTTAAATAAAGAAAAAGAGCAGAAAAATAGAAAAAGAATCATCATAAACAGATCCAAAAACTGGACTTCTCCAGCTTGTGTAAGAAGATAAAACAAACACATCATCAACATTTTCATTGATAAATAATGAAGACAGTCTTTCTTTGGATGCTTACAGAGGTAGGGGGTTAAAACTGTAACTACTTTAACCTATTTCCTATTCCTAAACAAGTAGTTTATACCAGTACCTCTTCTTCTGGCAGATTCTGAACTCCAACAACTGTTCAATTTCAGTGGTTCTCATGGGCAGCGAGTAAGGGAGCTAGAGTGATTTTTTGCTCCGAACTCACAAACCTCTGGAACATTTGGCAATGTCTGGAGACAATTTAGATGCCACAATTAGGAAAGTGCTGCTGGCATCATTGGGGTAGAGGTCGGGATTGCTTCCTAACATCCTATAAATTATGAGCCATGCTCCCACAAAAAGAATTATCTGGCTCACGAAGTAAATAAATAGTGCTGAGGTTTAGGAACCCACTATCTTCCAGAGACTGACATAAGTGGTGCTCAGCCTTTCAGCCTCATATTATAAAATTGGATAAAGTCTAGAAGGTATAAACCCTCCAAAAATACCCTTATCAGCCTAGATTCCATCATCACTTAGATACAAGTCAGGTACACTTTTGCTGTCTTGTTAACACTCTCATGCCCTCAAGCAGATGAAATTGGTCCATTTTTTTTTTCTTTTTGGTACACAGTCTCTTGTTTTTCTCTGTATTAATTATAAGTTAGCTGATGTGTCATTGTGAGAAATTGAAATCCGTGAATACATTTTTAATTTTAGAAAGTCTATTTGAATCTTTATCAAGTCTGCTCATTCTTCATTTTAGAAAATCTATTTGATAGTTTATTGAGTCTATTCATTCTGTATAGTCACAGTTATACAATCATTTTTTATCAAAATAATTTAGAGCTTGCCTTTTGTTTCTTCAAATACATCTGTTTGATATGCTGCTTTTATTATGCCTAATATCTAAAAGTCCTTGCTGATCTATCACAATTTTCCATTTCTTCTGCTGATTCTTGCCTATTGTTACTTTTTCATTGTTTGAGTACTTTTTTGATAGAAAACTTATAACTTAATTTATAGATTACACGTAAATTCCCTGAAATTTAGAACAAAACAAATTTTTCCAAGAGAAATTACTGAGGATTTACCAAGGCTGTGAATAATACTGTTATGCAGCACTGTAAGTAAGTATAAATAGGAAACTCAGCAATATGCTACACAGATTTTAGTCTGGAAACATAGTGGTCTTTATCATTGCTATAACCCAGAATATTTGCAATAAAGGACCTGACATGTACAAATACATTTCTTTTGCATATGATTATATTTTACATCTGATTACATTAGTTTCTAAATTTTGAGATATTTTATTCACATGATTTAAGTGGAGTTAATATTATGACTATACTCTTTTGAAAAAAAATTATTTGATTAGAAACTCCAAAAAATGAAAAAATGAGAATGGTGATTAAATTATGAGTAAGAGCATATATTTTATAAATGTAGCACTTCTGTCTTTTTGTAAAAAGCTAACTGAAAGAATATACATCACATAACGTGACTGTATAAATTGAAAAATGCTGTAGCAAAAATTGATCGCAGCATCATTTCCTTTTGTTCCTGGACACAACTCGAAAATCATTCATAACAGAAAAAAGCCATTACCAACAAATCATAATTCACATATGAAATAAAACCTATTTCTGTTGCTTACAATATTTTAATTTTTCTTTTCAAACTGGATGATAAAAATGTGATCATTTAGAAAAGAATAAAAAAAGACAAAAATGTTGTAACAATATTTCTTGAAAATTAAATTAGTATGAGATATCATCTTGAATCTATAAATAATTTGGAAACATATCATCCCAGAATTGTTTGATTTTAAATAAAAATTCCATTAATAACATTTTATATATATAATGAAACCACTGCTATTTTGCAGTTATCAAAAATCAGCTGATTTTGACAAAAATAGTGTGATTTTTGGATAAATAAATCTATATTTGGAACTATTTTCTGAACTACAAAAGGTTCTATTTTATTTACCACATATACAACTATAAATCTCAACTGTAAATTTCAAAATTCATAAATAAATATGATATATCTAATAAATAGTAAAAATTATTTGGTCCAATCATCAAATGTAAGGTCCAGAAGAAATGTCAGGGTTGACAATTTAAATATTGTCATATAGGTGCAACATTTTGTAATTATTTTGTGACTTTGTAATTATATTTTGTAATTCACAATTTCAAAGATATTTTTGAAAAATATATTTTTGTGTATTAAAATGTACAAGGGTCAACAGCCATGCCACCCTGAACAAGCCCAATCATGTCTGATCTTGGAAGCAAGTAGGGTTGAGCCTGGTTAGTACTACTTGGATGGGAGACCACCTAGGAAGGTCAGGTGCTGTAGGACTAAAAAATAAAAAATAAAAATAAGGGATTATAAATTGACAAGGTCCTTGCAATATGTGAGGTCAACCAAGGGTTGCCTTGCCTAAAAATAAATAAATAAATAAATAAATAAATAAATAAATAAATAAATAAATAAAAATAAAAATAAAAATAAAAATAAAATAAAATAAAATAAAATAAAATAAATAAAATAAAATGTACAAGGAAATCCTACCATTTGTGACAACCTAGATGAACCTTGAAGGCATTATGCTAAGTGAAATAAGTCAGACAGAGAAAGATAAATACTATACAATCTCATTTATATGTGGAATCTAAAAAAAAATAAAACAAAAATAAAACAAGCAAAACAAAAAACTCATAGAGAAAGAGATCAGGCTTAGGGTTACCAGTGACAAAGGATAGTGGATTAGGGGGGATTGGAGGAAGGTGGTCAAAATATACAATATTCTAGTTATATGGCGGATGTAACACTGAGGATGTAATATGCAGCATGACTACAGTTAATGCTGCTGTATGACATATAGGAAAGTTGTTAAGAGAGTAGATCCTAAAACCTTTTATCACAAGAAATTCTTTTTCCTATTCTTTTAATCTCTATATGAGATGATGGATGTTAATCAGACCTGTTGTAGTAATCATTTCACAATGTATGTAAATCAAAAATCAAACCATCATGCTGTATACCTAAAATTTATACAATGATGCATGTCAATTATTTCTCAATAAAAAAATGAAAACAATATAAATATAGAATCTTTCTCTTTCTCTCTTTTCTTTCTCTCTTTCTGTATGTCTGTATCATAGAACAGAAGTTACAAAATTATTACCTCAATGATTGTCTCGAGTCTCAAAAACATAATATCCTGCTTGGGAAAGAGATATGACCTTCCTAGAATTTTTCAATACATCGACCACCACTATAGGCTCTATTATCCTTGACAAGCAGTTTAATATCATAACTTTGATTAATTACATTATGTTATATATTTTAAAATCCCTTATTTGTGGTGACAGTATTTTAGTGGATGATGCAGTCCATATACTTAAAGAGATAAATAATTGTCTAAAGCAGCATAGGATTAAGTAAATGGTATAAACTGCAAGTGCTAAAAAAAGGAGTTTTGAGAATTAAAGTGATCACTAGAGCACACTGGAAAAGTTATTTCTTCATGCAAGTCCTTAACCAGGTCTCAACGATCAGGATTTTGGTGAGTGAAAACAAAATTGAAAAAAAAAAAAAAAGGCTTTGTGTAGAAAAAATGAGAAAAGCAATTGGTTAGAATTAAGGGATTTATGGAAAACATACTACTGTGAAATATATTAAGAAATGTACAATGTAGCAGATTGTAATGATTTGTCACCTAAGTGTTTTTGATTTTACTCTTCGAACTATATAAACAGCTATTGTTCATGGGATAAGAGAGAGAAATAACACCAAGACTTGATGGCTATAATCATTGAGAGCATAATGAAAACTTCATCCTATTTTAGCATCTGAAGCTGCTGATAAAATTAAAATTAAAATTAAATAGAACTTATAGGAGACCTCATTCCAATATACTATTGGTTTTGTTTAAATGAGTCATTCTTCTATATCATAAATATTGACTTAATAGCTATTTGGCAGGCATGTGTGTGCACTTCATATACCATGATGGCCAGAAGAAGCATTGCATCTTCTCTTATGGATTCTAGAGAAACAGACAAATTCAAAGACTCTATCATGCTGAAAATTTCCCTATTTAACTCCAAAAAGAAATGTTTGATCCTTCTTGATATTATAATTGATCACTCAACATACTTTTGCTAATGCATTTATCTCAAGGTTTTTTTTTAATTTATTTTAATTTCTGCCTTTCGAGAAAATGTGACCCCTTCATGTGCGGTGATCTTATCATTGCAAACACAGTAGAATCTAATTCAGTGTTAAACATTTGAAAGAGGTTGGTGAATGTGGGTGTATGTACACATGTTTACATTTGCATACATTGGTAGACTTATTTTTTTTTTACTTTTGTGTCTATCTTTATTCCCTTGAATAAGAAAGTAGAAGTCAAATTAGTCAAGGATTTGATCTCAATTGTCCAATAAAATTCCCACTGTTAAAGGGCATACACTTGGATCATGTTTAAAGAAGGGTTGACTACATTTCTTAGAGATTCTTTCTTGCTGGTTCAATTTGAACCATCTATTTAAAGGATTCTACTATGTCTATAATTATTTTTCCCCATAACAAAACAAAAGAAAAACAAACAAAATAAAAAATAAAGCAAAGATATTTCCAAAGATAGCTAAATCCTTATATTTAAAAGTATATGAACAAATCAACATCTTAGTCTTTGTACATTTCCAACTTCCACAAGAATAAAATCTTTTTAGTGTTCATGCATCTTGATTTTATGCATGTGTGTTTTTTTTTTTTAGAGCACTGCTCCATGCCCTGTATCACTGATACCATTTCTTTTCTTTTCTTTTCTTTTTTAAATTCACCTTATTCAATCTCATCTAATAATTGTTTCTTTTTTTTTTGTATAAAACTGATAAATTTGGGGTAACTTGACATTATCTCTAGTAACATCCCTTTCAACTTACTGAATTAACTCAATTCAAACCATTTTAAACTTCTACCTTACAGTATAAATTGTCTTTACTTGTCAAACTAAACAGTTTTTGTCTCTTCTAACACTTGTTTTTTCCAACTTCATAATGTAATACTACTTTTTATTTTTGAAATCAAAGAAAAGATAGCTGCAAAAATACACCACTTCAGAAGGTCCTGCCTTATGCAGCCTGGATTGCTGTCATATTCTTGACCAAGCTTCATGCTGTCTATGGCTTAGGGGTATCAGTATCAGTCATAAACATGGGGATGCATGAGAGTCCCAAGCACTGAGAAGAAATTCAGACATCTCCAAGGTGTCCTTCTTTCTCAATGTCGAGAGCTGAATGTATTCTCCTAGGTCAAAGGCTTGATCTGGAATGTCACAGCCAATGTATGGGGATTTCTAAATTCTTCCAGAATGCTGAACTTTTTACAGAATGGCCTTCTTTGCATCTCTACTAGGAGCATGACCCAGGGGCTTCCTCTTCAGCAGAGTATTAGAAACATCTACACACCAGCTGAGGATGGATTCAAGCAGGGTCACAGTTCCCTATATTGCAAGGGTATATTCTGTTCTTGGCTTCTAGTGATTGCTGGCATTCTTGACATTCTTTGGCTTGTAGCTGTATCACACCAATTTCTGCCTCTTTTTTCACACGGTCATCTTCCCTCTGTGTGTGTATGTGTTGCTCTATGTCCACATCTCCCTCTCCTTATAAGAACACCAGTCATTGTGTTTAAAGTCCACAAAATATGACCTCATATTAATGTGATTTTTGTCATTGTCATGTACAGGAAAAGTTGCCTCAATGTTCCAGCACTACTCATTTCTCTTTTACATTTTACTCATTTTCTCTGAGTCTGTTCCACACTCACCTGCTTAAACATTTGCAACAATGTGATAAAGCCTCATGACAATGTGTCCATTTTCCCCCAAGTCAGCCCATTCCTGTTGACCTAGGCACATTATATTCAAATTAAACATGAGTATGCTTCCCACATGCTATAAAGCCACTCCATCCTTGACCCCCAATGAAGGCTGCTACCTACCAGTTCCCTGGCGCTCTCTTCTCTCTCTCTCTCTCTCTCTCTCTCTCTCTCTCTCTCACTCTCTCTCTCCTCTTTCTCTGTGTGTGTGTGTATGCATTTAGCTTGAGAAACACCAATTTTGAGATGGGTACCCTCTGTTTGAACTTTTGGGGATTCAGTGCCTCTCTCTGCTAGGACCTGTGAGTATAATAAATCTCTTTCATTTTACATATTTCTCTGTGCTATTCTTCTGTTTCTGATTGGTAATCAGAAAATAAAAACATATTAAGCAATATAATTTTTTGCTCATAAAAGAGTCATCATCAAATAGTTGTTTGACATTATTAACCTGAAAATAAAGAGCTAAAGTGAGAGGCAACAAGCATTTATTTAAAATCAAAAAAGAGGTACAATCCAGGGACATAGATTCAGGGAAAAACCCCAATTGAATCTGATTATGGAGTGAAGGCAAAGGGATTTTATGGAAAAGGGATGGGAAATAATTACATTAAAAAAAAGGAATTTCTATTGGTTAACAAAATAAGTCACTCTTTAGCTATACATGGCTGGTTACAGATTTAAAGAATATGCAAAATCATTAATCCTTGTGGTTAGGAATTTTCTTTCCCGTTAACTCTACAAACAGTTGTTTGTAAGATGATGGTTTGGCCCAGAGTTTATTTTGCCCATTTCAAACATTCCAAAGTTTCAAGGCACAAGACGTGCAAGGCAATTTCTCTGAAATGCTGCCCTTATTCAATTTTAAAAAGCCCCAGTCATGCCATCTCTGATGACCTGCCTTAAACATCTTACTCCTTGAACCTTGGAGTGCTTGAACTGGAGAATCACATGATTTCACTCATATATGGTATATAAAACTGAAAGCAACAAACAAACAAGACACTGTCCTCATGGACATGGACAACATTTTAGTGGTTACCAGAGGAAAGAGTAAAAGGTGGAAAGTAGAAAAGGGTAAAGGGCCTCAGATACATGGTGCTGGAAGGAAATTCAGCTTTGGGTGGTGAACACACAATACAATACGCAGATAATGTATTGTCGAATTGTATGTTCAAAACCTGTATAATTTTATTAACCAATGTGACCTCAATAAAGTTAACAAATAAATTGATAAATTGGTAGACAAACAAACAAACAAACAAACAAACAAATGAATGAGTAAGAAAATAAAAGCAGAGAGTAATTCAGAACTTATTGGATAAGAGTTTCTCTTTTGTTATGGACGATATGAAGAAACATACTTAAAGTGTAGTGTTCAGAAAGCTAACAAATTTTGAAGCAGAGAGAGGACTTGGGTTTGGGTTTTATGGATCGGATCTAGAAATACAAACACAGTCTTAATAAAGTTCAAGGGAAAAATCCCCAAAAATATGAGAAAAAAATAATAGAAAATAAGCAAGCAAATCCAGAGGTCTGATAATGCGTATTGATATTAACAAATTTGATATAAAAGTTTTATGCCTTCTTCAAAGGCATGTAGAGGCAGAAGTGTTCTAAAGCATCAGGCCATTTAATAAACAATCTTAATAAAGTAGACAATTTTAGTGTCGCAGCAAATTAGTACATACATGACGTAAAATAATGTTAAAAAGAATCATATGAATAGATGGTGAAAATATATTTGATAAATTTACTGTTCTTTAGTGATAAAAACATTGAACAAACAAGGAGTAAAAAGAAACTTACTGAATTTAGTAATCTGTAGCTAACATCATACGTAATGGTGAAAAAATGATTTTCTCTACTAGGCAAGAATTTTTACTCTTATCGCCCTCATTTATTATCATGTTGTAAGTTCTAGCATTTGAAATGTCAGGAGGAAGAATTCAAAACCATTTAGATTTCTAAAATATGAAAAAAATAATGCTATTAACAGACAACATGATTGTCATGTAGAAAATCCCAAGGCACTATTAAACAGCAACAACAACAGCAACGACAACCACAACAACAATAAAACCTCTTGGAATGAGTATATGAGTTGAACTATGGCACAGGACATAAGATCAATATACAAAAATCTATCATACTTCTGTCCACTAGCGATAAAGATTTAAACCAAAAATAAAACTCATCATTTATTTACACGAGTTCCCCAGTTCAAGGAATTTTAAATTAAATAAAATATATGTAGGATCTGTATACTAAAATTTTCAAATTACAGTCATAATATCTCAAGGAAGTGGAAATAAATGTAAAGACATATATTAATAAATTTGAAAAACTCAATTAGAATGCTAAATATCCCTATTTAATCTAAAGACTTAATGTAATCCCAAAGTCAGAGTGTGATGCTTTGTAGAAATAGATAAGCTGATCTTAAAATTTATACATGTAAGTAAATAGAGCTAGATTATACAAAACTATTTTGTAAAAGAACAGAGTTGGTGTACTCAATATGTTATGGGTTGAAATGCATTGCCCCCTCTAAAGAAAGGTTAAAGCGCTGACCACCAGTACCTCAGAATGTGACCTTATTTGGTAATACTTTCTTTACAAAGGTAATTGATTTAAAATGAGATCATTAGGCTGGGACCTAAACCAATAAGTCTGGTGTCCTTATGTAAAGAGGAAATGTGGCCCACAGACAGAACACATAAAGGAAAGATGAGGTAAAGGGACACCAGGATAAGATGGCTATTTATAAGCCAAGCAGAAAGATTTGGAACAGATCTTTCATTAGCCCTCATAAGGAACCACCATGCTGACAATTTGATTGCACATTTCTAACCTCCAGAACAATTAGAAAATAAATTTCTGTTGTTTTAGCTACCCAGTTTGTGGTACATTTCCAGGCAGCCCTAGCAGACTACTACACACTATAACTAAGCTACACTAGCCAATCCAGGATACTATTGCAAAAAAGATAAACAGGAAGACCAATGAAACTGAATAGAAAATTCAGAAATAGACCCACATAGACAGGGTTAATTGATTTTTTGACAAAATATGAAGACAACTTAATGGAGAAAGAATAGTCTTTTATAATGGTGTTGGAACAACAGGACCACCATATTTTAAAAATAGACGAAGACTAAGACAGAGAGAAGAAACATCTTGACCTACACTTCATATTGCATAAACAATTAACTCAAAATGTATCATCAACCTAAATATAAAACATGAAACTACAAAACGTAAAAAAGAAAATATAGAATAAATAGCAAAAATATTTCCCATAAAAGAGAAAACACATAATAAATTTACTTCATCAAAATTAAAAGTATTTTTTCTATGAAGGACATAGTTAAGAGTTTATAAAGACAATCCAGGAACCGGAAGAAAATACTTGCAAATCATATAGAAGAAAAAGGATTTGCATTCCTAATGCATAAAGAATTATCAAAACTCAAAAGGAAATAAACAACCTTATAAAAATTTACAAATGTGAAGAAGTACTCCACTAGAGAAGATGCATAAATTACAAATGTGCATATGAAAAGACGCTAGATGTCACTAACCATTAGGGGAATACAAATCAAAACCATGGCGAGAGACTAGTAAACACCTATTTAAAAAGCTTAAATAAAAAATACTGAGCAAACCAAGTGCCGGCTAACACAGAGGACAGTGGGACCACTCAGATATCGCTGCTGAGAGTGAAAATTGCACAGCTGCACTGGAAAAGTGTGGCAATATCTTACAAAATTAAACCCTCCCTATATTATGCCCAAACATTCCCTGCTTCTAGATGTTTATCCTAGACAAAATCCTGTTTATTCAAACAAAAACCTGTACACAAATATATGTGATAGGATTAGTTTTAATTTCCTCAAAACAACGCTAATGACTTTTTAGTGGGTACATAAACTGTGATACAGACACACAATGGAATACTATTCAGCAATAAAGAGAAATAAAATAATATTTTATGCAATGACATGCATAGATTACAAATGAATCATGCTAAGTGGAAGAACCCAGTCTCAAAAAATTAAAGACTGATTCTGACAACAGACTCGTGTTGTTGCCATGAATTAGAAAGAGAAGGTTTTGAATACAAAGGAATAACATGAAATTCTATGTAATTTTGAAATTATTCTGTATCCTGTTTATGTAGTATTTACATTTACATATTTAATACATTTATTATATTTAATATATTTATGTATTCAAATTCAAAGGACCATATCCCCAAATATGTGAATTTACTTTAAGAAAAGTGAATGTCTTAATGTTTTTACTAATGAAAAAGTTAATTTTAGAAGTCAAAGATTGAACGTAATGGAAAAAAAAAATGGCATCCCTCTGGCAACCAAACCAAAGTTGTGATGGAAACAAGGAGCAGCAAGGAAATATTGCCTGGGATCTAGGGAACAAGACATACAACTATGGAGAAATCCAAGAAATCACCCTGCAGTGGCAGATGGTAGGTTGGGGGCAGGATGCGCAGCTGCCCAGTCCTGAGCAGCTGAGTGAGACCGAGGCTGCGGCAGCGGCAGCAGCAGAAGCCTCTTAAAGGGGCCGTGTCCACGAGCAGATTTTTGCGGTGATGGACCTGCTGGCTCTGAGCACCAGTGCCAATTTGGCTGCACGCAGGGGGCACTAGGGACTTACAAGGAGATATTGTTGGAGTGAGGGTCAAGGTGAGACACACAATGTACAGAAATGCGGGTGGTATCCATTGATCCCTGCTGAGCCCTCCCCCCACCAGTGTGTCGGACACAGTGCCTTAGTTGTGACCTCATTAAACTGGATAACAGAGGTCACTCAGCCCAGAGGATTCCCTGAAACCCCACTTCCCCCAACTTGCAGCCCCACCCAAGCACATCTAGGTGTATCCTCAATGAGTACAGTGCTCCTTGCTGAGACTCACACTGGTGGAGGCAGCTGGCCTCAGTTTCTGGTGTGGCCTTTTGAGGCAACTATAGCACAGCATCTGTGGATTGCTTGCTGAATCTTAACAGATGGCCCTGGAGGGGTAGAGGCTAAATTTGGCCTGCAGTGGAATCCCTCTCGGGACTGTGCCCCTGGACACCCGCTTCACAAATCCACTCTAATAAGACCAGGAGACTTAGGAACTTTGACAAGTACATAGAAACAGATATGAAAGGCAGCTAAAATGGAAAGACAAAGAAGCAGAAACCATATGAGAGAAGAGAACAGAGATACAGATATAATGGAGTCAAGTGATCTAACAAATGCAGAGTTCAAAATACTGGTTATAAAGATCCTCAGTTAACTTTTGGGAAGTGTAGAGAACTTCAACAAAGATATACAAAACGTAAAAATGGAAATGGAAATTTTAAAAGGAACCAGTCTGAAATGAAGAATAAATTATCTGAAATGAGAAGAATATTAAGTGAGATAAACAAAGGAATAAACAAAGTGAATAAAGAAGAGGATCAAATGCCCTATCTAGAAGACAGGAAGGCCAATCAGGACACTCAATCAGAATTGCAAGAAAAAAAGATGCCAAGACTATAAAAATAATTTAAGGAGGGTGTGGGACACTATTAAGGCTCTAAATATTCATCTGATTGACATAACTGAAGAAAATTAAGATGTTGAACAGCTGTTTGAAGAAATGATGATGGAAAACTTCCCTAATCTGGTGAAGGAAATGGATAAAAGCCCAGGAAGCTCAGAGAATTCCAAAAATCAGACCAAGACATGTCATAATTAAAATGCCAAAGGTTAAATACAAAGAGAGACTATTACAGGCAGTAAGAGAAAAACAAATAATTACCTACAATGGAACACCATAAGACTGGCAGCTGATTTCTCAAAAGAAACTATAAAGGACAGTAGGACCCAGGATCTACAACCAAGAATAATTTATCCAGTAAAGCTATTATTTAGAGTTGAAGGACAAATAAAGAGCTTCCCAGACAAAAATAAGCTAAAGTAATTTATCACCACTAAGCCAGTACTACAGGAAATATTGGAAGGACTTCTTTAAGAAGAAAAACAATGAATCAAAAACAAGAATAAAGAATGGTAACAACTACATTCCTATCAATAAGTACCTTAAATGGAAAAGAATTAAGTGCTCCAACAAAAAGACAGAGTGTATGAAAGGATAAGAAAACAAGACCCCACATATGAAAAGAAAGAGGATGGAAAAAGATATTGCTTTGATGGACCTAGCAGGTGTTTAAATCAGACAGAGAAAGATAAACACTGTATGATTTCACTGATATGCAGAATCTAAGGAATAAAAAGAACAAACTAATAAAAAAAAGTTTGAACAAAAAGCATTTCAAATGTTCAAAATTAACTTTATGTAATAAATAATTAATATTCTTTAAAAATTTGATATTTTATTCAGTGTTTATGCTATTTTCAGGCTAATATGCATTAAAAGCTAAGAAATCTTTTAAATTATGTGTGGATAACTACTCATTTTTTAAAAATTGCTGTATCACTGCATTTAATGTGCTAAAAGGAATTATCTGTTGACTTTTGTAAATATAGTATTGTTCTAATACATAATGTACTTTTATTATTTTTCTACAAGGAGCCCAGACAATATTTTTTATATGATTAAGATGGCCACAGTGTAGGGGGTTTGGGGACCGGGAGAAGTGATAAAGAAGTACAAATTAGTAGCTAATAGATGGTCACGAGGTGGGGAGCACAGAATCAGGAATACAGTAAGCATTAATGTAATGGCTAGTTGTACAGCCAGAGGAGAGAAAGAGCAATTAGGGGGATTGTTTTATAAACTATATAAATGTCTAACCAATGGCCTGTATACTTGAAACCATAATAAAGTTAAAAAAAAAAGAATTTACTTAATAAAATTAAATATAAATGATTATAACAACTGTACAAGCACCAATGTAACATTTATCCCTAATGTACCTGTTATGAGGTCAAATAACATATTTTCTCTCACAAGAACTACAGTCTAATCTCAAACTTTAAAATGGAGTAAATTATACTTATTTCCTCAGCATATGTTCTGGGTAAACTATGAAATCATTTTCATCTAGGCTGAAGCCCAGTAGAGCCATTTTTGCATTGTAAATCGAAAACAGGAAACTACTGTCATGTATTTATTTGTTACTGTGGTATAGTTTGCATGTTGAAATAAATAATACCAGATTGTTGAACAAAAAGCAAATGCATTATGTTGTTCACCTTCTAAATACTAATGAATATCAATTTGTGTTCTAATGATCCCTCTAAGAAGAAGCCTATTGATCAAGAAAAGACTGGATACAAGAAAAAAATCCCAAGGCATTTCTACTCTAGTCATAAAGCAAATTATAATCAAACAGAGGATAATTTGTTCTTTATACAGAACACAAGTTGTAATATATTGTATTTTATAATAATGGATTTGTTTTTTAAAAAGTTCTGTTAATAGAGCTGTTTAATTTGGGGGAAACACACAGAGTAAGAAATAACAAGTTTGGGACATATGTCTACCTGATGACATATTTCTGCTTTAATGAGGTTAATTTTTGATGCTATTTTAATATTTATTATATTGTCTGCAAAAAAAGGAATAAAGTTAGTTATTATATGAAATAAAGGTAATAAAAATTCAGGAAAAGCCTCAATTTTATTCATTTATTTAAACAGTATTTCCTTATTACTTACCATAGGCCAGAACCTGTCCAAAGAGGTTAGCATATCAGGGAACAAAACCAATAAAAGTATCTACTATCTCAGGGTTTACATTTATCAGAGATCAATAGACAAAAGTAAATCTAGTAACTAAAAACATCATATAAAAATTAGGAAATAAAACCTTCTAACAAAAAAATACACCGAGCTAGGGAGATTGAAAGAATGAAGTTACATGTTTAAAAGAGGAGTTGTGATCAGCATTGATAGAAAAATGATATCCGAGTAAACATTTGAAGAATGTGATGATATAGTCAAAACTGTAGAGAATATAAAATTGGAATTTCTTTGAAAATATTGATAAATTAATCCCTAAGTCACAAATCCCTTTATAATTCTTGGACCCCAAATTGATTTGACACATAGAGGACACTAAAAGCAAAACAGAAAAGCAAAATTGAGTTCTAGTAAATTATTTGGACAAATTAATATTTTGAGAAAGCATGCAATTAAAGGTGAGGTTCACTTTACAGATTTTAAGAGAGTCTCATTCTTATGAATTTTTCCACATGTAAGAGAGTGTCATGTTTAATCACACTATAAGTGAAATTCTCAGCTGCCAAATTTGTGCAGCATTCAAGTGAAGTTACACCAAGAAGTCTTGTGAATTGGGAGTGTAGCAGGAAGGATGTTGGTAATAGTGTTGAAATTCTCCTATGAAATACCTTCTTCTGACAGAGAACTTCACCAAGAAAAAGCCTAGAGAACATACCGGGCAGGAATGTAGAGGGAAATTGGGACAATAAAAACAAACAAAAAAAGATAACCAGAAATGACAAACATGATTCTTTTCCCAAAGTAGTACAATTCTTTATTTACTCATAAGAAAGAAGCTACTAGTGTACCTTGTTTCTATACAGCATCTTTTAGATGGTATAAGCATTTTGTCAAAAAGAGAAACACAACAACAAATTAATAACACCATTTCCCTCTTCTTTCTTCAGAAGATCACAAATCATTACCTAGGCATTCAAGTTTTCGGTTCCTATATAAAGAGAGAGTTTTTACACAATCAGAAATTGAGGTTAGGGCAGAATAAATATGTTGATTGGAAACAGACAAGAGTGCTATTAATTTAAATATAAATAAATATTACCCAATAAAAAGTTTAAAAATATGACAATGTATAACAAAAACATAATACCCAGGTGGAAGATAAGAAGAAAATTTTTAAGAAAATTTATTTAAAGTTTTCCATGATTCAACTTGTAATTAAGAATATTCCTGAACTCTCTTTTATCTTTCTTATTCCCACTTCTCTTTCAAAGGTATCCACGCTACTTAAAGTATGTGTGTTATCAGAAGTGCTTCTCACTACTGCACGCATGTGCAAACCATCCTTCCAGGTTTGTGTGCCCTTCGTCTGCCTCTGGAATCCCTTGGGAAAGGGTATGGATAGGTCCTCATTGACACTGCCACACTCTCCCTTCTGCCTTGAAAACATGAGCACAGGAAGAAGGATAAATACATACAGTCCTTCTTGAATTATTATTTGTAAGTAATCTAAGTATAAAATTACAACATAAAAAATCACACTTTAAACTTCTGAGCTAATTTAAATTTATCTTTAATTTCATGCTAGAGGGACTTAAACTCTGAGGCTTCCACAACTCTCTCTGTCTCTATAAACTGGCTGAGCTACTTTAAATTCATATATTGCAGGCAGTTCTATATTAGAAAATAGGTACATTACTCACATGTTTAGGGCACCTGAATAAGAGAACTTTTAAAAATCAGAAAGCAACTATATTTTGGAAAAGTTTCATATGAAATATGATGTATGCATGATAGGTATCCCAGAAAAGAATGAAGTTTCTTTTGTGCAAAATTAGAAATCCATAGAATTTTCTTAGATATATTTTATTATATATTGAATGCATGTGGGAATATGATCCTAAATAGTTCAGTACTTACAGGCTAGATGATGAAAGAAAAGCCAAGTTCAAATATTGAAAAGGAACTGAGCATTTTATTTCACAGTTTCTCTTAGGTTTTAAGTTAAACAGTAGGGTGTGGTTTTTGACATATGTAGTGAAAACATTACACAAGATACATATAAATAAGTTTTTGTTCAAGGAGAGCACAGTTATAAAACATATATAATAAAATATATACACATATGTATACTTATATAAGTACTTTTTTACCCAATATTAGTTTTCTTATGGACAAATGATTCATTTTGTTTTTATTTCCACAATCCCTGTATATTTAAGGAAACTTGGTGAGAAGTGGTATACTTTAGATTTTACTAGATTATCACTGATTTAGAAATTAGAGATTGATTTAAGACTTTAGCTATATAACTTTGGAACCAGGAATCCATTATGTGCTTACTAAATATTTTAGTGAAGTATTTTGGGCATATTACTTAATGTCACAGACCCTCATGCTTATGACTATAAAAATAAAAAAAATAATAACTGTTATAAAGTTATGGTGAGAATTAAAGATAATCTATATAAACTTCTTACAGTATTGAGTTAGAAGTTTAATAAATATTGACTTAAACTCAATAGCAATGATATTTGTCTTGTTTCAGCAAAAATTACCCACTTAACCAAATAGAATCACAAATTAGAATAAGCTTATTCAGTTTCTTAATACTATATATTTTGAAAAAAGCAACATAAAGTGTATAATTACTTTGAATAGTAGCTGATGTAATATGTGTGTGTGCATTGAGGGTGTGCCTGTTGTGTTGTTGTTGTTGTGTGTTGTGTGTGTGTGTGTGTGTGTGTGTGTGTGTGTGACTTAAGAGCTGAGAGGGTTTAACCATTGCAATGGGAGCAGAGAAAGTGGATTTATAAAGATGCTAAGATGGTAGTTACTCCATAGGCATCTACTTGAATTCTAGGTGATTTTATTATAAAACCTCACTTTTAACTGAAACATCTAGAAAAAACCTGACCAGAGAAATTAACAGAGGGAAACTGAGAAACTAAATTAAAGATAGTTCCATTCATTTTCACTGATTGCTTTCATGCAAAGTGTCAGATTCAATGACTGCAATGGTGAAATCTCAGTCATGTTTGAGAACTGATAGTTTGGATATGGTTAAAACTATTCTAAATATAGAAAATGTAGAATTTTAAAAGTCTTTTTCTTGCAACCATCATACAAATAAAAATGTTGCCTAACAAAAAATAAAAATACTGAAACATTAATATATATACATATACTTTAATTAGATAAAAATATTTTAAAAACCTGTTGACAAAGTGAAGATACCTGTTGGATTCAATTACATACATTCATAAGCATATATAATATTATATAAATATAGTTATATCTATGTAATGATTTTTAAGTAATGAATGTTAAAACAAACCAACATTTGCCGAAAATAGAATCTGACAAACAATATTTCTGAGTAAAAGAGAAGTTAAATCATAAAGTTACAATTATGACAATGAAACATGTTAGCATAATATAAAGTGTTGTTTCTGTAAGTCATAGTTCTAATCCATGCCATTTTTTCTTTAACAAATACTTATTTTAGTCACATCTTAATATATTGAAAAGTAAATTATATATTAAATGTATTTTTCTAAACAATATTCTTAAATTTCTTAGGAATCCCTTGTTGAATTTATTAGGTTTTACCACTCTTACCTAGCTAATACACTTTTTTTTCTTTCTTGCTGACTGAAATCAGCCTTATCAACTACTCTGTAACAATTCATCAAAACCCTTGATAAATACTCACTTTCTTTCTATCAGCTATAAAATAATAATTTTTAAAAATCATGTTTTAAACCTTCAACTCCTAAATCCACATGAATTGCTGAGTTTTTAACTTAAATTATGTGAATCAGTCTTCAACTGGTTATATAACAGATAGACCATTATTATTTCTAACTCAAACTGTCCAAAGTGAATAATATTTCTTAATTCTGATCCTTACATTTATTGGAAATCTGACCCTTATTCTTGTTAGATAGTATCAAGATTTTTTAAATGGCTTGCAGAGGCAATTATTTTTAAGAGTTGACAATGTTTGTGTAAAGTTAGAATAACTTTAATACTTTGTGGGGTTGATTTAATGTTATAAGGCTTTTAACAACAAAATATGTTTATTTTCAATAATATATTCTAACACTGTAGAACTGGTAATAAACATTTATGGTTAGTATTTCTAACATTAAACTAACAATTATTAACTACTTGACTGTAGTACTTTAGGCTTAGATGGCTCTAAAGTAATCATGCCTGACATATATAATTCTGTTTATGAAAAACAGCCATTAAGGTTTTAAGAGGCATATTTTATGATTGAATATGGGATATAGCCATTATTTTTTTAATGTTATGGTACAAAGAGGAAATGATTAAAATACTCAATATTTTCTTAGCTATAGCTCTCAAACATTATTATGTCTTGAAAATTAAACTTATATTTGTTTTTGATGTTATTTAAAGTCACTAAAATGAATAGATTTTATTATAATTCTATAAAAATCAGTTAAAAAGAGAATAAGAGTCCTAACACATGGCCCAGCTCTCTACAAAAATTATTATTATTATTATATGTTATTTGAACATCAGCCAATGGTAAATCTTAAAGACTTTTCTAATAAATCTCCCCTCTTTATCACAAATAATACCTTTTCCCACCATTTTCTTGTGCTGTAGTACATCAATTCATATTGAGGAGAAAAGATGACACAGACGATGGATGATTCCTCACAAGTTTCTTCCCCCCGCCCCAGGCAGCCTGTCTTCCTCTTTACTATACCCCTTACATTATTCTAATTACTACTAACAACTTCGTATTAATATAATTCCATATCTACCATATGTGAATTAAAATGTCTTCTCATAAAACATTTATGTAACTCTGATTAAATACTTGAATAATGTAAAGTGCACATAATTTTGTTATTTTGAATTTTAGAGCACTTTACTGATCATCCAATTCAATTCTAAGACCAGAATAAAAGGGAAAGGGAAAGTTCTTAGACAAAAAAAATAGATGGTAATGTATGAAGAATATTTCTTCTCATTCTCAAACCTTAAAACTAAATACCAATGCTCTTTGCAGCCATCTTTATTTTTATTACCTTCTAAAAGTGTTTCTCTCTCCCATTTTCTCTCCCATTCTTAGATATTATTTCTTCCACTATAAACAGTAAATAGATTGTTTGAGTTCATTAAACCACATATTAAAATTCATCAAAACAATCAATTTTTTGTTCATTTCCATACTTTATCTATACGAATCTCTCCTAGCCCACAAATACCTAGTTTATTACAAACTTTTAGTGACAATGAAATTATACAACAACATATTTTAGCTTCCCACAGTTTCAAAGAGTTTATCACCGTAAGCTTCACATTTCATGTCAAAAGATTTATGAAGTTTTGACATGATGTTTACAAAGTTTTAATCATGATTATTTCATGTGAAATATGAAAAGTGTCTACAGTTAGTTTGGTGGATTCCTAAAAAGCTTTCACGGATACTATAGCAAGCTTTCAAAGTTTTATCTTACATATATTCACATCTATATTGATGAGCATGTCTAGCTGATTGAAATTAAACTGAGTGGCTCATGTCACCCAATGCAAATAAAAACAAAAACACAGTGAGGTTGAGTTATATTTTGGTTTATAAAATCTAATCAGTGCCACAGAATTATAATTACTGAAAAAAATCTAAGATTTTTCTGCCTGAATGCAGGCCTGCCTGCCAACCAAGTAAATAATAAATGATTGTGAAGATTTGCTATGAAGTTGCAATTCAATTACTGCCCATTTTGTGATGTTGATTTTACTAGTTTAACCCTCTTGCACTAGCCTCTTCAAATTCTAATTTTTTAATATATATTTCAAAATCAAAACAAACCAAAAGCATTGCAAATAAACTGGATTAAGCCAGCTTTTTGGAAATGTAATATAATAGTGCAATCTAATATTAGCTAAGACTGAAATGAAATATTATCAGACCAACTCAGATTTATTTAAAGATGAACACTTAAGGAAATATGAAATGTAATCAACCCATAACAAAGTGAAATTGTTCAACTGTCATGTATGTTTAGAACAAACAGAATAAACTAGAAATTCAAGGAAAGGCAAAAAGCCAGAGATACTTTACTAAAAGTGGAGAAATGTCCATGAAAGACCTAATGATATTGACTTGTGTGGCTATGCCAAGAAATGACTTGTTCCCCACTTAATCACTCAAGTTCATCTATGTTAGTCAATCAGTTGTCAAGCTCTGCCTGTGCACAGAAATGTCTATCAAATTTTAGACGTCTCACTCTTATATTTGAACAGCCAGCCAAAGATTATAAAAAATTTGACAAAAAATTCTGTGTGTAAACATGTAGATTATTAAAATAGGGTAAGGGATCATGAGACATGGAGGATGGTTAAATTTAGTAGAAATAATATTGGAAAAAAATCTCACTTATTAGAAGCAAAGAATAAGAGCAGTCATATTAACAACGTATTTTAAGCAAGAATCCACAGAAGAGATTAATACATCAGGAAAGAACATTTTGGAATTCTTTTATCATGAGTTCTTTTTCTTTTTTAAAAAATTTTGATAACATACAAATCATTATTTTGATTTTTATACTGCCAGAGTGATTTTTTTTTTTTTTTTGCACAGTTGAAGTGTTAGGAGATCATGTTAACTATATATCCCTAAAAGTAGACAAAAAAAAAGTTGTAAAATGAAAATATACATATAAACAAGAGGGTCAGACTATATCTATGATCCAATTATAGAATGAGAAAAATAGAGTTAAGGAGAAAATTTTTTTTAGACTAAAATTAATTTTCAGACAAAGAAAAATAAAACTCTGGATTTAAAAGGCCAGTTAAATTCCCAAATCAATGACTGTACAAGACATACTTTGCAATATGGCATCCCAAAACTTTGGTAGGTGTATAACAAAGAGAAGTTCCTTAAAAAGTAACGAGGAATAAGGAGGGGGGAAAAGCAAGCACCATAAAATGCACAGAAAAATCATCATTATGTTTCTCAACACTCACATTTGAAGATAGGTGACAATGAAGTAAGGCCCATATTATTTTTTGCATTACTTCCTATTCAACCGTGAGCAAAGAGATGATGTAATTTCATACAAAGTCTCATACTTTATTTTATTATCCTCTCTCCCTGCAACTTAAAAGGGAATTACTAATGCATGTATTCCAACACACTATCTGTGAAAGGGTTATGATACTCAAGAAATTGGCTACGGTAAGGGTAGGAATAAAATGAAGTCTCAGGATAATGGTGATGGAAAGACCCATGGTTAAGACTATATCAAACTCAGGTAAAACACACCTGGATAAGATTAGAGATATTATAGTCTCCAAGAGTGGTACCACCAAATGAAACCATGAAGATAGACCACCTCATGGTTTTGACATGTTTTTAGAGGTGAATTTGAATACTATTGAAAACTGTGGAATGAATAAATGATCACAAAAACTTAGCTGTATCATTGACTAGAATTCAAAATTCAGTTATAATTTACTAAGTGATGATAATAACAAGTAGCTTTTGTATAGTCAAAATGATCTTATCATTGAGTTTATTTAACCAAGAATGTTACTATACTCTATAGGGAGGATGAAAGGGGTACAAGTGGATATGTTTAGGCATGTGAGTGAATAAGGTAGGTCAATCTTTATCTTCCATAACAGAATATGAAAAGATAATTTTAAAAATAATTAATTAATCAATACAATATTATCAAAGGATATTTTGACAATATTAAAAGGAATAATAGAGGATTTGAGAGTGGTGATCTTGAAGTGTTTGAATTGGAGATAGAGACTTTCTGTTGATTTATTATATCATTTTGTCTAATAGTATTATTTAATATTTTATACACTGTTCATAGACTATTATACTAGGCATATAAAAATAAGTGTTTTAAATTTAAGTTTATGTATTTGAAAAATTATTATAGTCTAAACAAATAATGAATAGATTTAACTTGTGCCAGCGTGTGTATGTATAAATCCAGTGTAGCATTTCTTTTCCTCTCCTGAAACAAGGCCAAAGAATCATCAGATAGACACCATAGTATCACATTACTGACATGCAGCTTATGTTTGAATGCAAGTGGGGTGCTAAGAGCTAAATATCAGCATGCGGTAAACAAATCCACCCAAATGCAACCAGTACAACACAATGGCAAAACCCTGTTCCTCATGGGGACCCGTCCTTGTGAAACATTCCATGGAAGACTGAAAGGGAACATGTACTTGCTCTGTTTCTGTGCAAGAGCTTGTTGCCAACAACAACAAAATAACCAATCTCACCTAGTTCATCCCTCCCCATTTTTTTCAATAAATAAGGTATTATTTATTATCTAGGGAGAGAAATTGAAAGATGTAGATCAATGCAAGGAGTATTAAATGACCGGATTTTTTTCACATGAAAAGTTGTAGTAGGAGTGGAAAAGCTACCAGGGGTATGATATATACATCCCAGAAGAAAAAATCTGCAGTTTTACGGTTCTCTACATTCACTTACTTTCTATTGCATTTATGTTTTATCTTGGGATCCCTGATATGCAGTGTGGGTTATTATATCGAGACCAAAGAATAGTCATGAATTAATTAGATAATTTCACTAAGGCCACTTGGCTTTCAAGGCTGACAATTTATTCACTATTCAACTGCCTATCCCAAACCATGTTTATCTGCACAGTCCAGTATGTATCAGAGGTTCAACAATGACATCAAATAATATAGAGATATTACAATAATGAAAGTTAAATACAAAGGAGTCCTAAATTTCAGCATAAATCCTTTGACACTATCAAAATATATATACGTGGAATATATTCAGGGAGAAAGTAAAGCTTAATTTTATTTTTTTTATTATTTTTTATTTTGATTAAATTTATTGAGGTGATATTGATTAATAAAATTATATAGATTTCAAGTGCACAATTTAGTAATACACCACTCAAAGTCAAATTCCCTTCCATTATTATATATTTGATTCCTTTTACCCTTATCTACCGTCCCTCTCCCCACTTTCCCTCTGATAACCACTAAACTGTTGTCTGTGTCCATGAGTCTCTGTTTGTCTTGATTGTTTGTTGCTTCCAGTTTAATATCCCACATATGGGTGAAATCATATGGTACCAACCCATTCCTGTGGAAGATACATCAACCACATTTACTGAAGTGATCTAAATTCCAAATCAAAATCTCCATAGACTGAAATGAGCAGAATAAAACAAATGAGGATAATTTTAAATTTATTGTTCTCTCATTCACCAAAAAAGACAATGATTGCAGAATTTACTCTTTATGGAAACTGACTTTTTGGTTTTGAGCCTTTAAGGACATTTAAAATAAAGCTGACACCAACGAAAGCTGTAGGGAACAGTCACTACTAGAATAATGACAGTGCAGGGAGCAAGCAGGGGGATGCATCTCTAATGTATTTCTTCATCTATTTCTATTATCCTGTGAGGTTTTTTTGTTTTTTTTTTTTGTTTGTTTTTTGTTTTTTGTTTTTTTCCCAGTTCAGACTAACAGATAGGGTTTTCTTTATCTGCAATTATTCTCACCTTTAAAACACTAGTTGGCTGATGCAAGTAAACAAATTATAGCAAGGACCTATTTAGATCTGTTTAAATCGACCTTTGTGTGACTTATAGTTACAATGATTCTGTTATTTTTAACAGGGGAGAGAGACAAATGCTTTCTTGCAGATCAGGGTCACATTTTCTTGCCTTCATCAGCAAGCTGAGTAAAGAACATTTAGTTGGTTCCCTAGTCAGGAAATATCAGGCCTCTGAGAATCAGATTTTCAGCACACAGCCACCATTTCTGTCCCCATTACTAACCAGAGCCTCATAGGGGGCTGTGATGAGCTATTTCTTATAAATTCAATTTATTTAAACTAATTAAAAACAATTCACGTATACATATAATATATATATATATTATTATATATTATGTATAATAATGTACACATATTAGACAACACATATAAGAGAGATCATATGCTATTTGTCTTTCCTTGGCTGACTTATTTCACTTAGCATAATGTCTTCAGTGTCTATCTATGTTGTCAAGAATGACAAAATTTCACTCTTTTTTATGGCTGGAGAATATTCCATTATATATTATATATAATGATAAATAAGGCTACAATGAACATGGGGGAGTGCATATTTCTTTTCTAGTTAGTATTTTCATTTCTTCGGGTACATACCTAGAAGTAAAATTACTGGATCATATGGTTATTCTATTTATAATTTTTTAAGGAACCTTAATACGGTTTTCCATATTGTCTGCACCAATTTACATTCCCACCAACAATGCACAAAGTTTCCCTTTTCTTCACATCTTTACTAAGACGTTATTTTTAGTATATTTGATAATAGCCATTCTAATAGGTGTGAGGTAATACTTCATTGTGGTTTTGATTTGCATTTCTCTGATCAGTGATGTACCTGTTGTACCTGATGTACCATCTTTTCATGTACCTGTTGGCCATCTGTACATTTAAAAAATGCCCATTCAGATGTTTTGCCCATTATTTAGTTGGATTGTTTGTTTGATTGTTATTAAGTTGTCTGAACTCTTTATATATCTTGATTATTATCCCCTTATCAGGTATATACTTTGCAAATATATTTCCCATTCAGTAAGTTTCCTTTTTATTTTGTTGATGGTTTCCTTTGCTATGCCGATTTTTAATTCGACGTAGTCTTACTTGTTTATTTTTACTTTAGTTGCTTTTTTGTTTTTGTTGTCAAAATCTAAAAATTATCACCAAGACCTATGTCAAGGAGCTTACCACCTATGTTTTCTTCTAGAAGTTTTATGGTTTCAGATCTTACATGAAATTCTTTAATCCATTTTGGGTTAATTTTTATATATAGTGTACGATAGGTCCAGTTTCATTATTTTGTATGTGGCTGTCCAATTTTCCCAACACCATTTATTAAAGAGACTACCCTTGCCCCATCGTATGACTTTGGCTCTTTTGCTATAAATTAGACATATACACATGAGTTTATTTACGGGCTCTCTATTCTATTCCAATAATCTATGTGTCTGTTTTTCTGCCAATATCAACACTGTTTTTATTACTATGACTCTGTAATATAGTTTAAAATTAGGAGGTGTAAAACATCCATATTTGTTTTTTTTTCTAAAGATTGCTTGACTATTTAATGTCTTATATTTCCAAGCAAATTTTAGCATTGTTTGTTCTATTTTTTGTGAAAAATGTCATTGGAATTTTGATAAGGATTACATTGAATCTTTACATTTCTTTGGGTAGTATGGAAATTTTAATAATACTAATTATTCCAATTCATGAATATAGAATTTCCATTTATTTGTGTGTTCTTCTATTTCTTTTATTAATTTCTTATAGTTATCAATATACATAATTTTATCTCCTTGGTTAAACTTATTCCTAAGTATTTATTTCTTTTTGATGCAGTTGTAATTGAGATTGCTTTCTTAATTTTTCTTTCTTATATTTGATTATTAGTGTATAGAAATGCAATAGAATTTAGGTATTGATTTTGTATCCTGCAACTTTCTTGAACTTGCTTACTCTAACAGTTTTTTGATGGAGTCTTTAGGGTTTTCTATATACAACATTATGTTGTCTGCAAATTTTGGTGAGAGGGCAGATCTTATGTTAAAAGTTATTACTAAAATAAAATTTTAAAATTTAACTAGAGCCTATAAAAATGTACTTCTGTGTTTTGTGGTGTATTTAAGTAAGAATTCTAACCCCCCAGGCATACATCTAAAAGGCATTTTGCTTAGTCATAGTATAAGGATAACAAAAGCTTAGCTTATTATATATGAAAGCAAAAATTTATAAAATTAAAACCAAACATACAATAGGAGTGTGCAGCAAGCTTTATAAATTGATTTGCTTATAATAATAAAAAACAAGACTAGAGCCAAGAATAACTATTATTTTAAATAAAAATATTAATAATTTTACTCATTAATATCTTAAATAAATATATAGGAAAATCCTTCACAAACACATGATATTTTTTCAAGACTATGAATTTAGTTTAATATTTGAAAGTGAATGTAATTAACCACAATAACAGAAAGAAAACTTATCGTCTTTAGATATGTGGAAAAATAACTTAAAGTCAACAGTGATTCATAAAAAAATACTTTAAAAACTTGAAATTGAAAGTGGAGAAAGGTTGAAAATAACTAGCCTCAAATTTATTATTTTATTAGTATTTCTTTAATGAGGTGATATGCTAGAGAAAGAACAAAAGCCAGGCAATTGGGTCTAACCACTTTGTCAACTGGACCTCTTCTGAATAAATCGATTAATGACATTTACTAAAAACAAACAAACAAACAAACAAATAAATCGTAAATAAAAAACTCACATCTCTGAACCACTCATAGCAGTGCTTCTGTCTAAGGATTTTCTAGAGAAATAGAACATAATATCTTTTAGGTATGGCTTCTGGAGAAGGTCAAGTAGACAATACAAGTCTTGGAATTATAAAGTAGTCACATATCTTAAATCTATGAAGATAATTTTAAATCATAAGAAAAACAATAGAAATTGCTTACTGTATTAATTTTCTGTGGTAGCTATAGCAAATTATCACTATCTTGGTGGCTTAACTAAAACAGAAATCTATTCTCTCACAGTTCCTAAGGCAAAAAATCTAAAATCTGTATCACTGTGCTGAAATGAATGTGTATCAGCAGGACCACAGTCCCTCATGAGGCTCTAGGATAGAATCTTCTGTTCTTGTGGCTGCTGGCATTCCTTTGCTTATGGTCACATTGTTTCGGTCTTTGTGGTCATATTGTCTCTTCCCAGCCTTCTGATCCTGTCAAATCTTCTGCCTTCCTCTTGTGAAGAAACACATGTCTATTTTTAGACCTATCTGAATCATACAGTATAATCACCCAGTTTCAAGGCCCTAAATTAAAGTCCTTTTTTTTTTCTTACATAAATTAATATTCAAGTTTCCAGGGATTAGGGCATGGATAGTAGATATTGTTTGGGGGTCCATTATTCAATCTACCATGCTGAATTTATTTCAAGTTATTATAAAGGCTCTGATATAAACAGAACCTCTCCAGAGACTCATGAGTATGTGTGTGTGCATGTTTATGTATAGATACAGCTGTAGATATAGATATACAGATACACATAGATATATAGGTATATAAATTATTCTAAGAAAGCACTTTCCAGCAGGGGAAAAAGATAGTCTTCTCAATAAAAACAACAACAAAAACAACAACAACACTGAATTAATTGAATGAAATAACCTCTACCTAATACCAATCAGAAATATAAACTCCAGTTGGATTGCGACATTAAATAAAAATAATAAATGTAATAAATTTTCTTGATGATGATAAATAATTGTATCTACTTTGCTTTAGGTAGGAAAAACTTTTATATAAGGCCACCAAACCTAATAATTTTAAAAAGAAAAGATTGACCTGTTAGATTTTATTCACTGTGTAAAATTCTGCTTATAAGAATCCTTTGAGTTAGGAAACAAGCCACAGAATTGAAAAAGATATTTAAAACACATAAAACCAACAGAATTATGTTATTCATACCCAGGATATATAAAGAACTCACAAATGACTAAGAAATTCATTCATCTCAATATATAAATCGCCAAAGATTTAAACGGGCAATTCAAAAGAGAAAATATTAAAATAAACCTATTGATAGATATCTATTGATAGAAACCTATTGATGCTTAACCATATCATTTATTATGAAATGCCAAATAAAACAAAGGTAAAACACCACCAACATACCTTAACATAGCTAAAATATATGTAAAAGCCTCAGAATTCCAAACATTGTCAAATAAACTAAGCAATTGGAACTGTCATGCATACACTCAACTTTTGGCATGAAAATGTTAAAAAGTCATCAGAAAACTGTATTTTTAAAACCTACTAAAGCTCAACATAATAAGCACTGTGACAAGCACTTCTACCCTTGTGTATACACCTAACAGAGTTATGTCCACACACATACCAAATTTATGTAATTGTCCCAAACTGGAACAAATTAAAATGCTCACCATATAGGAAACAGGAAAATTATTGTAGTGTATTTATTCAAAGGAATACTATGAAACAATGTAAATGAAAGCAACAGTAATGAATGGATCTCAAAAAATATATATTGAATGAAAGAAATAATGCACAAAATCACATATACTGTATGGTCTCTTTATATAAATTTCAAAATCAGGCAAGGTTAGCATATACATTAAAAAGTGAAGATAGCACTTATCTCTGGAAGTGATACTTTGGATAGTGACTAGTTCCTTATGAGGGGAGATTTGAGTTATTAGTAATATTTTGTTTATTGATTTAAATGGTGAAGTTTGATTCCACATATGATCTATAAAATTTTCTGTATGTATGTTATACTTCCATACATTTTAAAGAAGAATTCCATTTGATTTCAACCAACATTTTGATGTTTTTTATAGGAGGGATTTTCAGTGTATTATTCTGGCATTTACCCATTTAATAAGATGATATAGACGTAAAAGGAACACATTCCTATCATAGGGTGGAAGGTAAAATCACTTCATATATACATCCCCAACTCTCTTTATCTCTGTCTTTCTGTCTGCCTCTTTTTTCCTCTCTTTTCTCTGTATCTATTTTACACACACACACACACACACACACACACACACACACACAGTTTCTTGTTTATTTTCCTCCAGTAATGGCTAATTTTTCCTCGTTTGCTTATTGTAAAATGTAAATAATTACCTTTTAAGATAAGAGTGAAAAGAAACACTTGAGGGAGTTTTTATAGTAAAAAAATCTCAATTTTGCAGTGAGGTAATTTATAATCTTAATTAACTTACATTCTCATAATGTTTCTATTGATTTCAGCCTGGACTCTCAGAAGTATAACACAACAGTATTTCCAGTATTTTTAATTTACTTGAACATTTACATTTAATAAAAACATAATATACCTCTTCTTATACTACTAGGTAGATAGTCATGTTTGAAATTTACTTTTATGCATAGTGCTCTTCCAGGTAAAAATTGATTAAATGAGCTTGTTTATTTCAATTATCCTGATATGCACTGAAATGAGGTAATGTTTTATTTTTTTCTTACTTTTCATTACTTTTAAACCACAAAACATGAAGTAGTGAAATGTATTCTTGAAGTGCTATTCAGAATAATTTAGTAAGCACAGAAGATTATTTTATACTTGTAAAAGCAAATGTAAATTCATTTTAAGCATAGCATAATGCAATTTAATTACTGTAGTTAGGACTAAGAAGAGGAGAGAAAAGAGAAACAGCAAACAATTTAAAGTGTTAAGTGACACAAAATTACAGAGGCTTTTAAAAACAGAATCCTCTCAGTGCTTAAATCTCTGGAATTAAGTTAACCTACCCCAGGAAAACAAAGTTTTCAGAAACATAAAAATACTGGTTTTTAGTTTAGAACTTTTTATGGATCAGAGTTTTTTATTATTTCTTTTATTTCTTCACTAAAATGTTTGAAGTAAATATATATTATCTTCTTTCATGGAAGGGCATCCAAGACATTGAACTATAAGTTTTAAGTGCGGTAGCAGTAAGTTTTTAAGCCAGAATTACAACCTTGGTATATTTTATCCTGAACCCTTTGTAATGTTTACAACATATGATACTTTCTTTAGTGAGCTACAAATTCCTAATTCGTCCAGATTTCTGTCTTTGTCTAAAATTTTTCCGACAGGAGTTAATGATAAAGGCCGCCTACCTCAACGTCCTGGAGAACTAAAAGACTCTGCTTAGTGTCCTGAAGGGGGAGCTGGAAACTTGACCAAGGCCAGAGGAGCCTTCCCTCACCTCAGAGCTCATCCTAGTGACCGATGACTGTCAGTAAAAGTTGCCTTTATAAAGATTAAAAAAAAAAAGCAACTTTCGTACTTAATTTTTTTAACAGAAAAATAGGGCAAATATACAATCTTTTCGCTCAAGTTTGAGGAAGCATGGCAAAATAGGGTTGACAGTGAAATATAAGTGTTAAATGTATGGCTCTTAAAAAAAAAATCAAAAATTACTTGCAGTAAGCCTGGTGAGTAAGAATGTGGACTCAGGAGTCCTGTTCATTTCTGGATTCCACCGTTTACGAGGACTGTGACTTTGGATGAGATATTTAACTTCTCAAGGAAATGCACTTAATGATTAGTTAATATTTGTGACGTAAATTAGTACCTGCAACAAGATAAGTGCTATATATTGCAGCTATTACTATAGTTTGTTTTCCAAATACATTGCAAAATTGAAGGAAAATAAAGCTTATTTTATTTAGAGGGAGAAAAAATCATTAAAAAGTTTGGGTTCGGGGGTCATTTATCTGTTTGTGCTGTCCTATGACCTTGATAAAGCCATAAATTCTCTGAGGCCTAATTTCTGTATCTAATTACATTTTGAGAAAACTGTAATTTCAGAGGGCCTAAAATTATTTACAATTAATAATGTAATAAAAATATTTTAAAAATAAAATAATTAAGATGTTATTGAATTTTGTTTGTAGTATTAATTTGTTACTTTTCTACAGGTAAAAAGAAGTTAAAAAAAGATAAAATCAATATTTAGCTATCTTGTCAGGATGTTAATTACTTGCACAGTTTTCAATTTATTTCCTAATAAAACCCTAATCTGACAGAGATTTAATCTAAATATTAGGGGAGAAGTATAATTCTCATTATTTTTTAAATGGAGAAAACAGCCTTAAAATGATAATAAGTAAACTCATTATACTGGCTGTAACAAAAAATGACAGTGAATTGTATCAAAATCTCAAATAATTAAAATTTGTTTATAGGAAAATTGAAATGTCTGTAGGCAACTCTAGCAAGAATGACGTAAGTTGTTGTGGGTAAGGCAGCTACAGTCACTTCTCATTTTTGGCAGTTGTTACCTTCTACAAAAGTGCCATGACACTGAGTTAGTGAATATTGAATCATAATTCCTATGGAAAATACAGGACTAAGTTCCTGTGAGCCTCTGGTCAACTAATCAATATATATCCTTGTTTTATGTGTGTTTCTGTTTAAACTACTTTATTTAATACGTATTTTTATTCATTAACATAACATTCACTTCCAACAGCTCTATAACTCATTCCCAAGCAAAGCATATCTTAGACATGTATTTTTTCTGTAAGGTACATTGCATCTTTCTTACAAACAAACACTAGACAGCACTTCAGCACTAAGCTTGGGGACAATTTTAAACAGCGAAATCACCAACAAAACAAAAACCCACATAAATATGAAATTAAATAGACCGTGGGAGGGACACTTGTGTATAGTATGAAAGCTGAGAACAGGCAGAGTTTCACCTCGTTCCACCTCAGCTAGGAACACTACATCAGGTCACTCAAAATTTTAACTTCTGGGCACATCTGAGAATAACTGTGAAACTGTGACAAAAACTGATTTTGAAGTTACAAAGAAATTTTAACAAGTGAATAGATTTGTAAGTATGGTATCTGCTAATAATGAAATTCAACTATATTTTATGTCATGCTTCTGGTTCTGATGTCAAAGATGTTGTTTTACTTTTACTTATATATATCTACTGTTCTGTTTTGTTTTTGCAGACACACTAAACATAAAGCTAAGCCATAAACATAATACATAAATGCAATATATGAACATAACTATTACATATAAACATAAAACTAAGCCAAAAACACTCATTATCTTTATAAGCCATTTCTGCCCGGTACTTCATACTTGTTATTGACTCTCATTCAGGTATTTATTTTGGTTCACCTCTCTGATTTTCAGGATCTCAAACTGCTTTTGGTAGGATAATGTGCCTGAGCTTTAACCACTAGACCTTCAGCTGAAGCTATATGAGTTCCTAGAATGCATAGCCTCATTATAGCTGTTTTAGTCAGTATACAAATGGGAGGATTTATATGATAGTAGTGTAGGCATCTATACTATAGATTCTCCAGTTAAGTATGCCTTAAATTATTTCTTGCATAATGCATTTGACATCTCAGCTTTACCATATGAATCCAGAAAATAAAAGTTTGGTTATGGTACTCTGTTCATCTTCTGCCCAATCCTCTGACCTTGATAATTCTTGTATATTGTTACCAAGAAGATATAAATACACAAAGAGCCTATATACACTCTAAGAATTTCATGAGGCAATTTGTTATTTTTTATTACCTTAGTTGTAATTATTGATTGACATAGCTAAGTAACAGCATCAGTTGTCGATATCATTGGAAGTGAGAGTATGATCTTGTTAGTTTTATCATAAACAACAAAAATTCCCTTATGTCTTTTCATTGTAAAGGCCTGAAAATAATTACAAACTCTATAAAAATGATATTATTAGTGTCAATCTTGTGATTTCTAAAATAACATTTAAAAAAGAGATTTATTTACCTTTAGTTATTAAAACTTTCCTAACTTAGAGAATCTGGTATTGCTTTAATGCTTCATATTTAGTCTTATGACCCTACTGAAATTGATCTTTTTTTTTTTTTTTTTTTTTTTTGGGTATGGTGTCAAGTAGGGGTAATGATGTATTTCTTTCCCATGTCAAAATTCTGTGTTTTACATTTTTAATGGTGGGGAAAGTAAAAAGCAAGATAATATTTTATGACATGAAATTTGTATTACTCAAATTCAGTGTTAATTAATAAAATTTTATTGAAGCACAGCCATACACATTTGTTGACATCTAGTCTTTTGATGTTTTCAGGTAGAATCGAGTAGTTGCTATAGGGAATGCATTGTCTGCAAAGCCTGGTATGTATATTTGGCATTCTCACAGAAAAATTTGCTGGTTACTCAGAAAGATTTATTTTTATACTGTACTGCATTGTCACTTTTGATAAAAATCAAGTGGCCAAATATGGCCAGGTATATTCCTAAACTCTCTAAGAGATCTATTATTCTATATGCCTATCTTTGCACCAAAATATACTCAACTAATTACTGAAACTTATTATTTTGATATTTCAAAGTATAAATTCTTCAGTTGTGTTGAATGTAGCTATTGGCTCATCTCATTTTGTATTTTTATATCAATTTTAGTATAACTGTGTTAATTTTCTTACAATATATCTCCTTTATTTTGATTAGGATTGTATTGATATCTAGATAAATTTGGGGAGAATATATTTTTGATAAAGAGAATACAAAATATCTTTTTATTAATTTAGATTGTTTTTCAATTTCTCTCAATCATGGTTAGAAATTTTAGTGTAAATATCTTGCATATCTTTCATTATATGAGTCTATGTATGAAACTATATTAAATAATTTTTTTTCTTTTTTGCTGCTGGATTAGTTTACCTGGAAATTCTTTCAACTTTCATATGTACACAATATTATTGTGTGCAAATATTAACCTTTTTATTTCCTAATTCCAACATTAATTATTATTTCATTTTTTTGCCTTTGCCGAAATAACTTTCTAGGCCCAAGGTGAAGCTGCTCTTACCCTGGGTGCCACATTAGCAAACCGAAGCTTAGATAACTTTCATGTTTCTATAAATTCTTCGACCAGAAACAAAGTATATACAGTCAGCCAATCTCCAAATCTCAAGTCCACTCCGAACTTCCTCACCCAAAACAAGTTCGAGTATGTGGCACCACCAACCAATCAGATATTTTTATCTTCCTGTTCTTTGTTCTTTATCCTACAAAAGCTTGTTGCCTTCTTTCCTGTTTTGCAGTTCTCCAAAATGAGACTATCCACTTCATGAAGTGTTAGATAAAGTTTGTTTGTATCACCTGAATTGTTTTCTTTAATCATTTTTAACAGTTTTTGGCAACAAGGAATGATATCTGAAACTGAATGTTAATAACTTACAAGATGAGATGCACAGATCAGGTGTCTGTTGAATACTTTTAGTTCACTTCTCCTCTCATTGTAATGAAACTGGATAAGTCATGGACATGAGCTCTACTCCCTTGTATGCAGATCTCCAATCCAAACCTTATCAAAAAATATATAAATAAATTTATATAAATAAATTTTATATAGTAAAATATACATCTGTACGCACACACTCAACTAATTGTGCTAACAATATATCTCGATATATCAAAGTATAATTTCTCCAATTATGTTGGAGGTAGCTATATAGATAGATAGATAGATAGATAGATAGATAGATAGATAGATAGATAGATAGATATATGAAGGTTCTGGGGTCATGGAAATTTTCCTGGGTAATTATATTGGGAATTCGCAATGATTGGACTCACAAAGCCTTAAGGTAAGTCCACAACATAAGCAACTGGGGAACTCGGGAAAATAAATTAAGACAAGAGACTCAGACTATTTTGGCCATCAAAATCGAAATTTAAGTAAACTCAAGTTAGACTATTAAAATATATTAAGGCATCTGTCACTATAAAGAAATCTTCAAATAAAGAGAGTGATAGATCTATTGCTAAAGAGAATCTTAGAAGCCAAAGCCACAGAATTGGTGGGCATGAGTCAAAGGCTTAAAAGCTGTTAGAGTGCTCTCCGCTTAATTGTAAGACTTGCATGCTAGAATAAGCTGGTCACAGAATGGATTAGATTGACACCAGGTCACCTGCCAACCTCAGGAAAATTTTTGTGCAAGGAGGTATACTATAAAACACACCAGAATCTCCAACCCAGTGGCAAATCCATCTTAGGCATTAATTTGTCTCTGAGGGACCCGAGGTTTAGTTAAATAAATGGTGTCCTCATGTTTCAAAGAATTGAGCGTTCCACCTGCTTATTTCATGTCTAAGTACTATGGTCCTGGAAGCTGTGAATATTTATAAAAATGTGAAAAATCTTACTAAGAAAAGCTAGAATTATAATGGCTATTTTGGGGAATGTTCCATTATAAAGATCATTTATTTGAGAAGTTCACTTGAAAGCACGGGTCCTCAGGCAAACAAACAGGATGGATAACCATTTTAATTGGCATGCAGAAAGCCTTTAAAAGGCTTCAAGATTCCAAATAGCTTCATTGATTCATTGTAAAGGTTAATCAAAAATTAAAGACACAAAAGATACTTTAAAAAGACTGTGAAATTGACATCACTTCTGCTACTTCCCTCTATCTTCTTTTACTTGAGTACTCATTCTACTAATCCCCTATCTGAACGATCTATCCACTCTAAAGAGACCACAAGACCATAAACAAAAGTCCACCAAGTTAGTGGCCTTACAACTGTAACAGTTCCGAGGCCAGAAACCAAAAGCAACATGTGGCCTCCTCTTGTTGCACCCATCATCAAAATACCAGCATAGAAACTGATGTCTCATTTGAAGTCAACTGAGGCATTAGAAAAAAGATTGTCCTCAAAGGTTTTCTGTAAATCTTTCTGCACCAACTTGCATGTCCCTATATCTGCCTTGGAAGCAGAACCCCGTATAGCCTTCTCCAAAGGTTGATGGGATCCCAAAGGATTCTTTGGTAAACTGCTACCAGTTACCCCCTTAAACAACCAAAAGGAAAATGAAATTAAAATTAATGGAAAACCTTGCCAAGTTCCTGTTGATATCAGAGCTACACTTTCTATAATGCTCCTTGTTGCAGTTTAAAGATGAGGTCCTGAGAAAAACTGACAGACCCCTGAGAAGGGTGAGAATTCATAAATTCATAACATAGTTAGCTTTTTCAGTGCCTGGTTGAAAATGGCAGGTAAATTTTCACATCGTTCATTCTCTTCTAAATTTAGACTCTTATAAATTTGGTTTTGATGTTTCCATTGGTTATTAATCCTTACTCTTCCAGGGATAGCTATTATCCTCTTGTTTGTCTTGTTTTGTGTCTTGAGGACTTACTTGTCTTTCTGCCAGCCTGGTACATGTAGATTATCCGTTTTTGCATATGCAGGCTGCTCAATCATCAGGTTGGTAAGCCCCAAAATATGGCCAGATGACAATGTAGGTTTCACTCCATTTGCAGCTAAAGTTCTACTGACTGTTGCTGGCTTTTAGAGTAATTGTCTAAGTCTTCCTCTCTTTTGAGTTTCTTTGAGAGTGGCTCTGGATCTTAGAAGATAGTAAATTTGTACCCTCTTAGGGACACCTCTTTCATTCATTGTCCATGGGGTCATTCTGAACTGCCAGGAGTATTTACTATTTATACCAGCTGATACCTTACAAGAGATTTCAAAAGTGTTTTTTTGATTGTCTGTTTGTTTTTTTGTTTTTTTTTAAGTAGCTCTACAGTCAGAAGTGTGGCCAAATTGGAAGATGGTATTCAGAGACTAATAAAAACTTTTATTTAGCCTTCTCCCCTAAGCTAAATGAATCTATATACCTAAAGAGAAAAAATATATATTCCAAAGCAAACAGCCCTAAATCTGGAACACAGGAATCTTGTGATTTCTATCTTTGTCAGCAAACCTAAATCTAGATAATTTTCATATCCCTGTAATACTCCTTTTGACTAGAAACACAGTATATTCGGTCAGCCAATCCTTAACACCAAGCCAGCTCTGGGTCTTCTTACCCCAAACAAGGTTGAGGATGTGGCCTCAGACAATCAGATATTTTCTATTTTTCCCCTCTTTAATCTTACAAAGGCTTCTCGCTTTATGTCCCAATATGCAGTTCTCTGAGAGGACTGTCTACTTCAAGTGTTAGATGGTTTGTTTGTATCACCTAAATTGTTTTCTTTATTGATATTTTAACACTTTATTATTCTAGCTGCAGAACATCATGATTAACATGAGTATCCCATGTCATTATTAATGTCAAGGATAAAATTGTCAGTATTTTGGTATTTGTTTTGCTGTAGAGACCGTTTATGAGATGGAGATCTGCTCCTTCCATTCCTGTTGTTCTAGAATCTTTAATCATAAATTGATGTTGATTTTAATATTATTTTCTACCTATTTCTATTTCATATGAATTTTCTTTTTTGCAGTGTTATGAATTATGTTTTTAAATATCACATATTATTATGCTAACTTAACATACACACAAAACAAAGCTTATAAGATAATAAATAATCAAGTAAATGAGTGCAGATAAACACCCTTGACACTTTTAACCATTGGTATCTAACTATATTACACTTTAGAAATAGTTTCCTTAGAAGATAAGAAAATATCTAAGGTTTCAATGCCCACTGATTTCAGGTCTTTCAAAGTGCATATCAAACCTATTTGTGTAGATCTCTTTCTCTTGTGTACCAAAGATCACTTTTGCCACATTATCTGATTATTTCCTTACATTTCTTTGTGAATAGACTGCAATTAGTTAAAATATATAAAAACTGGGAGTGTCACAACTAATTCCTTAATGTGGCAAAGAGCACAGGTCAAATTTCATGTACCACAGATATTAACTGAGTAATTGCATGAAATATTAACTTTGCTGCAAACTCTTCAATTCACAAATAACTCTATAAATAATACATGGGCGTTTAAATCTATGATTAGTCTTACCACTTTTTTCTAAGTCTGTTGGTGATTATTGACTGTGCACCTGTTATTCAGTTTATGCAAAACAAGTAATTTTGTTGCCCCACTGTCTTCCAGTGATAAAACCATATCCAAGTTATAAAATGAACAAATGAAATAGAAAATAGTGTGGTGAAGAAACAAAATGTAAAAATGTGGAAGTAAAACTAGAATCTACTATGAATGGAGATATTTAAGAAATAGTTGGTGATGGGAATATGGACACGACATCCTTTGAGAGATTCCTGATTTGCAGCCAGAGAAGTTTAATTAAGGGAACTCATTGACATCATGAGGAAAGTGATTGTGACAAAATAGATGAAATGTCTTATAAGTGATGCTTGCAGAAAATATATCAACAGAATTCCATAGATATTGTACAAAATTTGAAAGTGCAAAGGATGAAATCTAGAAAGCTGATCCAAATTTAGAAAAAGCATAACAATATGCTAATTGATAGAAAAGATGCTCACTTTGTGTGTTAAGATATATGTCAAGAAAAAGGCAAAGCACTGTTCAAAACTTTATATATAAAGTTTTATACAAAGAATATCAAATTATCAATATTGCTAATGTCATGAATACAGTACTTAAAGATGGCTTTAGATTCTTTGCAGCTCTTCTTATCTAGAGGTAAATTCTATTTCTCACCCCCTGGAATATGGGCTGGCATAATGACTTTATCTTAAAAAATACAGTCTATATGTGATATAATTTTTAAAAATACATATTTGGTCTTTGTCCCTTTTCCTGGCACAGAATACCTAAAACTCTTGGAATTTCCTGAGTAATAGTAGCATCTTTTGTTATTTAAGATAAGCTGCATAATACTTGAGTTTTTTTTCATGAAGTAATTTAGGATGAGGCCCCCAGATAGATTCAAGATAAGGCTGGTAATAGAAATGTCAAGTGATTAAAAGGAACTATTAGCCTCACCCACTGACTTCCAGGAAAGTAGGTAAGGATTAGAGATTGACAAAATCTCTGTACTAACCTATATTGAAAGGACTTCTGGACCGAAGAACACATTGAAATGCTGCCTCCATACCTTGCCCTACGCATCTCTTCAATGAGCTCTTCCTGAGTTGTATCCTTTTATGATAAACTGGTAATGAGTTCTGTGAGTGATTCTAGCAAACTGTGGAACCTGAGGCTTAGTTGTGGGAAGCACTGATTTTATAGCCAGTCAGAAGTATGGGTGATCCTGGGAATTGTGACTACAGTCTGAAGTGGAGCAGTCTCATGGGACTGAAATCTGTTTCTGTGTAGTCTGTGCTAACTTCGGATAGTGTCAGAATTGAATTCAATTGTTAGACATCCAGTTGGTGTCAGAGAATTGAAGAGTTAATGTGAAAAGTCCACACAATTTGGTATCAAAAATGGTGTAAAGAAAAAGACACCTCAGTATTAAATAATTATTAGATTCTTTATTTTTTCATTTCACTGTAAATGTATAACTGACAATAAGAGAGTTTTTAATATTTTAACAAAAATTTTAAAAGTGCGACATTGACAGTCACATTTTTTTCCCATTGATTATGTGGACGAATACAGGGTGCCATAATATTCTAACTGAAAGTAACCTCAGAGGATACCCTTATCCTCTTTAGGAGAGCACATCATCTTGGGAACTATACTGTAACCCAGCCCCACCTTGCTTTCTCCCACCTTCATGAAATCATCCTTATATTCCCTCCTTAATTCCAAATGCATGAAAAAAAAAAAAACTGCAAATGGTCTTTCTGGGAAGCATTTTTGTCATCTGTAGAGATTTTGCTTTCAGGCAAATCCTCTATTTGGCTCAAAAAAATTTTTTTTTCTAAGGGTTTGGACATTCTTACATCAAGAGTTATTAACATAGCTTTCCATGGTCTCAGCACACACAGTCATGTTTATGTTTTCACACTACCATGCCAAGTGAGTGCAGCCTGCATAAAGGTTGCTTAGTTTACCTGGTTGTCTTTGCCTTTTCATAGCAAGTCAATAGGCCTTAGGCCATGTCATTTGGACAAAACAGGAGTATCTAAATAAGAAGGAAAAGTAAAACTTGAAGCTTCTTAGGCATTCCTTAGAGCTTTATTATCCTAGCTATAATAAAGAAAAAGGAAGAAAAAAAGTCATTCCCATCCTTTTGCTGAAAAGTTTAAAACTTCTGGAGCCCTGGACTCTGGTTTTATTCTGTTTCCTTTTTGGTCATGAGGGGCCTTGCTAGCTTACTAACAAGTATTTCACTTCATTAAATGAGTAGCTGAACAATACAAAATGTTCCTTATAAAATTGTGTTAATTACCAAACAAAGAACTAATTGCATATAATCAGTGGAGCAAACCCAATGTGTGCTATCAGATAATTGTTATGTTAGGCTTGGCTATCCCATTGTGTTAAAACAGTGTGAGATCTAGTAAAAATATTTCAGTGTTTTAGTCAAATCTATTACTATCAATAAATAACTTGAGATCTCTTTATTAGATATATGCATACCTACTCTGGAATGGGTTTATAACATTAATGAAGGTAAACCACTAGAGAATGAGAAAATAACCAAAAGAATGCAAGCTAAGTCAGTCCCACTCCTTAAAAACAACCCTACCTCTTTTGTTAAAACAGGGTAAAAATTTAGGAGATATAATCTTAATAATGGGATATTGGATGTCTCATAGTGAAGTTTACTCCTCCAGGATTGCCTGTGTATGAGCAAGTCCCACATTAGCCACAGGATTTAAAAATGGTCTTGGCCAGAAAGCAATGTGGCTATAGATGCTGAATGAAGAAGTCTCCAAGGCTCAATATATGGAGCTTACATTGGGTGGGCTGAAAATACCAGAAGATGGCCTGGTTGATCCATGACCATCTGCCACACAACTCCAAACTAAATGTGTAGTGAAAGCCTTGTTTAATGGCATGGAGCAATTCTCTCCTTTCATGCTTCCTGATAACTTCCTTCTTCTATACCTGTATAACCTCCCATCACTTTGTAGTGATTATTCTTGTTTTTTGACTTTTCTTGTGGAAAATTATCTCTTCTTCAATAGATGCTAACTACAGTAAGTTAAATTTCCCTGTCCAGTTTATGAACATAAGATTCAAATTGGTCCCTTAGGATCTGCCTTTTAAATTTGACTCATGAAATAATACAAAAATAAATTGCTATGCTATTTATCTTGAAAAGTTTTCAAAGACATTTCTATTAATTCTTGCTAATTAGATCACAGCTTGAGTTTCATGTCCTTGTATCCATTCTGAGTTGTGAATATTCAGCCTAACTTCAAAATCTCTATTTTTCCCTGATTCTTTCTGTGGTTTCTGAAATTAGCTGAAGTTGATATCTTTGCTTATAATCAAACTAACTGAAACAAAATTTTTACCTTCATTTTTTTAATGCAAAACTTTTTCAAAGCTTAACCTATAGTACTATTATGTGCTAATATCAAAATATCTGATTTTTATTATTACTCTTTCCATATAATATGATATATTCTGTTTCATGAAAATATTAATTTGGCAAAAGTGTACAGTTTGAATGAAATTCTATTTCTTACATTCATCTTTTTTTATCCTTTTCTATAAGCATATATTTTATCATCATGAAAGTTAATTAAATAAATTCTAGGTAAAAGTAAATTTATTCAAAATTTATACTTTAAGAAAAGCATTAAAATTAACTGAAATAGCAGTGTGTTATCTTATTTTAGTGGCATGAAGGAGAGATATGATACATTTTTGGAATTAGAGTTTGACTAATAACTAACCATTTACATATTATATACATTAGTCACCGAAATTAGAGTCTCCGATTTCTAAATTACTAAGTAAGTAATTATAGGACTTACCCTCATAGGATTATCACATGAATTTTGTAAAATTTAAATAAAATTGTATATTTAAAGCCCTTAACCTTAATGTCTAGGCAGTTATGAGTAGACGCTATATGTTAACTGCTTCTGTTAAGTATACAGCACATTCTCCTTATTATCTCTATTTCATATGAATAGTGTTATGAATTGACTCCATTCACAATAAAATATGCATGGGAAATGTAAGCCCCATGAGGTGGGGCTACAAAATGGAATTGAACAGAAAATTGCTAACCAACTGTAGATGCCTCCTGGTCTACTTACTTTATTCCATCGTTGATGTTTGAAATTAATTGTAGATCTTCTTAGTGTTTCTCAATTTTTACTAACCCTATGTGACATCCTGGAAACATGTAATATGATTAAATAAACTGCTCTCCTTGCAAACATTTTCTCTTGCTCTGTAGGACTGACTACTAGGCACATTAGTGACTTTGGGCATGCATATGATGAAATGCTGACTATGACAACCATAGGACTTTTAACATTAGTCACTTGGTTTCCAGGAGAGATTCTATATTTCTAAGTGGAGACTTCCAGAAAAAAATGGTTAATTCTAGTTAGAGTAGAAAAAGTGTTTTTGTTCTAATATTGACTTATTTTTTTATTATTTTTATATTTATATCCAGAGAAGAAAGATAATTATATCAAAAGTACTAAAATTTTTCAGGGAATAGCTTTTATTTCTAGAGAAGTTGTTGTTTTGTATGAACATTTAAATTTCTTTGTTTTTAACTAATGAGTCATATAACTGAAGTATATTTTTTATGAAACCTAATTTATTGTGTTTGCTTTTTAGAAATACTTCTTAAACACATTATAAAATAAGATGTTACACAATAAATTCCATACATTTGTATGGCAACGTAGTCTGTTTTATAAGATAGAATTTCTACTTAATATAATAATATATACTTAATATTTATTCTGTAAACTGCAAATATAAGCAGAAGGATAAAGTAATTTTCCAAAGGCAAAAAAGAGGGTCAGTGTCAGCAAATTAGAGCTAAGTATGCTTTGATTAACAGGACTGGCTTAAATGATTAAAAATGACTCTTTCAGTCTGACTTCAATAATTAATTAGAAGTTGAGTCTCTCAATTGAACCCTTACATTCTGATGTGTTTCTCACTTTAAGAAATACTAAGAATTCACTAAATATCCAATAAACCAAGTGGGAATTTTGAAAGATATTAGTGATTTTATGTACTTGGATATTTCGTATTCCTGTTATTCTTTTCTCTAATTTCCACTTACTTACTCTGTCAACAAATATTCTCCCGGTCATCATTATATATTCTGAATTATTTCCTTTCACTCTTCTCCATTGCATCTTCAGCCAAGTTACATGTATCGCATAAGTAAGACCTTTGAGTATTTTTTCCACTCATGGCATTATATAGGTCAATGAATTAGCAGACCTGTGTAATTACCACCTGGGTCTACGAATAGGATAAATTTTTAAAACTTTAAATTAGAATAATAGTGAAATCCAAAAACTCTCATCTTACCCTCTCCAGTTCTTCAAATTAGCCATAATACTAACTTCAAAAACTATAAACACAGTTTTATTTATGATTACATTAATGATATAATCCAATATGGAGGGTTTCCATTTGATTTCTTTTTCTCAGTATACCTCATAAACACAATATTGAGAAAAACAAACCAAATGGAAACTCTTCATATTAGACTATGTTGAAGACAACAAATTTATTTATTTTCATTCTATACTATTCCATTGCTTGGGGATATTACACATTTTTATCTAATATTGATGGATATATGTTCATATTTAACTATTAGAAATAATGCCCCTATAGACATGCTCATTCTTCTCTCTCAGTGCACATAAGCAAACATGTATCTACAATATATATAGGCATTAATTAAAATATCCGATCAAAAGACTTGTGCATATTAAATTTATTAGTGATGCTAGTTTTCTTTTTTGTTTAGAACTTAATCAGGCATGTAACACATTAGAGTTACATGCATATTGTTCTGCATATTCACGAGACTTGATATGGTCAGTGACGTGAATTTCAGTCATTCTAGTAGGTATGAAGTGGTATCTAATTTTAGGTTATATGCATGCATGGCACTATAAAGAGACATAAATGAAAAAATTTAAATGTGATAATATTTCTGTTGTGACATTAATATATAAAAAAAGTTTTTCGGAATTGTTAATATATAACTTAAGTTGGCCGGGAGGTACATTATACATGGAACTTTAAAAAGTGTATATACTGATATTTCATACGCTATATTTTCTCATTTGTTATGTTTATATTTGTTATGTGAGGAAAAATTTTAAATAATTTTGTGTAAAATTATTTATGGTGTTCTAATTACCTATCTTCCCAATATAGCTGAAGTAGTTGGCAATTTTTGTGTAAATGGACCCATCTGGAAAGATGAATCCATAAGAGATTACTATCTTGCAACATACAACTAATAATTCCTGTTCAATGTATATCTCTCTAATGGGTCTCTCACATTTTTAATCTGAGATGAATTATGGAGTTGTAAATACCTCAATTCTTACCTAGTTCAGGATCTTAAATTTTAGGGGCCATGTGCCATGCTGGCATAAGAGGCTCATTTGCTAGTTGTATCTGGTATCTTTGTCATCTTTACATCTTTGACAACCAGGATTTTTGCCAAAATCTTATATAACATGATGCCATAATGAAGAACTATGCAAGAATAAAGCTTCTTGGGAAGATATTAACAAGCCCACAGTTCACATCGAACTTTTTATGTAGCTATGTTTTTGCATGTGTGCTGTTGTATAGTTATTTTAGTGTTTGTTTTGCCCCTACTGAATTATTAATTCTTAAAATTTAGTTTTATATCATAATCTTCTTTGTAGTTCTGACTCTTCAAAATGATTAGCAGTTAAATTTGTTTTTGAATTTAAGGATATGTTTTGGGCACGTATTAATCAAATAACATAATCAGTTGGAGACAATGTGGGTTCATATTTATCTTAATATAGATACAATAGTTACATGTAAAATTATTTATACATCTGTATATCAATAAGTTAGTTGTATATATTTTCTTGCTATGTCAGATGAGAAGCCTTAAACAAAACACCCCTTTTGCAATGACCATGCTTATCTTGATTTCATTTCTAATGTTATTATCCAATAAAGGGAATCAGACCTTCTTGGCAAATAACTGACTCTAACTTTGAAACAGGAAATATCCAAAATGAGCCTGGATCATCTCGTGTTATCAGACATTAGCTCCAAGAAAGAAAGAGAGAGAGGGAGGAGGGAAGGAGGAAGGGAAGAAGGAAAGAAAGAAAGAAAAAAAGAAAGGGAAAAGTTTTACAATGGCAGTGGTATGTTAAAAGACACAAGAGCCAATGAATTTCCAATACCAAACTGGAACAATGTGAATGACAAAATAAATTGACAATATGTACAACTCAAAATATAAAACAAATATCCTTGAGCCCACACTGATATAAATAAATGATTGAATAAATAATAAATGGGGACAAAAATCTCTTAAATGTTTGTTTCAGAAAAGTTCTGAAATTTATGTTGATATTTCACCTTCAAGAAAGGAGAATATAAATCTCTACTTCTTAAATGTGGCCTCTTATAGAACTTTCTTCTAAAGAGTATAGAATGAAAATTAGAAAAAGAGGAATGTTACGTAAAGAAAGCTGAGGAACACTACCTCAGCCAGGTGATTAAGGTCAATATCAACAGTATAAATCATGCACTTTATCAGGGCCTTTCTCCCTTAAAAACGTAACACCACTCTAATTGTGGGAAAAGTTAAACAAATTCCCTTAGAGTAACGTTCTTCAGAATACTTGACCTATACTTCCCCAGATTTTCAAGGTCATCAAAAACTAAGATTCTGAGAAACTGTTCCAGCCAAGAAGATCATAGGGAACCGTGACAAATAAATTTAAAATAGTAACCTAGAATAAAAAAAAAGACATTAGATAAAACTAAATAATCTGAATAAATTATATACTTAGTAATAAATAATCTGAATAAATTATATACTTAGTAATAAACCAATATTGATTAATATTGATTTATTAATTGTAATAAATTCACTATACTAATGTGAGATGTTAATAGGGGAAACTATGTGAGTGTGTATATGAAAACTCACTGTATACTATTCTAAATTTTTCTGTAAACCTAAAACTGTTCTGAAACATAAAGGCTATTTAAAAAAATAATTTACAAGCTCCCCAGCCACCACTGCAGTTACTGGAAGCATGTGACATTATTCTCTCCCATATACAAGCTAAGGATTAGCAGCAAAGCCTTTTTTTCTCAGATATAGACATTGCCCTTTCCCACTTTCAACCCATTTCCCTTCTTCAGTTGTCCTGGAATGAGGATACAATACCTGGGAGAGCAGTGGTTACAATGTATGTGAACATGAGATGATGAGCTTGAAGAGGGGCCAGTATGTGAGCCTGGTACAGCAGAAAGAATAAAAAGAAAATACGTAAGTCAAAATACTGTGGAATCACTGTCCAATCCTTAGAATGCTACTTTGGACTGTATGGAAGTATCTTTTATACCAAACAAATTCTTAGATATAAAAAAGACATGCTGAGAATTTATTGCTTTGTCTAAAAATTTCCATTTTAGTGAAGGATGTATCTCAATGTACATTGAAAGGTATATATTTTCCCCTGGTTCATATATTTAAATTACAAATAATATGCAGTAACACTGATATTTCATATTATAGCACCACTTTTTTCACAAAGGCACTTTAATATAGATTATATTAATTAGTGTACCAACAAACAGTTTGGTCAATGGATGATAGTGTTTGCAAAACACACATTTTCATACACTAATGACTTCAATTATTAAAGCAGAGTCATCAGCAAATAAACAAGATTGGTCATGTAACTACAGACTCAAATACCCTAATATGCAACTGGATTATAAAAACAAGCAGCTGTACCAACAAGATAGGCAATCAAATTGACAAAGTGTTTCTCTGAATTAATGGAGTCTGTGCCACTTGACAAATTTAAATAAGCACTGAAATGGTGAAACAAGTTGATTTGGATTATCTCATTCATTCAGAGTAGACACAATTTAAATGAGATAATTATGCATCTACATCAGGAAAATACACAGTTTTGTAGGTAATAGAGCATAAAAATGGATCTAGAAAATTTATAAAAAGCAAACTATTTAATTATAATTAATTTAGCAAATGAAAAGTTGATATTTAGAAATAATAATTCAGCAACAAATTAGCTGATGTTTCATACTTTAGCTATTATAATATCTTAAAACATGTAATTTTCAGTAAAATATGTACTTCATCCTAGTTCACTTCAACTTTATAATCAAGTCCAAGTATCATCAATATACCATAAGCAATTAGCAATAAGTAAAAATAATTAAATATTTTGTGACCTTATTTTATTATTTTGCTTGATTTGTATAAAATGTACATGATAGAGCCTTTAAAATAATAGTCATGAAAGAAACAAACTGGGTGCCAAATAAATAATTTCATTTTCAATAGCTATTAAAAAGTTTGATATAAATTAGCAAAGCAATATGAGTAAATGAGATTGCCTTTATTTATCATTGTATCTAGTACTGCTCAAATGTATAGAGTATGTGTGTGCTATTTACTAGTCAGTTAGGACCTATAATTGCTTTCCATTGAGTTAACATAATAATCATTCTTCACCTAGTTAAAGATTAAAATTTTATTTGTTAAGTAATTTTAGGCTTATAGAAATATGATTGACGTCTCTGTCACCACTAGATCAGTTTTGATTGATTGATATCCTTCATCTTTGGTTGCATACTTTTATTTTTTTGCATGTCTTTTTTTTTTTTTTAATCAGAAGCAAGATACTGTGAATTTTACAATTTTTTGGCTACTGAATATTTTTTATTCAAGTAAATATTTCTGAACTTTGTCCTGATTAACATATCAGTTACTTATAAACAGTAATTTATCTACTTTTAGGTCTTAATGTTTGTTAGGGGAACCAGAGCTGGGTTTATTGTGGTATTTTTTTCATGCTAGTGAGGAAAGATATTTCTGAGGATTCTGTTCAATTATTCATAAACCATGAGGTTTTCTAATATAGCTGATTGGAACATAAACTATTGCCCATTTGTGTGTGTGTGTGTGTGTGTGTGTGTGCGCGCGTGCGCGTGTGTGTGTGGCTCTGTTACTTTTATCTTTTTTGAGTGGTGGTTCCCCAGTCTTGGAGAGTTTTCTCTCATATGTTTGCTCTTCATTATTCTGCTAGACACTTGAGAGGAATCCTCTGAAAATCTCTGGACATATCTCTCTGTGCTTCTTTCTCTGATTTGGTGCTCTGTCCTATGACTCCTATTTACCTTTGTTTCCCTGTATTCTCAGCTATAGCCCCAATTCATGGAATCCATCAGTATTCATTGAGGTTTCTTCTCATTATTTCATAGCCTGGCAACTATCTCAAGGCAGTAAGCCGGGGGCATTCATGAGGCTCAATTTGTTTGCTTCCCATCTCTTACAGATTACTGTCCTTTATTTTTCTTTATACAGTGTGTAGAAAATCATTATTTTATTTTATTTTATTTTAATTTAATTTTATTATTTTTTTGCCCATTTTTCCACTGTTTCAGATAGGAGCGTAATTCTTGTTCCTGTTACTTCCCCTTGGCCAAAAAACAGAGTGCCTGTAGCACCTTATTCATTGGTACACCAGTGTGTTATACCACTCAGCTTAATATTCATCGGAATAAGAAAATGATGTATTGATAGAGCAGCCATGAATAAATATATAGAGTGACAGTCTATGAAGATGCAGGAACACACAGTACTTGGCACGAATGAATGCTAAAACTGGCTAGAAGGATGAAGGAGACATTAAGTATAGCTTAGCAAACAAATCAATGCCGCTCTAACAATTCTGCTTGGGTATTTCAATCCTGAGCAAGTTATTTAACCTATCTAACCTGTAGTTTCTTCAAATATAAAGTTGAGATGAAAATAATGTTCCCTTCATAGAGTTGTTCATAAGTTATATGAGTTAACATGGAAAATGACTGACATATTGCAAGTCCCCATTTGTCCACCGTAAAGCTTATCACAGCATGTGGGAAGAAATATCATTTTAGCCTTTTTTTTTTTTTTTTTTTTTTTTTTTTTTTTGCTGAAGTGAATACTTTAATTTACTTCCGCCCTTGAGTGTAAATTCTCATCCAAAAATTGTAAACATATGTTTAGGGAGTGGGTAAAGAATAAGGGGGGAAAATTGCATTTCAAGGTTTATCTTATGCCCTTGCATTTCAAGAGAACACTGACTCTCAGTGTGTAAAGTTTGATGAACACTTGAGAATTTGGAATTCCATAGTGGCGGCTCAAAACCTTATTTGGCTGCTTATTTTAATTAGATAATTTCAGGCTAATGTTGACATTTTCTATCTTCAAGTGCTTCAGTGAAGGTAGAATCAGCCAGTCACCTTCACTCTCCTTATATTTCTCATCCTCATTATGCCACTTTGTTTGCTAACTCATCCCTTCAGTAGACCATCAGTCTACCAAATAGGGTAGATAACCAGTTCCAGACTCTTACCTTTGAGGTTCTCCTTCCTGTAGTCATTCCATGTAAAAACTAATATATTCTTTATGCTTTAGTGCCTATATGCAAAGTGTACAATTGTCCATGCTGTAAGCAAAACAAAATGGTAATTATCAGATTAAGAATTTTGAGTGAAGTAACATGAGAATACATAGGATTCTTTTATCTTTTATAGTGATTCAGTAATTTGCTGTAGATGCAAAGATGATTGTACTGTGAAGAGAATTTCTGCAGAAAAAAACAAAAGACCATTAATCACGGGGAATGACCTTCAGGAGACCTTGGAACTCAGATCAGAAATTACATATCCATGTTGCTGAAATCAGCTAGAAGATTTGGAGTTTTCAGATGAGATAGGGTGGAGGTTTAGGGAGATCTCATAGATAGTCATCTGAGACAAGTTTTGCCTTTCTTCATTATAGCACTTGGCCCATAGCAGATTGATTAACAAAAACTTCCCTATTAAGAAAAGGAATTAAGTGGACTTTCAAAGAGACCTTTAGCAATTGTTGATAATATCAGAGTCCCAGTCTACTGTGAGCCAAGCGGAAAAAATGAAATCATACTCTGCTGGAGAAAAATAAGAGTTTGCCACAGTTTGTATAATTATTAGGAATAGGACAGAAGAAGAAGAAGAAAGAAGAAGAAGAAGAAGAAGAAGAAGAAGAAGAAGAAGAAGAAGAAGAAGAAGAAGAAGAAGAAGAAGAAGAAGAAGAAGAAGAAGAAGAAGAAGAAGAAGAAGAAGAAGAATTGTTGTTCACCTAATTTCAGAAAGAAGATACTTAAGACAGTATCTGGAATTGGTTTCATAAGAAGATAGCTTTTGGAGCCACATTATGTTGGTCATGACAAATTTAATATTTCAAAAAATCTTATTGTGAGTTGACCGTACCGAGTGGCATATCATAGGAGTCTACACAACACTATCTGCCTATATATGTAATATAAAATAAGAAAGAACATTTCATTATAAATAGCCCCTCCCTAGCAATCTCCCCTCTTTCTTTGTAAATGGGACCTGCTCATTTCTAACCCAATCGAGTTTTGTTATTCCTGCTGGGAATTGTGGAAACAGTATCCCTTTCTTGGAGCAATAACTGCTAATGAGAGAGTGAGTCACTGTGTTTGCAAATAGTGCTCCTGGAAATAGTTAAGGGTGGTGGCATGCACATAGAATCCTCTGAAAAGAGATGAGAACTGGGGCAATGTCCTCTGCTTTCAGAGTAGACATTCAACAAATGTGTAAAATGTGTATAATCACTTCAGTTATAGCTAACATAAGAAGAGTTGCTCCTCCAGCAGGAGAGGCTAGAGGTAACCATCCTGAAGGATAAAGAGAATCAATATTTGTGTGCATCTAGTCATTTTCAGTGTAAGCAATGTGCACCTCCTGAGCCATTCACTGGAGTCACTTTGGAAACAGAAAATGGAGATGAGGACACAGAGCAAAGATATGGCGTTTTATATTAGAACTATTCCCATTGGTTCTCCTTGCTATACTAAACAGTACTTAAAAACTTGGCCAAGTCAGAGGGGCCTTCACAAGTTATATTAATGTTCAGAGTTAAACATAGAAGGTAGGTGGGCTGCCCAGCCTGTAAAGGTTATTATTAGAAAACTATCAACCTATATTACCATTAGGTGATGGGAGGTGTGACACCAATTAATGTTATGCCAATTCTTGGGTAATTGCCTCTTCAAAAATAATCTGATTGCCTAAATATCCAGGAATATAGTACTAAGAACAAAAAAGAAAGGTATTCATTCGGGGCTTTAATTTTATGTGGGTGTTGACTGCTTCTGAAAGAAACATGACTTCAGATTCTGACAAAATTTATATGGCAAATAAAATACATTATAGACCTCCCTTGATAGGTAAAGGTTTTATCAAATTTATCTGAGAATTGCAAGTGGTCCCATGGCCACAAATTATACACTAATACCTCTCCAAACATTTGCCCTTGCAAAGGTTCAGAAAGAGCTTTCATTTTGTGAACATCAGTGGCTTAGAAATGTACCACACCAATCCCTCATTTAGCATAAAGTTCCTTCATGGTGTTTTTATTTTCCTAATGAACTCAAATGTGGATCTACAGAGCTAATACAAATACTGATCAGTGTTATTTTTTCAGGTTCTATTCTATAGTATTCCCTCTTCTGGAGAGCAAATACCTTTTGCGTTTGCTATGATTGGTTTGGTTATTTACATGGATATTTCTAAAGTTAAAGAATCTAACTAACTATTTATATGGGCCACTGATAATGTCACTATTTCCCAAGAGAGATATATTTCAGTAGGTCTCAGAATGACATACATTATGGAAAAGAGCATTGAGTGAGCTTAATCTATTACACCAAATATACAATGATGTGGGTTGCCAACAATTTGCCATAGACATGGTGAATTGCTGCTACAGTCTTTTGAATTTGCCAGTCCATCACAGAATCATGCCTCCTTATCAGATAGAACAGTCTTGAAAGTATTCTTTAAAAAAAAAAAAAAAAAACAGTGAGCGGGACCATTTGGTATGCAGTAGATAAGCCGCTGTTCATTTTTATAGTGTGCTGCTTATTTTTCTCGGAAGTTAAACTGACCATTGATTGGATGTGACATTTCTATTTCACAAATAACTTTTCTCATATTCACGTTATTACTTTCGGTACAGAAGCAACCAATTACAGTATGGGAAAGTCATACCAGAGATATGTAATCTTCCCTTTAGTGAGGTGAAATGCCTTCTCTGAGGCCTAGTAATAAGGAATAGTTGCCACTCAGAGGGCGGCAGAAGGAGGCCCTTGGTTTGTAAACTTCAGGACCAGAAATCGCATTAATTTCAATCAGCTATGATATGGCCTTAAACATGTAGCCACATAGATGCTGCGACTCCGTGGCTGGAGCAGAAAGGGGATCTGAAGGCAGAGATTGCCTCACCAGTGTCTGGACTCTAGTTTTCCAGACTATGAGTTGCAAGACCTCTATTAAACTTTGCTATTATGCTGGTTACCTTTTTTTGTTTTTGTTTTGTTTTGTTTTTGTTTTTGTTTTTTTAAATGCAAGCTGTCTTACAAGATATGGAATATTGCCTCTCTCTCAATTCTAACTTACAAATCTGGCTTGAGTACATATCTTTCGCAAACACAAATTAAATCCCAAACACAGGTCCAGTGGAATCTTGTGAGGAAAAAGAAAACATATTTTAGCCTTCAATTCTCTGCAACTCAAGGAAAATAACAAAGGAAATGGAAATAGAGGTTGAGTGCCAAGGCACAGGATAAACAAGAATATTTTAATTACAGTATTGTTCATTCACTTTTAGTCTAAAGGAAAAACTATACTGTATTTTTAAAGATTCTGGCAATCTCCTGAACGTCACGAGAGTATTAGGTAAAAGTTAGAGGTTGGTGAATAAATCAACATAAAAAATAACCTCTATTATTTTTTTCAAACTTTAAAAAATTCTTTCTCAACATCATGCTAAGGAATTCTTAGCATTCTAGCTTTATTTACTGTGTAAACGCTTTGAGATTTCTGGTTTCAGGAAACCGAATTGGAAAAGCAAGAAGAATCTCTTCTGTGTGCAAGAACAAACACATTAAACTGTCAATTCTAACAAGATGATTCGTATTGCTGTAGTCAGTCACTTGATATAAAATTATATTCTAGCCTTCATGGCTTAACACCATCAGAATCTGTTCCAAAACATCATCTCAAATTTGTAAAATCATGCAAAATTTCATATGAAATTCCACTGCTACAGAATATTCTGGAATATAAGTCTTATAGATTTGGGGGACTGTGAAACTGAGAGTTTGAAACTAGAGCATGGAAGATGTGCTTTCCCTTGCGAGGTTTGCCACAGGATCATTGAGCATGGCTAGTACTGCCTCGTCATGTGGGGAGGAGGTGCTGCATCTGCGAGGAGGGAGAGCTAGAGTTTGGGGCATGGGAGTCATTTGATGAATCTAACTCCTCTATGCGCTCTCATTTCATTCTCTAGGGCACCACTCTTTTCCTAAGAAATCCCTTGGCTCTCATTTTTAAAAGTTGAAAAATCTAAGAATTTAAATGATATAATTCAACCACTTGAAAGTTTAACTTTTGAATTCTGGGTAACTCAGACCTTTGGAAACTAAGAACACCTGTGTCCAGTCAGAGAAAGTTACTGGTGATCAGACCACACTTTAAATCAAATGTTTGGGACTTTGTACTACTTTGTTTGTTAATCTCTCTAGTTGTTAGACATAGCCAATGCATACTAACTCTTCGTATTCTCCATGTCTCTCATAGTGTTCTCTGGCAGAAGCCACGCAATCACCTAAGATCTTATGTTTGATAGGCAAGCAGAAGCAGGCATTAATTTAAAAACTCTCTTGCCCTACCATGCCAAACCCTACCAGATTCTCATCCTTTAACACGAGCTTGGTCTTTAGATCCTTCAGCTCACAAGAACATAAGAAATATCAGAATTCGGTGAGGCTTGTTGCTTGTGATAATCCATTTCTGGTCCCTATTTCTGTATCAGAGGTTATCATTATATGAACCATTTAGTTTGTTAAATCTGGATCAATATTTGTTAGAAGATATAGTGTAGCTAATAGAATTGTTGACAGGAAAGAATACGGAGTCTAGTCAGATGGTAACAACATTAATATTACAGGGTGCTATTTATCGTAGGGTGCTATCAGCCATGCCCCATAGGTGCTGCCCTAGGACACACATACGACAGCTCACTTAACTAAGGAAAATCAAAATAATCAAATTGTCAATGAATGGGTGTTTCTTTTATAGATAGGTAACGTGAGAAAATAAAAGGGAATATAAATATTTTGCAACTCCTAATGAGTTAATGGATCTAGGTAATGATTATCAATGGTCTATGTATTCAGAAATGTACCTCCTAGTGGAAGTATAGTGTCACTCCTATCAAACAAAATTGAAATGGAACCTTATTAAGTCTCTTGATCTAGCTTCCAATTTATTTTCCAGTATAAAAAGGGAAAGAACAATATCTGAAAAACATTGCGAGGTTATAATCAGCAAAATTCAGACCATGAGAAACTCAACAGCACAAAGAATCAATTTCTTCAACAATAGCTATACAAACATTGCAGGAAAAAGAAAGATGGAGAGAGGCAGAACCTAAATATTGAAAGAGAATTAAGATGAACATTGATAGATTGTAATATATGAGTCTTATTTGCATCCCAGTTCATGCAAATGGTAAAATCCAGCCAACCAAATAACGTATTATTTATAGGACAATTGGATAAATGTAAATGTTTACTGAATATTCTGTTAGATAAAGGATGGTTAATTTTGATTTTATAACAGTGTTTGTGCTTTTAGAAAGCCCTTATCTTTTAGATACACATAATAAAATACAGAAGAAATGACAAGTTGTCTTAGATTTGTTTGAAATGATGTAGGAGTAAGGGGATATGGGTATACTGAAAAAAATTGGCCATGATTGTTAAAGCTGATGGCTCATCTTCCCTTTATTTTCATATATATTGAAATATTTTCATGATGATAGTTTTAAAACACAAAATGATAGAGAACAAAATGAATTGTGTCTATTTTTTAATGAAACACCTAAACTTGAAGGCTTGATATTGACTTAGGAAAAAATAATTGCACACATCTTTGGTGGCAGAATCTTTACCACTATTTATTCAGTGACCATATGATACAATGAGATGGGTTTCTACTTCTCTCTTCACCACCACCAACCTCCCCTCCACCTCAAAACCAGCAACTTGGAGTTAACTTAATCCAGCTGAAGCATTTGTCTTTTCTTCTTGTTTTGTTTTAGGATAAGCCAGTAACAACACACATTGGTTGTCATCCACACAGTGGTAGCTCCAGAATTTTTCTATAAAATGGAGTTACGAGTAGCTATATACTTAGAAGTATGAGTGAGAGCTCAGAGACTTATGTTGAAATTGCATTTGTTTAGCAACTTTACTGTTTGAAAGGATTTACAAAAGTGATGTTGAAGCTTATAGTTTGGTTCAGACCTGTTCACCATCCCCATTTGCCAACCACTTCCCTTGCATTTATCTTATGAATATCCAAAACATAAGAGTATCTTTGCCTGGAAAAACAAAATAAGCACTGTTTTCTATTTCTCCACACTATTACTCAAACAAATATATTTCTCTTTAAGAGACAGGTGCTATGACTGTCTATTTTGCCTTATATACATTGCATATGATTTGGAATGTGAGAAAATTACTTCATTTTCTTGCTTCTGGCTTATGGAAGGAGAGTATTGACTAGAGCCAGATGATCTACCTTCATAAATTGCTCTCCTTGCTAGCACTATAACTTGAAAATTTAACTTACCTTTCATTCTTTTTGTTGCATTATGGCAAAAATGAAGGTAATAGTATTTCTCATTTTGGGGGTTGTGCCAAGGATAAAATAAGTCAATAAGTAAAAATTCTGACACATAAGAAATGTTTGATAGATGTTAAGGATTGTCATTAAAAGTAAGTTATTAAAAGATGCCCTATGAAGTACAAGGTTGCCAGCACAAGATGTATGGAAAAAAAAATTTTAAAAACTTGAGAACTCTCAGAGTTCATAAGCCTCAATATCTAAGAAAGGTCTTGGGAAGGGCAGCATGCAAAAAGTCATCTAGTCTCTCTGCTCTCTCTGTCCAGAAGGGTTTATAAAATCTAGACTTTGTTTATATCTTGCATCTTTAAGTCAAATATTTGTTTCTTTTCCCTTACTCTACTTCAAAACTACAGGGTCCAATCATGATCAATTAAAAATGAAAAATTTTTATCTTTTATACATGAAAATTTAGGAAATTTTATTTTTAAGACAAAACATAGTCATTGAATACTGCAAAATGTTTTGCCACATAGAACATAAAAATTTTAAGGTTTTTTAATAAAATGGACTATTTCCATATATCTATATAGTAATTATATACCACATGCTAGAAAACTTAAAACATATAATACTATAACAGGCTATAACATGCTATAACATGCTAGAAAACTTAAAACATATAATACTATAATATAATGTGTTTTAATTGACATATACCTGTATCTAAAAATCTGCCTATATCTCTAAATCATCTATGTTTAGACATAGAATATTTTACAATATTCTTCTCTTCCAAATGTTAGCTTATAAATAGAACTGTAGGAGGCAATTATAATTGTTTCAATTAAAATATCCAAATCACTTTGCAATATAATAAATTTTACAAAGATCAGCATACATAACCATAAGATATTTATCTGTTCTTTTTGTTTTATTATTTGAATAGTAAATTACTTCATCATCATGGTGCAGATTTACTGACCATGACTGTACTTAACCTTCTAATGATTCCCAAAGAGACACACTCTCGGTGTTAAATGAGAATAATAGCTTCCATGAATTTTGTGAAAACTAATTTATTAAATTGGTTTTTAACATATCGGATAACTTCTGATAGTATACATAAATGAACTCCAGCAATGAAGTATTTTTTTGAAAACTAAATTTACACGTGATAATTCTCTAGAAAGATTTTTTTTTCACATAAGGAATGTTGATGAAGTTAAATATATAGCATTATTTAAAATGGAATCGTGAAGAATGACGTTAACATAAAACTAAAAAAAAAAAATCAAGGGCATGTTTGATTATGTAAGATCATTTTTAAATATAGGGAAAAAAAGCAACTTTAAAGCCTCTAGAAACCACTTTAAAGAGAAATGCTTAATGATTCTTAAAATTCACTTTACATAGTGTTCTATTGTTATATACTTTACTGTAATACCTTTTTTCATATTAATAACAGAAGATAAAAATGGTATATAGTGCTTCTACACAGAGTACTAAAAGATACAGAGTGACATAAAAAAACAGAGATATATAAACTATTATTTATTATACTAATTACATTCATGCTCCTGCTAAAGTAGCTGTGGTAATTTTTGTAATAATTTATTAGTAACTAATATGGGCCATCGAGCAATCCAAGGCTCTCTGTGAGTGTACCTTTGTCTTGTTCTCCAGCCTCAACTCTCTTATGCCTGGCACATACACTTTGTCTTGTCGTACTCAAATATTTTCAATTTTCTACACTTGTAATTTTTATGTACTCTTGGATTTTGTTTATGTGTCTTCCTTTCTCCTAAATGCACTTCTTCTCTCCTTCCTTGTTCCCCTCAATAAAACTAGCAAAGAGGCATTCTATTTTCCAGATTTAACTCTAGGTAGCATTATGTGTCATCCTCTCCCTATCGGGAAAGAATTGATCATATCCTCCTTTGGGCTATAACACTAGGCAACAGTGCAGGATTTATTTATACATTTGTAAAACACATTATCAAACTGACATTTGACAAATCTATCTCCTCAATCTAAACATGGTCATTTCTTTCCATGTTTCTGGTATCAATCCAAATGACTGACTGATTATTGAATGCATGTGGTAGTTTAGCTAGGAATGTCTATAAGGCTATTGCTTCCTTATTAGTAGGTTATTAATTTTTTGAGTCAGGTGTCAATATCCCTTAATTTGATTAGTTTTGTATAGCTTAGGGATAATTTAAGATATGTCAGTACATTGTGAGAATTATGAATTTTATCTATCTCAATCTAATCTTGAGAACATATATAACAGATAATGTCAAAATGTCACATCTTCTGGAGAAACACTGTGTTCTGCACTGATGGGAAAGTTCTATATTTGAGGTGTCAAATAATAAAATAACCACTAGTTATGTGTGGCTATCAAATATTTAAAATAACCAGTATGACTAAGAAAGTGAGTATTTTGCTTTACTTAATTTTAATTATTTTATATTTAAATTTACATATAACTAGTTGCTACTCTTGAGTTAAGAAGTAATTAAAATTTAAATATTTTCAATGTTACACTATGCAGCCTCTTTGTTGTACACCAAGAATTCAAAGATAGTATGGTACAGTCTCAGAACTACAGACATTTTAACTTTTCCAAAGAGAAGTTGTGATAACGTCTGCCTCAGACTTGACATGTATTTGAATAATAAATCTTTACCTCTACCTAGTCTCTCTCACCCAAGCAAAAGAGCTTGCAGAGAAAGGAGAGTCAAGGAAAACAGTAGGCTCATGGAGCAGGAAAACAAATATGAAAAATAGAGTAAATATATGAATAATAGAATGAAAAGATTCAAAATGAATTTAATAGAAGGTCCAGAAATAGAAAACTTGACATTAGAATGATGAACATTCTAAGCAATAATCTAAAGTTTTCTAAATTGAATAAAAATCCTTAAGATTTTCGATTATATATTGGTTTATTCACTGCTATCCCTTCTAGACTGTGGGCCTGGTGAGAATCAAGGAATTCATCTGGCTTGTTCAGAATGTCCTTTCACTTACAATAACATTGACCCATGGAAAGCCCTCAGTAATATTAGATGGAAAATTAGATTAATTGCTGTATCCTGAACCGTATCATAAAAATCTTTATATAAACATATTGATAAAACTAAACAACATAAAAAACAGTAAAATTGAAAGCGACTTGGAAATTGCAGATTATTTACACAGCAGCAACAGCAACGTACATCAGTAACAAGAGATAAAAGTAGCAAAAGAAATTCCTTTCAAATGATAAAGTAAACTAATATCCAGTGTTAGTAGGTTTTGTTGAAATGCGGAAAGTCAGCATTCCACAATCTTATTTTCTTTTCCTCTCACAGAGGATGCTTTCTTTTTTGAGTTTCATATATTTTATTTCCCCCAATGTTTTAATACATGTAATCTGAGTGTGCATGTGTTTGTGTGTATGTGTGCATGCATGTGTACATGTGAGTGTATGAGCATGCATGCTTATGTGTGTTTTCATTAGTTATGTGGTTATTTTTTGGACAGGAGAACAGAGCAAACTTAAAAACATTGTGGAAAGGAAGAAGAGTAAACTGTGCTTAAAACTCAATATTTTGTTTTATCAAAACCATCTTAAGTGAATTACAACAAAATATAATCTGAGACTCAAAATAAATTCTTAGCATGTCATTACCTTTTAGACTATTTTATTATTATAAAATGAAACTATAATATGTCTATGATGTATTGTGACACTATCCTATATTCCCAACATGAAATGAATGTTGCATAAGCCAATTATGTATTAATTTATGTGAATTCCCAACTTTTATTGCGTACTAAACACCATGCTTTCTTGAAAATATAAGTTATTTTAAATTAGTCCTTGTTATTATTTCCCAAGTTTTCATATACTTATTGTGACACTGGTCATCTTTATGGGAATGCTAATTTACACAATTTAAAAAGACAAAGACCATATGATTTTACTCATATGTGGAATTTAAAATAAAACAAAAACAAACAAAACAAAACAAGAACAAACTCATAGAGGCAGACAACAGATAAGCAGTACCAGAAGTGAAGGGTGGTTCAGGAATGGCAACATTGGTCAACAGTATGGTGACAGATAGAAACTAGACTTCTGGTGGTGAGCACGATGTAGTATGTACAGATAAAGATAATGTTTCAAACCTGAAACTTATATGATGTTATAAACCTTTGTTACTGCAACAAGAAAGAGATACATTTAAATGGGAAAAAAATACTCAAACTTAGAAGTATCTGAATTATTATTTCTATTAACTTTCACTAGAAGCTACATTTAAATCCATTTTAGATGTATAATATCTGTATTACTTTGTTTGTAAATAATAGCCATTAAATTGACATATTTACTTTCCATTAGTTTATATCTGAGCAAAACATGCAAGTAAGTTTCCATTGTAATTTTATTCCATGTTCGTAAATGTATACATTTATGATGGTTATTATTATTAACTTCACAAATTTCATTTTTTTACCCTTTTCACAGGAGACCCTCTTAATTTTTTCCATGAAAGATTTTATTCCAGCATTGAGTCATATTTAAAAAATATGAAAAAGTTTAAGTTGGCAGGAAACACATGAAATCAGCAAAATTGAGAGGAACATAGCAGTATTGGAGGAATTTGAGAAAATGCTGCTTATCTAGCATCACCACTGTAGCTGCCTAGAGGCTAGTTTAACGAGGCTACAATTTGTATTGCAGAAATTAGTTTTGTAATTACGTTCAAATGACCAAATGATGTAGAATCCTAAAAGGACTTGCATCTACCCAGTAATGAACCAATTTGCAATTGATTGGATTTTTTTTTTTTTATCTAAGGCATTTATTGGGCAAACAATATTTAAACATATGTTACTTCAATTGTATATCCACATAAATAGTTTAATTTGAGGAGCTTTTTCAGAATAGATAGTAGTGATAAAATATGTTAAAATAAACCTATCAATCTTTAAACATTGTCTTTGCTTTAAGTGAAAGTACTATAGTTAGAAATTAGAAATGCTTACAGCCATTAAATAAGTTTTACACTGTACCATAAAAAGTTTGCTTAGTCAAGAATAAGAAGTATGTTTAAAGTACAAATTTCTTAATGATGAGTAAGGAAAGGTAAATGCTTTATTTTATGATTCAGTGTCTACAGTCATTTTTTTTTATATATCAAACTGACTCAGTTATCTTCTTGATAATTCTTTTCTCTTCTGTAGTTTTGCCTATTTGAGAGAAAAATGACTTTAGTGTATTAAAGTCATTTAAAACTCCCAAACCTGTGACATGCCCTCTTGACTACATAGAAATGATATCAGCAAGATTTTAGGCTGATAAGTAGTGTGGAAATTCTTTTAATTAATCTAAAATATTTCCTTCCTAGAGGTAGAAATATTATCTAGAGAAAAATTGGCTATCAATACAGAAAAATTTTGAAACATGAAGAATTAAGGATATCTAAATAAGTACTAATATTTTGAGAATAAAGTTAAAAGAGATAAAAATATGGACACTAGATGGTTTAATCTTGTGAAATTATGTTGCTAGTTTTGTTAATAATGTAAAAATAACTTATTCTTATATGAAATACCCCCAAAGAATATTTTATTATGTTAGTTATACATGTATAGTATATCTTATAACATGTTTATATAAGATTATCAGATATTTATTATCAAAATTATATTTCTGCTTAAAAAATTAAGGTAATGCTTATAGGGATATTTTTTATGGTGTTAGAAATGTGAAATAAATTTTAGAGTTCTACTCAAGCCAAAAAAATATATATTATACAAGCTAAAAGGATATGCACTATATATTATATATGCAGTGTATATATGTAATGTGTGTGTGTGTGTGTGTGTGTGTGTGTGTGTGTGTGTGTGTACTATACAGTGGGCTGTAACCCACTGTAGAGGCAGACATTTATCCTCTCCCATCTGTGTGACCTCTTTGGGACTTGGTCGCAAGAGGAATGCAAACATATATACTTCTCATACTCTCTGCTTTACCATAAGATTCCCTTTGCCTTTGACCCAAGAATCTTGTGTTTTTGACAAAATCCATGAAAGTTTGTCAGGCTAATTTTTCACCTTGAAAGTCAGGTAAAATTTCAGACCCTTCACTATTTTTTACAAATGTAGTCTAACAGTGATACTAGATTTGTCCACCAATCAATCAACAAATAAATTAAAAGAAAACACTGAAAATATATTTTACCAATTGAAAGGAAAAAATAGACTAAATGGATTGTTTTAAATCTTTAAAATTTATCTTAGAAGAGAATTAAAATTATAAGCAAAGTATTAAAAATAATGACACTGAACTTTACATAGTAAAAATTGTATAGATGGGGCAGGTTTGGACACACAAACTTATAAAAAAAGAATGAAAATAATTAAATTAAATATAAATCTATGAACTGAAAGGGGAAGCTGGTAAGATCTGAAGGCAGACCAAGAAATTATAATTGATGAATAAGAGGGTTTTGCTTGTTTTGTTTTTAAGACACAAAATTAATGAACTATTGGAAACTATAATAATGAAAATCAATGTAGGGAAAAAGGCATGTATACAATATCAGCAGCAAGAAGCTGAATATGAAAACCTGACAGAACAACAATTTCAAGAATTAGAAGAGAAATATTCTATATTCTTTTTAAGTAAATGTTTTAATAAATGTAGAAATCTAGAGGAAATAGACACTTTCTTAAGGAAATATGAATTAGAAATTACCATGCAAGAAAGAAAACAACATCTACATTTAAAAAATGTCATGGAAGATATTAAGGACATTTAATAGTAAATATAATTCAGATAAAATTTAAAGAGCTCATTAAAGAATAAGATAATGATAAATTAACCTAAATCCAGCCTTGCAATTTATTATCATATTGTTCATTCCTTCCTGAAATCATTTGAAGTAGTTGAATCATTAACTTTGCCATTTCACTAGTTTGTGGTTATTATTTTGTTTTTTTCTGTTTGTTCGTTGTTCATTTGTTTGTAAAATGTAGGTGGCAATGAGTGTGTATATTTGAGTGTAGCTTGTCAAAGGATTTTCTTTAACCTAAGCAAAGATTCACATTTTCACTTAACTCAAGTGTGAAGTTACCAGTGCTAAATTTGCATCCTCTCAATTCTTTTTAAATAAAGCCATGAGAAATTATCTTTAAAAATAATAGAATGGAAAATCAACTTATTTAGACTTTGAAAAGTGAAGAAATAAAAGTCATCTTCGCTTGTTTTTTACCTTTTTTATTTTTCTTGTCAAGCTTTGTATAATCAACCTCAATTCCAACTAAACTAAGATTCAGAATAAGTTCAGTGAAAATGGTATTAATTTCTGAGTTTCTTAAAATATCAATATTAAAATAAGGTTAACTTAAAGAGTTTTTCCTTAGCAATTATTACATGAATGTGTTCAGTACTTTTCCCTTATGTTCATTTCACTACGTCATTTACAATATTCATAGAAAGAAACTTCTAGTTCATGTTTTTTGAGAAGGAAGATTAATCAATTATTATGTATTCTAATATTATGCTTCCAAGATGTAAACCACAAATTATGTACTATTTAAGAAATGCATTCCAAAATAGAGCATTAAAATATGCCAAATCTGATCTGGGAAAAGTACATTATTCTTATAATGTATATGGCAATATACATTATTAGAGAGCTGTAGAGCTCTCAAAAGAAATAAATGGAAATATAGAAAGTTTATAGATTATTTTTCTTATTGAAAATAATTTAATTACTGGAAGGTTATGTTTTAGATTATATGCATAATGTATACCTTTTAAAATTTAGTTTATGTTTTTGTACATTTCTGAACTTTTAACATTTTTAAAATTTTAATTTCTTGAGATGACACTGGTTAATAAAATTTTATAAGCTTCAAGTGTATAATTCAATAATATATCATATGTATATTGCATTGTGTATTTATCATCCAAAGTTAAATTTTCTTCTGCCACCATATTTGACTCCTTTACCTTTATCTACCTCCTCCCTATTTCCTTTCCTCTGGTACCCACTAACCTGTTGTCTGTGTCCATTAGTCTGTTTGTTTGGCTTGCTCATTTGTTGCTTTCAGTTTTAATCTCACATATGAGAGGAGTCATTTGGTTCTCAATTTTTTCTGTCTGACTTATTTTCATTAGCTTGATAATTTTGAAATCCATCCATGTTATTGCAAATAGCAGCATTTCATCTTTTCTTATGGCTGGTAATGTTCCATTATACATATACTACATCTTTTTTATCCAATCACCTATTGAAGGGCACTTTGGAATTGTAAAGGGGAAAATATATCAAAAAGACATAACATTTATCAATATATACGCTCCCAATCAGAGAGCACAAAAATATCTTAAACAACTACTAACAGAACTAAAGAGAGAAACTGACAAAAATACAATTACAGTAGGAGACCTAAATGTCCCACTGACAGCTATGGATAGATCGCCAAAACAAAAAAAATCAATAAGGAAATATCAAGTTGAACTTCTTAATTGAAAATTAGCATATCTCGAGCCTGGATATTATAGGAAATATCAAGTTGAACTTCTTAATTGAAAATTAGCATATCTCAAGTCTGAGAAATTATTTATTTCCTGATCTAGATCATCTGATAAGAGAAAATACATGTAGATAAGTCAAGAAATTTAGAATGTGAATGCTAATGTATGACAAGTGAAAATAAAAATAGAGCCGAATGTGACAAGCCAAAAGTAGTTTTCAGTATATATTTTTTCATGTGTTCCAAAGTAATACTTCAAGGAAATATGGAAATACTTACAAATGTATGAAAAGTATTTCATCTTCTAGACCAAACTTACTAATTTACCTTAATTCATTCCAGGATTTTTGTGGGGGAAAAAAAAAAAAACAAATCAGTGTATCGATGAAAGGCTAATCCACACAAGGAACCTGGATCCCAATTTTTTATATATTTACTGTAGCACTCTAGAAACTTAAAATTTTGATTTCCAGTAAGCACAAACTCACCATTTACTAGCTCTCAGATATTAAGAGAAGAATGAGAAAGAGACAGAGAAGCAGAAAAAGAAGGGGGTTAGGGGTGGGGAAAAAGTCTATCTTATGGAGCCATATCCATTTCCATCAATTGCACTTATTAAAAATCTTGAAGTTATATTTGATGTCTAAACTGTTTCCTTTGCCATCGCATTTCTAAGATTCTTGAGAGCACTTATCATTACTGGAATTATTTTATTCTTCTTTGTCTCAAATAACATATAAGCTTATTTTGAGCAAGCATTTTTCTATCTTTTCAAAGTTTTACATTTACACACTATAATGAATATTTTTGAATATCTGAATTAATGAATAAATGGATGAAAGCATTTACTTTCTCAATAATATTCATATTTGATAAATGTGAAATAAATATGAAAGAAATTAAATCACACTAAAACACTTAAGACTAACTTTGTAAACTATTTTGCTTTATTCTTGAACAGACATATAATCAAAAATCAAACAAACAAAAAGTTATAAAACAGATTTAGAAATTTTAAAATGCATAATTCATGCATGAATGCTTGAACGGCTCTAAGCTAGATCATATCAATAAGAAAATGAACAGCTCAAAAATAATTTGTAATTTTTCCCGGTGTTATTAATAGATGAATTAAATAAAGCATTTTGCCTCAAAGCATCATCTTTATTCATTTATTCATCCATCCATCTATTCATTTAATAAATATTTACTGAGTGTTATGATGTTCTAAGTTCTGTATTAGAGAAAAGGACTCACTTTGAGATGCAGTGAACAATACAACACATCTCATGAAGCTTATCAAGCAATAATTCTAGTGAATATATAATTTAATAATAATTTTCTTGCAAGAATAAATACAATTAAAAGTACTAATGATAAGTCCCAGTGAGAAAAAATATTTTATATTTAATTGTTAATATTTTCTTGAGAACATCATTATCATTAACAGAGAGCAAAATGATGAGAATAACTTCACGAGATATATTCATAGAGACTAGCTGTTTAAATAATGTTTGAAAATCAACCCAAATGTCAAATAATGATTTAAAAGAAAACCCAGAAACTCTCCCACAACATAGATTAACACCTACGCTATAAAAATTTTGTTTTGAGGAACAGTTTTCTGACCTAAATGAAGTCATGCTTCCCAAAGTGCTATTTAAATTCATATTCTAAAGTTCTCTTTGTTAATTATATGTTAGGGGCACTCTCTTCATTAAATAACACCTAAATTTACAGATGATAAAGACTCCTCATTACATTTATGACTTCTGTAGCTATCTTTGTAGTCTCATTGGTAGATGAATCGTAAAGGTTAACAGTTTTTAGTCCAAGTCAGCAATTCAGAATTAACTTTTTTGATGAAATGAATATGCACTACTTATCTTTTCATTAAAATGCATTTCATTTATTTTAGGTCATTGCTGCTGAAAGTATTCATTGCAAAATAAAAGTATTAAGTAGCAATAAAATAACACATTTACTTAATAGGAGGAATGCTTGATTTATATCACACACTAAATTTTTGCTACTCAAATTATGTTTGCAGGTCAGGAACATATGCATCACTTAGCAACTTTCATTTTCATCAGATTCTAGGTAATACTCATGTTCTGGTCTATGAACCACATTTTGAGTAGCAAGGTTTGAATGAATGTAGGTATACACACTCTCTAAGGGGTATTTTATTTGCACTCTATATACTTTACTATAAAAATGCTTATCTATTTTCTTGCATTTACTGCAAAAATACTAAATTTTCGATTCTAAGTGGCAGCTTTAGTGGCTTCTCACACCTCAAGATTTAGGCAATGTTCATTTCAAAACTGGTCGTTTCATCATATGGCCAGTGGAGACAGTGGAATTGATTGTTTCTTCCATTACCATATGAGATCAAAATTGTGAAGAGATGAGTTTGATGCCTTCTCTGTCCAAGTGAATTTCTTTTTGTCAGAGAACAACCTATACACACTTTTTGAAAGGGAGACGTTAGTTACTCACATCATAAAAAGATATAAAAAGGAGAGATTGGTTTGCAGTAATAACTTTCAGATTTAGCTTTTTAACTATGTGAGAAATATATTCTCTACCTATGTATTTCTCAAACTAACAGATTAGACATTGGTGGAATATAGAAAAAGAAATGGGGGGGGTTAACAAATTAAAATATTTTATTTTAAAATTATTATTAATAATATACTTTGTCAAAAAAAAACTAGGAGGAATGCTAGATCTGATATGATACTAAGCACATATGAAAGCCAGAAAATATTGTCATACTAGGAATACGTAATATTGAAAAAATAATGACTAAGGATTTTCTACCATACTCAAGAAGCAAATATTACTAAATCCACACATAAAGATAGCATATTTGATAACGCCAGAAACAAAGTAGAATTCTCAACAGCCAGAAAAAAAACAGAGATTACCTGGAATAGAAAGAATGTTAGTGAAGTCATAATAGATCTCGACAGCACATATGAAAAAGAGAGGTCAATAAACGATTATCTTTGGATTATGAAAAAAATAAATCAGCTATTATTACCAATTTGCTTCTGCTAATCTTCAAGAATATAGTAGAGTAAAGATGTTGTATGCAAACAAAAATTATAGATTTTACCATTAGCAGGTACTAACAAGAAAACACAAGTAAATTTTTCACAAAGAAGGGATTGAAACTTATAAAAACTGCATTGGGTCGATAATGGTAAATTTATTAAGATAAATTTTTATTTTATAAAATGACATCAAATAAAACTAAGAAATTAGTGTTATTCAAGCAATCGGTAAGATTTATAATTGGAAAATTTGCCTTGGTTTCTACTTTTTTAAAAATATATATATAATCCATAGGTTGAAAGAAGTGAACAAAGTATCTTCTACTTTTGTCAGAATAAGTATACAATTTTAATTATGGATAAATATAATTTTATAAAAAATAGCTAGAACTGAGAATTGGGATAATTAAAAGGATAGAGTTCAGCACATATTGAGTGAATGAGTAAATGGGTGTGCAAAAGCAAAGATTCGAATTCCTTAGGCATGAAAGAAAAAGGTGGTTGAAGAAGAGAAATTTGAGATGAAAAGGAAATTCTAGAATGTTTAAGTGTTAGACTGGTTGCAATTTGAATTAATTATTTCAGATTAAAGAAATAATTTGTAATCAGGTGAACCAACATTTGTTGCCCTTCTTTAAGAAACTACTGAAATACTGACATATTCTAGGGGAAGATTTCTAAGCAAAACATAGGTAAAGTTATAATTTATTTAGTATAATGTTTTCTTGAGCACAATGGCTACAAAAAATGAGTAATGATTGAATTAGTTATGAGGAGATAAGAAAATATTAGCAGAAGTCATCTAGGAAAAAAAGATTTTTTTTTTTTGTATTGTGATTGAATTTTATCATTGTTTAGGAATAATACAGAAGTCACTTTTTTACCTTTCCGTGGTACTGGTTGAGTGAGTATACAGGGTGATTGAGCCATCCTGTGAAGGAGAACAAGCCTTAGAATGATGATGTTACAAAACACAGAGCATTGCTGAGTTACAGAATCAAATATATTTGATGCTAATCCACCTCTAGCACTTACTTTATATTAGTCAACTGACCATCTTTATTGTTTAAGCATGTTTAACTTGGCTCTGGGCCCAAGTTGTAAGTATACTCGTGATTGTCTGAAATAGAGTTCATAGTAGACAAAAGAGTTGAGCCGCTCATGGAGTCAAAGTAGCCAGAGGTTTAAAAAACTTTCTACAGTGGTGTAGAAGTAACTGAAGATATATGCAGAGGAAACTGGTCTGATAATGTGGGGTGGTGAAAGTAAAGAAGCATAGAATTTGGAGAAGAAGACATTTAATTAATTCTAAAGACCCATCTAAATAGCTTGGTGTTTGTGAATTGGGTATGTATATTTGTTGCTTGTTTGTTTTTTGAGATTGCTTTTTTTTTTTTTTTTTTACTGGGTTTATCTACCATGAATGAAAACTCTATAAACTTACAAAAGATTTTTTTTTGCTATTAACTTCTTGAATTTCAGGCTAGGCAGGTTTATAGAGGCATAATATATGGAAAGTAGAGACTTGTTGCCTCTGGTACACAGTAGAAGAATTATTGCTGTTCACTATACTATTCAACATTTCTTTTGTTCTCATATTTTCCCCCATTCTTATTAAAATTTTTGTTTCCATTGTCAAAGTAAAAATTTCCCCAGACAAAATTAAATAAACAAAGAAGACTTTATTTAGTGTTGTTGCAATATAGGAAAAAAGTCAGAACTCATTCTGAGCTCAACTCAACTAACAGAAGAAAGTTGGAGTATTTTTAAGAGCCGGAGTAGAAGAATTTTAAGCAATGTGTGTCTGGTAATTGGCATGACCATAAAGAAAAGTAAACTTCCTCTTATTGCCATAACAAGAGGTAGCTTTATGACTTGGAGCAAGGCTGTCAAGTAATTAATCTCCTAAACCCCTTGCCTCACCTTCCCACTTCCCACATAAAGTAGGGATAGAGTCAATACTGTCTGTGAGCATTGTGTTTCAAAGGAATGGCTTCCAGGCCCTTGAAAAAGATAATTCTAGATTGTAAGAGTATTTTTAAAAGATTTACATTTCAGAGATACAAACAAAGAATTTACAATTATATGTTTCCTAAAATAAATGCTCTAAGAAATGAAGGTCATTGGGCTAGAAATAGGAAGAGGCCTGTCTGAAATTGTCTGAGTGGAATATTAAGGTTCTCTTTTATATCATCTAACAAGTAGTGACCAATAAAACATGGAAGTCAGTGTATAACCTTCTGGGAGTTTTTCTTTGCCAGTATTGTAGCTGATGCTTTCAGTGACGTGGTAGAATTATCACTTCATAGCATCTCATATGGCCTTGGATTTTGAGTAATTATGTAGAAAACAACTCAACCACTGACATGAGTTGGACATGAAGAAAGAACAAAATATATATTTATTTTAAACCACTAATATTTTGAGTTCCTTTAATACTGCAGCATGATCTGACATTGCCTGACTAATATAGACATTGGTTTTAGGAGTAGAGTGCCATCTCAACAAACTGGAAATGTGTGACACAAACTTATCAGTTGGGAGTGGTGGGAATAATTAACAGAAGCTGGAAAGATTGCACCATTAAGCCAGAGCAGAATATTTGATAATGCCATGTCTGTGAAACTCTTGTGAGGCTGATTGCATGTCCAATTATTTTGTAGCTCTAGGGGAAGAGGTCAAAAACAGAACATTAATGTTTTTGGTTGTTATTGACTGAATTTTATCAGGTATTACTAGAAAGAGATAAGATAAGGAAATAATTTGACTTTTGAAAAGCAGAAATGAAGGGAACTAAAAACATTCTGGAACTTTGGACCTTGATGCTATGAATAAACTCAAACAGTAAGAGATAAATGATAAAGGTTTTGAGAGACAGCACTTTATCAAAACTCAACATTTTGGTAAAGATAAAAATAAGAGTGTAGCCTTTCCATTTATTTCAAAAATTCTCTGAGGATTCAAATACCTAGAAGAAAAAATCAAATTAAGGATATGAAGGACAGTTAAACCTCAAAATTGAATAAATTGATTTAGAGAAAATCAGGCTATAACTTTTTACCAAAAGCCCAAATTTCAGTTTATCAGATTCAAATTTAAAGACAGTTGAAAAGTGAAGTTTATATACATATGTACACATATATATTATGTATGATATGTATTACATATGATATATATCAGATATGAAAATTATATCTTAATATAAACAATAGATATGAAGATTAGCTAGCATATGCAATAGGCCAATATCAAATAGATAAAAATTTTATTCTGCTTTGAGAGAGTTATATTTATAAAGCAAGTACAAACCTGAAATAATGATTTTAAAAAATGCTGTTACTATTTTAGACTTTTGCTTCTTCCCTCAATTTCTTTAATTGAACATGAATTTGAAAAGTTAAACGAGTCCAAAATAGGCACATTCCCTCAAGGGAAGTCAAGAAAAATAAGGAAAAAGAAGCATTTCTATGAGCGCAGGGCCAGGGCCATAGAAAACAATGTATCATAGAACAAATCCTATACAGCAGAATCTGGATCTAATTAATGAATTTTCACCAACACTATTGATTGTAAGGCCCACTCACAATGCCTATTCAGGAGGAGTTCAGAAATCCTATAGTCCTCTGACTGTTGAGAGTCTTCCACACTTCCCTTTCTGAAAAGGAGAATTTTGTGCAGACATTATTTTATCATTGAATATTTGAAGTTTGTGAAAGGACGACAACTTGTCATTAGTTCAAAGTTTTTCATATTAGGAGCTACAGTCAGACCTGTTGTTGAAATTAGTACAAACCACACAGACATTCTGTAATATGAGCTACTTACAGTGACTAAATGTTTTTTTTTTTTCTTTTGAGGATGATTGACTATATATTTTATGTTTAAAAATTGTACAAAAATATAAACAAAGGAGATATTTGGCAACAAAACATGAATAAAATATGATATTTATCAAATAATTTATTTGAAACTACATTAACCAGTCCTTTTGCATTTGAGTGCCGAACTGACTTACGACAATTAAGGCCAGTGAAATACGAGGCAAAGTTTCTGAGTACAACTCTAAAGCTTTATTTTCCCCCTGACAAGGTACATTCTAAGGTCACATTATTGAGATGCTGGTATTAAAAATGAATCTGTCTGAGTCTTTGGGTGACTTCACAAAATAAAGAAACCTTTCAATCATAGCACATAGTTCCTACATTGGGCATGTGGTTTGAAAGGGAAATGAGCACTTAATCCTCTGAGTCTGGGGATGAGTTTTTCCTCAGCATAACATAGATTATCTGGTAAGTACATACTTGATTGGCTGAAAAGACACATATTTGAAAGGTAGATCAGTGATCCATGCTCATGTTTTATTATATTCTGAAATCAGTCCCTTCTTCCAAAACATGTACATGGATAATCACTTTGTGCTTACTAGTATTGAAATCTGATCCCCCCCCAAAAAAAATCATACTAAATTAAACAGGATTGTGAACTAATTGGAATTCTCAACTAATTTAAGGATGTGAACCACATATCACGGTGAAGTGCTGATCTGGAAAATGATAGTTGTTATCCATTCTCCTTAAACACCATCAGCTCTATGTAATATTTTATTTTATTGGAAATGGTGTAATATAAATTAATATAAAACACTACTCTAATATGGGAAATATTGAAAGATAGCTACTTGAAAATAAATCGATTGACATAACAGAGATGCTGGTATTAAAAATGAATCTGTCTGAGTCTTTGGGTGACATAACAGTGTCTCTATATTTTCCTTGAAGTCTGTTTATATTTTTATTTTATACATATATTTTTCACATTACTATATTAATATACATTTTTTAATATTTATGAGTGTTATAAGTAAAAATATTCCACAAACCAGATATATAATAACTTACATAAATAATATATGTATTTTTGCAGATAAAGAGTTGGCATACAACTGTTCAGCAATATATATATAACTGCTAAAAAACTCTATATGGTAGACATTCTATGATTCAAATTTCTTCTTTAAAGTAAATGAATAGTATCAAACTTTTTATGATTATTTAACATATTGATAAACTGCTTTCTAAAGAATGAACATAGTATACAGTTATTTATGACGAATACTTTCTTCAGTTTTATTCTTTTTTGACAACATATTGATGTACTTATTGATCATAACATTTCAGCAAGTCTTAGCCTGAAACTGAATTCTATTTGTAACTTTTCTGACTCCTGTCTCTACCTGTCTCTCTACACACACACACACACACACACACACACAACACACACCACACCCCCACACACACACTTATCTTCTCTTTTTCTTCCCTTTCTCCTTCCCCTCCCCACTTCTTTCTTTAATTTTTTCTTCCTTTCTTCCTTCCTTTTTCCTTCCTTCCAGTTTTTCTCCTTCCTTCTTTCCTTTCTTTTCTGTTTTTTTTTTTTTTTTTTTTTTTACCTGTAAACAGTCTTTATCCTTTTCCCATGTATTTTCTATTTAGAGCTATATAAATGTGTATATAGGTAAAAATATATGCTACATTACTGGATGCTACTAACCCTACTCTGATCTTGATTAATATTATATATCAATTTCTAAAAAGAAAGGCCAAGCATATATTTTCTGAATACTACCTGTTGTATATTCTTAACTAAAACAAATTCATTAAGATTTTTTGTTTAGTTTAGTTTTATTTTTTCTCTATGTGTTTTAGATAGAGTTTCTTCCAAAATAAGGCTAGTGTTCCAAAATTTATTTAAGAGAGCAATTGCATGTATCAGAAGTGGAGGACTTGGCAAAATGAAACAGGCCGGTAGAGCCAGGCAAGCCAAGAGAGCACTACTGGAATAGTTACTGCTCTCAGTTATAAGGACTCAAGCTTGCAAAGGAACCTCTCAGGAGCTCATGTGAAAACATTCTAGAAGTGTCCACTAAATAATTTGGCTCTCATCCTCCATTGGTTAAGAACTTACAAGTGTCGTAAATAATATTTATAAGTAAGTGTAAATAGATTTGATGCATCTTTTAATTAGTATTTTTAATTTATGGGAAAATTAGAAATTGTGTATATGACTATAATATAAACTTAAGTTCAAAGGGTATAGCCAATGAAAAACAAGCAAACACAAACTCATAGACACAGACAACAATTTCGTGGTTACCAGAGGGAAAAGGGGTGGGACAAAAGGGTAAAGGGGGTCAAATATATGGTGACAGAAAGAGAGTTGACTTTGGGTACTGAACACACTATACGATATACAGATGACGTATTGTAGAATTTTACGCTTGAAACCTATACAATTTTATTAACCGATGAAATTTAAAAGAAAATAAAAATTAATTTTATTTTTTAAACTATTTTAAAAATATTCTACCTGAAGTAGTCAGAGAAATTAATGCATCATTTCTTTATTTAATGATTCAAGCACTATGTTACTATAAGGTGTTATTTAATATGCTAATAAGAGATTTAGCATTGTTAATGACCATAAATTTCTTCAAAGAGGGCAGTATTTTTTTGTCAATTTAAATTAAATTCCTCACAATTTTCCCTTGACATATTTAATCACTTGCAATTGCACTGCTGGTATAGCAAATCAAAATGGACTGGATCACAGATTCAGTATAAGTCACTCTGTCTCACATGACTATATAATTCTGTTTGCTTTAAAAACAAAAACAGAGATTTTATAATTATGATTCTTAATGTTGTACAATCATTTGAATTAGAAGAGTAATTGAAGGATTATGTTTATTGCATTCTACCATCCATAAAATAATGCAAACACAATAAACATGTACATTTCTGAGGTGTCTAAACTGAAGTCAATGTGGCAAAATAGTTACTGGAGAAATTGGTAACAGACAAGGTTACCTAGTAAAATGTGATTAAGAATTGTTAAGAATATGTATGCAAGTTTTTATAAACCATATGATACTATGAAGCCCCGTTCTAAAACTGTAAAATAGATTTACAAATGATTAATGTGTATATAAATCACAAATGATATTCCATTTCACCTTGTTCATAGTAACATAAATGTTCTGTACACGCCACACTCTTTAATAAGCCTATAGCCTATATAGTCTCTAAAACAGGAAATATTTACATTCTGAATTAGAAGTTTTAAATAAGAACCTCAAATCACATAAAAAATATGTTTGTAAAGTTAAAAATATAACATGGACACAACTGAAGGATATTTAAGGATAAGGCTTGTATGGATAGAGGACAGGGTGCATGTTTGTCATGACCACCTTACAACTATTTAGTTAGAATTTTGTGCAGAGTATACGACAGGAAAAGAAGTTTGCTTCAGGAGTACTTAATACATTTTGAATAGCATGTTTAACTTACCTTTAGGAATAGAAAAACAAGAAAATATGTAATCACTTTTCTTCAAATAATGAACACAAAGCTATTACTTATACTTATAGAATCGTAAATTCAAATTTTTATTCAAATGTTTGTTGTATACAATGTTACCTTTAAACTAACAGATTTAGATGATGCAGAGTCAGAATTTACTCTTAGCGTTAATTGTAGTAATGTAAGATGCATCCCTCCAATGGAGAGACAACGTGTCTTAGTCTAGTTATGGGCAAAAATAAGAAGTTGATGCCCACTATTACTGATATGATTTAATTATTTCTTGGGAGTTGCACTAATTCATATTGAAAGAGATGAAAATTTGGATTATCAGTAGTTGATAAAATTGCCTCCCTCTAAAACTTAAAGAATCAATTGCAAAGCTATTATACCTAGAAATAAGATTCACTAAATGCCCACTTACATAGTAAAAATACAAAAATCAATATTTATTTGTTATTCATGTTTTAGGTATCAGGTTAAATATGATCTTCCAATTGAAATTAGAAATAAGCTCTTACATCACTCACACAGCTTCTACTTTACCTCCAAAGTTTTGCCACCATGGTAATATTGTAATTATTTGTGTAATAGCTTTATAAAAATATAAATTTAATATTTCAACCTAACACTAAAGGAATTTTTAAAACATGACAAAGTATTTCTAAAATTCACTTGGAAAAATAAATTAGTGTCAATAGTTAAAAACATTTATGTAAAGTAATATGAGAAGTGAATAGATATACCACTATCAATTAACTATATTACCATTTCAACTGCTTAAAATGGTGTGACACTGGCTCAGGAACAGAAAAATATCTCACATAGTAAAACAATTATATATTTGAGTCAGCAAATAAATGAGAAAAGAATACTGGCTTTGAATTTCAATATCTCAATTAAAAAAAAAACTTGTTTTTACTGAATAATCTAACATATACATTTTCCAAACCTATTAATAAAAAAATAAATAATTTTAAATGAGGTGTTAAATTTAAAGCACAATGTAGTTTTCTCAATATGAATTTTTGAAAATTTATATTGGCATTAAACCCATTCTCATCAGTAGTTTACCTGTTTTTTCCCACTCTTCACTATTTTGTGTCTTCTGTCCATTTATTATTATTGAAATACCTGCAATAGTTGTACAAGTTATCACTAGTGTGTGACTAGGCAGTGATATTTCGAAGGCAATGGCAGGTAAAAGTTAGGGCAGAGAGTCAGTATATTTCAATATATTTTACAAAGACACACATACAGACACACAGATGCACACACACATACAGCACTACAATCCATAAATGAATGAATATCTTTGGTTTCACTCTAAAGTTATAAGTAACTTGAGAATATACAGAGTGATTGCATTTGTACGTTTGAAGATAATTTCAGACAATTGCTATAAGATGTCTTTGCCATCAAGTTTTTCTGAGTTGAAAACAATATAGGAGATGTTTTGCAATGAAATTAATTATGTAGATCAGGAGATTTTTGTTATATTTCAAATTAAACATCTGGAGACCAGATTTCTAAATGAGAAACTTTTAAAATAAAATTATTAGTAATATTTGCACTTACAGAAACTAATAGAGAGATTAAAAGTACAACAGATATAAATTGAAAAAACATGCATTTTTTTTGCCATGGATCATTTAATGTATTTTTACTTCAAATCTTATATTTTAATAAACATTCTTATATTTGTTTTATAATGAAAGATTTAAAATGCCACACCACTTTGAATTTTTTTCTCACAACCTCAAACAGCACCTAAATAAATAAAATTTATCTATAAAAAAGTTTTCTATTTCTATTAAGGCTATAAGTTGGAAAATTGCAAAATCATGCTCTGTTTAGTATTTTATTTGCAAGTACTGACGCAGTTAGATAGATGGAAAGAAAGACAGAGAGAGAGCTCTTCAAACAACTGATAGCTAAAAATGCATGGATATTATGCATTTTTTAAAATTAAGAATACTTATAACTAGTAATTATTGGCATTTAGAATCTTAAATTTATTTTCTGCTTGGAGAACTTTTCTCTTCTGTGTGAAATAATGCTGATTTTCGATTTTACATTTTACGTATGAACAATATGTGCATTTTTGTATCTTTCTATTAAACTAATTATTATAAAGTACAGGTAATGTGAGCTGAATCAAGAATAAGGATAATAATTCTTTTTGTGAATCAAGAATGTATTTCAAACCCTCTGTCCATCAAAAAAAATTAACATTTTAATATACATTGTTGGAATATTTATTTAACAATCTGGAAAATACATATAATTTAACTTTTTGTTTTGTATTATTATACCTATAGCATATTAAGTATGTATTAAACCATAAATTAGAAAAATATACATTAGAATATAAGTTCAAATATATTCTAAACCTAAATGCAACTGTGTAATAATAAAAAGACTCATAGAAATATATTTTATTACATACCATTATTACCTTCTGTACATGTCATTTATAATAAATAGAAAAAAAAACAATCAACAAATTTGATCAGCAGTCAGCAAACTATAACCTGCAGGCCAGACCCAACCCATTGTTTATTTATGTTCTGTCTATGAACAAAGAAAGCGTTTTAGCACTTTTAAATATTATTTAAAAAAATAAAAGAGGAGAAGCATAACTCCCTATTTCCTTAAGTGTGAGTCATATATATTGACTTCCCTCTTAAGAGGACAATATGGAAATGGGGAAAAAGACTGACTTCACAGTGTAGAAAGCTAACAAACACTATCTCAGTTTGGTGATCAGGATTAACATCAACAACCATAAATCATGTTGATAGTGTGAACTCTTGATATGATGTGATGAAAATAGCAACTTACTTCTGTGATTTTTCCATTCTCATACTCCTATCTCTAGTCTAATAATGAGAAAAGTATTAGACAAAGTCCGGTAGCAGGGCATATTTCAAAATACCTCCAAACTTGTGAAGTCATGAAAACAAGGAATGTCTGAGGAACTGTTACAGACAGGAGGAGCCTAATAAGATGGGACAAATAAATATGATGTGGTATACTGGATAGGATCATAGAAGAAAAAAGGACATTAGGGAATGATTAAGAAAATGTAAATTAACTATGAATTGCAATTCATGATACTGTGTAGATATTGGTTCATTAATTGTAAAAAATGAACTATATTAATGTAAGATGAAAATAGGAAAGACTGTGCAGAAGGCGCAAGGGAACTCTGTACCATCTGCTCAATTTTTCTGTAAATCTAAATCAATTCTGAAAAATAAAGACTAATAATAATAATAATAGACCATAAGACAGAAAAAAACATTTGGCTCACAAAACCTAAAATATTTATCATATGGCTCTTTTTAGAAAATGTTTGCTAATGTCTGAATTAGATTTTTTAAAATACTACATTTATTCATCAGGTTAGGATAAATTAAGGTGAAATAATAATCCCAAACCTCAGAAATTTAGTGAAGATTAAGTAGGAAAAAGTCCTAGGTTTTCCTTTTAATAATTCAATTTCAATCAAGCTCCTTTTTTACTAATCTTACTAGACTATGTTGAAATTGTATTTGAATGTCTGTCTTGCCCACCACAGTCAAATCTTTGAAGGAAAATATGCCTACTTATGTCTCCATTATCAAGCGTACTAACTAAAACATAGAATGGATGAAAAAATATTTATTGAACAGAACTAAAGTTTTTAAGTATAACTTAAGGAAAACATGACTTCTCAGCAGCAGGAGGTCATATATTATAAAGAATTATCGTGCTGAAATCTGCAATGGAGAGCAGCCTTCAGAGTACAAAACAGAAGTAAGTACCGCAGGAAAGAAATGAACAGTCAGTTTTACAGAGTTCAGGTTTTCCAGAGGTAAACCAAGTTTCAAATGGCTGAGAGGACAACTTATTAACTCTGTGACTTTAAGATGTACTTTTTTTTTGCACCTCATTTTCATCATATTTTTTAATATAGATAACAATATTTACTATATAAGAACATTATGATGAATAAATGAATTTAGGCCTATAACCTCCTCAGGGCTGTCATAGATACAGCAAATTTAAAACATGTTAATTTTACTACATTGTAAGAATAAGGTAATTACTCATATCTATAAAATCGTCAATGCTAAGTATATACTTAATCTTATATTAGGTGGGTGATATTTGTTGAAATAAGTTTAATTAAGCAATAATACTTTGGCAAAATAATATTGTATGCAATCCTATATTTTTTGTGCATAAGAATTTAATGCTGTGTAAACTTGTATGTCCAAACAAATGCAAATTGTAAATATATTTTTTAAGACATAGAAGAATATTATTCACATGCCATTTGATTTGCTGGCATTATTTCCAAAGAGCAATTGGATTTGTCTGACTTATGCTTAGTTTTTATGAAATAGCTATAGAACTGGAAAAAAAAAAGCCTTCTCACTGTCATTCAAACCTTCCTTAAAAATTAATTTAGGAATCATGATATTCCTGAGAAATGTTTTTCTTTAAGGAATTTATACTTATATTTCAACGATATATATTTTTCAAATAAAAGTATTGGCATGGCATCAAATTACAGATTTGCTTCTAAACTGTAAAAAAGTGATACATACAGTTTTTTAAAATAGTCACTAATCTCACTAATATTTTTCTGTTTTTAAATAGTCTCTGTGTTAAAGTTATATTTCTTAACATTTACATTACTCTCTCAGGAAAGTAATGTAACATAACATTTAATTTATCACTTTTTTCTTTGGTAAACTGAAATTATATCTCTTACAGTAGAGGTAGCTTCAAAAACTAACTCAATAAAATTTTATATTATTTTATTTATATTAATATTTAAGTGTAGTAATAATTATTACATATATGTTTGTGCAGTTATTTTGTTGATATGCTAAATTAAATTTTCAATTTTAATTTAAATACTTGTTTTTTATTTAATCCTATTGGGAAACTGACATTCCTGAAGTGATTCATATTAAAATATAGTAATAGATTTCTCTAGCACATCATAGTTTGCTCTCCAATAGCCTTCTGACTTTGAGAAAAATTTAAAACTTTTTGCATATATATTCAATAATTAGAGTAATTTTTATGTAAATAAAGTAATTTCACTTAACATACTAGCTCTAACATATAAAGTATCAATTTATTGAATTTTGTTTTGTGGCATTTAGTGAAGTTAAATTATTACATCTTTTTTTTTTTTTTTTTTTTTTTTGGCTAGGCAGTGCTTGGTTGACCTCACAGATTGCAAGGAACTTGTCAGCTTACAATCTCTTATTTTTAATTTATTTTTTATGCCTTCAGCACCTGGTCTTCCGAATTGGTCTCCCGTTCAAATACTAACCAGGCCCAAACCTGCTTAGCTTCTGAGATCAGACAGGATTGGGCTTGTTCAGGGTAGCATGTCCATAGACTCAAATTATTATATTTTATCGAAAAGATTTAAAAGTGTATGAAAAAGAAATGTTAAACATTTATAGTATCTTCTTTCAACTATAAAGAGGATATGTTTTGCATGTTTTGTCTTTATCACAAATTGAATAAAAGCATTAGATATAAATATCAAGGAATAAATTTTTTAAATTACTGAATGAAGTATTTAAAACTAAAAATGTATATGTACATGATTTTTTTTTTGTCAAATATGTATTGTGCTCTTTTTGTCTAAATTTGATCGAGAAAATGAAACAGAGAATAGTCTTTGCATCATTAGTTATATGGTCTGATCTTCTATATTATGGGTATTTACCAAATAAATAAAAGAAAGAAAGCAAAGCAATAAAAATGTTTTATTGAAAAGGTCTGAGACCTGAGATATGGAAGCAATTTTACCATTCTGTCCTTATACTTCCTCACCTTTCCCAAAGTAACTAGCAAATTTAAAGCCTTGTGCAATGTCCCTGGGCATTCAAATCCATTTTAAAATTTCTTTTTTAATTATTTAAATTATTTATGCCACTCATTCATGGAAGAACACAAGTAGAAAACCCAGAACCCACAACGGAGATGCCCTTCAGTAGGTGAATGCATAAATAAACTGTCGTGCACTCCAATAATGGAATTCATGCTAAAAGAAATGAGTTATTAAGTCATGAAAAGACATGGAGAAAACAATCAGTAAATGCATTTTACTGATTGAAATAAGCCAATCTTGAAAGACGGCATTATTCCAAATACATGACTCTTTGTAAAAGGCAAAACTATGGAAATAGTAAAACATCAGTAATTGGGAGAGGGGAAAGGATGACTAGGAAGAGCACAGAGGATTTTCAGGTTAGTGAAAATATTCTGTATGATACCAGATGATGAATATATGTCAATATACATTTGTCCCAACTCACAGAATTTACAACACAAAGAGTGAACTATAATCCTCATACGCTGTTGATGGGATTGTAAATCAGTACAGCCACTATGGAAAACAGTCTGGAGGTTCCTCAAAGGATTAGAAACAGATCTTCCTTTTGACCCAGCAATTGCACTTCTGGGTATTTATCCGAAGAAAATTAAAACAGTAATTCATAAAGATCTATGCATCTCTGTGATCATGGCAGCACTATTCACAATAGCTAAGATATAGGAACAACCTAAATGCCCTCAGCAGATGATTGGATTAAGAAGTTATGGTTCATATATACCATGGAATATTACTCAGCCATAAAAAAAGAAATATTACCATTTGTAATGATATACATGGACCTAGAAGTTATTATGCTGAGCAAAATAAATCAGAGAAAGATAAATACCATATGATTTCACTTATACGCAGAATCTAAGGAACTAAAAGAAAAAACTAATCAAAAACAGACTCACAAATGTTGAGGACAATCTGGTGATGGCTAGAGAGGTGGATGAGGGTGGCGGAGGTGGGGGACTGGGAGAAAGCGGTAAATGTTTAAGGAAGTACAAATTAGTAGTTGATAGATGGTTATGGAGATGGGAAGCATGGCATAGGGAATGCAGTAATGTAATGGCTATGTGTAGAGCCAGAGAAGAGAAAGAGTAATCAGCGGAATTGTTTCATAAACTATATAAATGTCTAAAGAATGTACTGTATACTTGAAACTAATAATAATAATAATAATAATAATAATAATAATAATAATAATGAACTGTAATGTAAACTATGGACTTTGAATGATAGTGATCAGTCATTATAGGTTCATCAATTGTAACAAATGTACCAGTCTGATGGGGTATGTTGGTGATGGAGAGGTTATGCACATGTCAGAGCAGGGAGTACATGAGAAATCTCTGTACTTTCCCTTTAGTTTTGTGGTGAACTTAAAAATGTTCTAAAACATAAACTCTTTAAAAGAAAACCTCAAGAACCCTGGATAATTTTGGACCTTAGTGCAATGCCTAAATTTCAAACACAGGTTAATTTTTGTTTTGAAAATCAAAGCAAGGGACTGATGAAATATGGTTAAAATAAATAAAATTAGAAAATTAAATAAAATACTCAAAACTAATATTTATTTCCAGAGTAATATATTTTCAATGACTCTCATAGGATTTTATTCATCTTTGCAATTATGAGAGTATTAAATGTGTTAATCATCAATAAAATGGTTAAATATATTGTGAAGGACATTGCCTAAAATAGCCAGTTATGATTTAGAAAATATTTTATGGAATTGCTGAAAAACAATATAATAATCTAAAGTGTCCACTGATTTTCATTTCATATGCCATAAGGTTTATAATTATTCTTTTTACTTGAAACCAATATCACCCAATAATTTTCATTAAAAAATAATTGTCGATATAATTATTATCTCAGTTAGTTTTGCTTATTTTTATACTTGCCACGTTCACTTCCTGAGCTCCTATTTGATACTCAATTCACACTAATAACATATCTACCTCTACATGCTTCCAAAATAATTTGAAATCTCAATAATTTTGTTAACCAATATTACCCCAATAAATTTATTTTAAAATAAAGGGAACCCAACAACCATCATGTTGAGAATCGCAATGTCAGTGTATCTGTTGTCTCACTTTATAATCTTTTAGTAGTTTTTGTCCAAGTGGAAATTTTTTTCTAGTTTCAAGTTCCTGTTACTGTTGATTTCTGTGTTGTGCTACTTAAATGTAATTTTCAAGTTGTCTTCATCCTAATTATCCTCAATGAATAAATAATTAAAAATCTAGGGTGGAAGAACCCAATGCATGTATGCAATAAATACTATTATTATAGGCTATTAGGTATTTATTAGGATGTTTTATATCCATTTTATTTGAGCATTATGTGACATGTGTTAACTTACTGTTTCTTACTAAGCGAATTTCAAATATATTGTGCAGAAGTGATTTTTTTTGTAACAATGCTATGCCTTTTACATAGTGTAGTCAATAAAAGATTATTCAATTGAATGGATTAGGCTACTAAACTGTATGGTTCAACCCCTTAGTACCATTTTATACTAGATTTTATTTACAGAAGTATGGTTTATTTAGCATATACTTTTGTAAAAGTTTTTTGTTTGTTTCTCTTCTGTCATGTAGAAGCCGTGATAAACTACTGATAGCATTTCTTTAATATGTAAGTACATTTTATCTATTATACACAGTTAGATGATTACCTTATTTTCCAGGACTTACATTTGGAACATTAAGTTATGTGATATAACTGCCACAAACTAAAATTATTCATTTGTAAAAGCTATTTAATCATTGATAATAAAGGAATTTAAAGTAAATACAGAAGAAGTAGAAATCAACATCTGAATGTTATTTTGTGCTCTGTAGAAAGACAGTTTATTTTACTGAGCTTTCTTGAGTCATATTACTACTAAATTGAATGATTCTGAAACTCCTAGTTTTCAACTCACACAGTGCCATACTCTACATATACCAGAAACCATTTGAAAAAAATTTTGGAAAACTAGTGGGGAAAAAAAATCTAAACTTAAAAAATATATTGGTGTTCATATTTAATTTTATCCTTGATTGTAGATATTTCGCTATTTTGATCTCTTCACATTAAATCATGGTGAATAAAAGTTCATTCATCTACAATAAATCTTATTAAGTGAAATTGGATATAATTTCATGCAGACTCAGAAAAATGCATGTGCATTGATATTTTAGAGTATTTGATGGAAACTTGTTTTAAGTAGGTTGCAATAATCCAATTTCATTTTGACAAGTTACTGCTAAATGTCACTCAGGGATACCTTAAATATTTTCAACTTTGGAAATACAATCTTAAAGTTAAAAGAAGATAATTTATATTATATATGTCAAAACCATTTGTTCCAAATTTGAGAAAACCATTGAACAGACAGGATAAATAATGATTTTAGTCACATAGCTCCAGAGATGTGAACTTAGGAAATAATTTTTTGATGTGACCATATTTTAATGCATGTTGCTCTGCAGCATGAAAGCCATAGAAAGAGAAATTTGGGAGTAGAAATGAATCTTTTAAATACAGGTTAAGGAAACTTTTCCAAAAAGGAATTGTGACTTAGAGATCCTTTCTTTTTCTTTCCTTCTTTCCTTCTTTCTTTCTTTCTTTTCTCTCTTTCTTTTCTTTTCTTTTCTTTTTTTTCTTTTCTTTTCTTTCTTTCTTTCTTCCTTTCTTCCTTCCTTCCTTCCTTCCTTCCTTCCTTCCTTCCTTCCTTCCTTCCTTCCTTCCTTCCTTCCTTCCTTCCTTTCTTTCTTTTCTTTCTTTCTTTCTTTCTTTCTTTCTTTCTTTCTTTCTTTCTTTCTTTCTTTCTTTCTTTTTTTATTTCTCTTTAGCCTCTACTCCAAGGAGATTATCAGTAGATCCTTATGTATTTATCAATCTGAGATTATAAGAAACCATATCTTCTTGGAATGACTCAATGAGTAATAGCATTGAGTTTTCTTATTTAATTATTGGAGAGAACTCTGAGCTCATTGCCTCAAAGAAGAAGTTACAGGGTTGTTCAGTGATGCCACAGGGATATTCCTGTAAATTATTTTCAGTAAGTTTTTAGATAAAGTCCTCAAGATCATTTAACTCCCTACCAGCTTAGGTGACATTTAAGCAATAAAAGAGCTTTGATCATAATATGGGTGTAGCATTTCAGAATTGAGAGACATTGAGGATCCTAAGAAGTATACTTTAAGAATAGCCAACAGAACTGGATTCAAAATCAGTAGAATCCTCAAAATGTACACGTATAGATGAAAAAGCCAATTTACAATGTCATTCATAAGAGCATGTTAAAGATTTTTTTTCAAGATCTATGCCATGTTAAAAAAATAATGTGAGTAAATGAGATTAATTCCTTGCACTATTAATCATCCATTTCCAATTAAATAAGAGGTGTTAGTATAGCTGATAATATATTAGATACTATGTAAACAATAGTAAATAAGCTATAGCCTTACCCTCAATTATTTCAAAATACATAGAGAAATGTACAATTAAAAGTCAATATATTATAATAAGAAATATAATGAAAGAAAGTACAGAATAAAGAGAGAAATCTTTGGATGAGTTTTTAAAAAAGCAATATGAATTTTCCTACTGTGTAATGAGGCAGTAGAATTCTAGTGACAGTGATGCAAATGCTCATTTCTAGGTGGTTGATAGAGAGACTGAAGAATTTAGAAAATGGCCTGGATAGACTCTGACATTTTAATTTGAGCCCCCTTACCTAAAGAGAGTAGTAGTAGATCTTTTCTATCCTGAATAGTAAAGTTGAGGTGGCCTAACACAAGGGATGCAGATTTTAGAATAGTGACTGAAAATGTTTTTTGGTAACATTAAAAGAAAAAATGGGATGTAAGAGCTAATATAATCTATGACTTAAAAAAATACTTTGTATCATTAAAAATGAAACAAGTGGTTGAGTTATTAAATATACAGAAATAGTATAGGTAGAATATATAGAATATAGAATATAGAAAGTCTTTAGACTTTCCTCTGACTTTCTCAGCCCTTTTTCTCATGCTGTTTCTAATTCAAAGGTACTTCCATTCTGCAACATCCTGTGTCTATGACTTCATTGTCCATTCAGTTTCTACACTGATCATGAGCTTTTTTTTAATCTGATTTGTTTTTATTGGTCAAATTATTACAGATTGTTGCCAGATAGGCCTGTCAAGTATTGTCCTTGAAGTCAGTTGCTGTGATTATCACAAATGTCATTTTCTAGTGCCAAGTATTACGTTTGTGTGTGTGTTTGTTTTTGCAATGAAATTATCATTTTATAAAGCTTGCTAAAATATATCTATATTTTCTAATCACAGAGAGCAAGTAGTCCATTTTGTAAATGTCCCACATTGCTGTATCTGGAATGCAAATAAAGCATTATTCATAAAATCAGATCATAGAATATTCTATCACTCCTGAACTCTTATGTTCTTCATTTTCCTCATTTATCTGTGTTCTCATTTCCATAATTTAAGTAAAGTACTAGTATTGGAGGATTTTTGCTCTGCATTTCTCCCTTTTCTAAAAGGTGAAGATAATCTTACTTTACATTCCTTCTTGATCTCTTCAAGTTCAAACTAAGAAACTTTTCATAAATAAAGGACATAATTATTTACGGAAATAAGTAAATATTACTGTGTATGTCAAAATGGAATTATTATCAAATATGTCAAACCATGCTGTAAACAAAATCATGCTATTAACCAATTATCTGTAGATGGTTTCTTAGAAATCTTAAGAATACAGCATAAAAACATTTTAGCCTTGGAATAAAGCATTTTTGGGATGATTTCTGAAATTGACAATTAGGAAAAAACAGAGAGGAAAATCCTCAAAGAAAAACTTAATAATTAATCCTGCCTCACTCTAGAAAAAAAATTTTTAATAGACTTTGGGTAACTGAGTTTTGATAACATAATAGTTCTAATTAAAGAGTCACATGGTAAATTAAATTGTAATACCAATTCATAAGAGAAAAAATAATCATATATTATCTGGGAAGGACCAAGAAATTTGAGATAAAGCACAAACTTTCTGTGACACCCTCTAATCCAAATCTGTTAAACTTTTATACATCAGGTAGGAAGCCAAGTCATTTGTCTTCATGACAGGAATGGAATTATCCTGCATAAGATTTATATCAATAATAGCAAATCTTTAATGGGGGGGAAAGGCATCATTTAAATTGTTATTTAAAAGCCATCAAAATATTTAGAAAATATATGTATAACTATGCTGAAATTTTGTCCACTTCGCACATCTGATATGACTACTATCTGAGGAGGAAATTTTAAAATATTTTATCATTTTCAGGCATGGGAATTCCATGTCATCTGGATCTCCCCAAAATGAAGAAAAACAACCAGAAAAATCCAAATTTTAGAATATTCTATAATAAACCCATCAATTAATGACCAAAAACAAGGGTGGGGGAATATGAACTAGAGTTGTTCAGTTCCAGATTAAAAGCTAAAGTAGAAAAGACACCATGCTATGAGGACTCTCAAGTAGCTAGTGGAGAAGTTAATGTGGGGTAGAACTAAGCTCTCTTCCCAGTCACTAACATTTATTAGCCAGGCATGTGATGGAGCCACGTTGGACATCTAAACTCCCAGCCCCTGTCAGGCCTTTAAATGACTCCAACCCTGACAATACCATAATTGCAGCCTCATGAGAATGAGGCAGAGCCAGATGAAGTATTTCTAAATTTCTGACTCGTAAAAGTCAGGAAAACAAATGTTTACTGTTTTAAGCACTAAATTTGGAAATAAATTTTTATATAGCAACAGGTAATTAACACAGATTAAAATATATTAAACAGGACACTGAATGCAAAAATTTTTTTGGGGGGGGAGAAGCTTTTTCACTTTGTATTCCATTTCCTCAGGTAACTAAACAAGGAATATAAATGATTAGATCAAATTATAGCATTTAAGCATAAGAATTTAAAATATATGCACCTAAATCAGAAGTTCAAAATGTAGCAAAATAACAAAACTGACAGAAAAAAATCTATGAGAAAAAAATATATTTGAAACTTCAACATTTCTCTTTCAGTAATTTATAAAACAAGTAGAAAATCTCTAAAGATATAGAAGACCTGAAAAAAAAAAGTATTAACCAATTTAATCCCATTTTGAATCTATTGCCATTTATAGAACTCTCCATTAAATAACAGGAGAAGTACAAGTGCCTTTGGAACATTCACCAGTACAATCCACATTCTAGGCAAAAGGAAATGTCAACAAAGTGTTCTAAACAACTTACTGGACAAAGAAAAAATCAAGAAAGAAATCAGATAAGAGTTTGAATAGTAATGAAAAAAAATTATTTCGGAATTCAGCTCATTAAATAAAGATAAACTGTATCATCACTTCCATTTGTTAGAACCAAACAGGTTTCAAACTAAAAATCCGAGTTGTCAATTTAAAACGCTATCAAAATTGGATGAACATCTGCTAAAATAAGTAGGTGATAAAGACCAGACATCACAAGACCAATAGCTTATTCTTCAAAAAGATTTTTAAAAACAGATTAAAAAAAATTATAAAAGATCAAGAAAAAAATATGATAAAAGACATTTCAGGAATAAAAGAGAAGAGATACATATCATTAATATTAGAAATAAAATAGAGGACGTCATTATAGATCCTATGTATATTAAAGGGATAAAAGGAGTATGCCAATATGATTGATCTCGTGTTTCAAATGATCAGGTTATTTGAAAGACACAAACTACTAAAGCTCACTCATAAAAAACAAGATAAATTGAAATGTATCTGCCTTTTAAATAAATTGAATCTATAGTTAAAAGTCTCCCAACAAAGAAAACTCTAAACAATATCATCTTAAACTGAGAACTCCACAAAATATTCAAAGACCAATTATAGAACACTTCCAGAAAGTAAAAGAGGACTTACTTGCCACTTCATATTATGAGGAGAGCATTACTCTGATACCAAGTAAGGTATAAAAATAAGTTAAAATTACATAAGATATTAAAAGAAGTTAAAATTATAGATCAGTATTTTCATGATCATAAATAAATAAATATCTTTAAAATATTAGTAAGTCACTTTTAGCAATAAAATCAAATATAATTCAAACTGACCAAGAGGGATTCATGCTAAGAATGAAAGTTTGCTTCAACATTAAGAAAACAGTTATTGTATTTTACAGTATTAACAGAGAAAACAAATGCTTACCACAATAGATTCAGGAAAAGTGTTTGACAGAATTCAATGTACAGTCATGATAAAAACTCTAAGAACCAAGGAAAAGAAGTGTGTTCATACTGATAAAGGTCATGGATGAAATGGATGAAAGAAGAAGGTAAATTTCATATTGTCCCTTCTTTAGCAAGTTGGCAGGAAAAAACATTAGTTACTGATCCTTCTTTCCAGGGATAACTATTGTATTCTCATTTGTCTCATTTTGTGTCCTGAAAACTTGGTTTGGCAACCCTCAGGCTTGGGCCCCTAAAGTATGGCTGGACAGAAACATGGGTTGTAATCCATGCAGCTCAGGTCTGACCAACTTGCCAGTTCTCAGGGGAATCATCTCAGGCTCCCTTTCTTCTGGTTATTTTTGGGAGTGGCTCTGGATCTTGGGAGGGCAGTAACTTTTGAACCCTCTGGGGTCCCCTCTTATGTCAGTGGGATGGTTCAATATAGTCAGTAATGTCTACTGTTTATCCTAGTTGAAACCTGACAAGATATGAAAAAGGTTTTTTTATTGAGGTTAATTGAAATTTAATGCTATATTAGTTTCATGTGTACAACATATTGGTTGATATCTTTACACATTGCAAAATGATTGCTATAATAAGTAGTTAATAACATCTGTCACCATACATAGTTATATATTTTTTTCTTATGATGGGACTTTTAAGATTTCCTCTCTTAGTATCTTTCAAATAGACAGTATTATTAACTATACTCACCAAGCTGTATATCACATTCCCATGACTTATTTATTTTATAACTTGAAGTTTGTACCTTTTGACACTTATAACAATCTTGCTCACACCCTACTTATCAACTCTGGGACAACCACTAATGTGGTCTGCATATATGAGCTTGGTGGGGTTTTTTGTTTGTTTTTTAGATTTCACATAAAAGTTAGATCATATGATATTTCCCCTTTCGTGTCTGACTTATTTTACTTAGCATAATGCCCTCAATGTCCATCTATATCGTCACAAATGGCAAGATTTTATTCTTTATTACCACGGAATAATACTATATTTAGCTGGAACTTTTCCAGATTTTGAAAAAGCAAATATGGTCAGTCACTATTTTTTCTGTATTTATGTAAATGATCAGGCCAAGTTTATGAGACTAGACTTATTTTGCAAACAATTAGCCTTAATGTGATTATCTTTGATAGAAATGAGGGTAATTGTAGATATAAAATATGTTCCAATAGAAAATTATAATAAAACTGTGTGGATATTAGATTCTAGTCTTGTTCACTGTCTTTGAGGTTTTATCATATATCTAGAAACGAAACTGGATCCTGAATCCTTCTGATTTTCTCCTTAACTGCTATAACTCTCCAAATAAACATTTCCGATTTTCTCCCACCCTTCTGACTTGGAATCACTAAGAACAAAGATTACTCTTGAAGCTTCCTGGAAGGGACCATGTTAGGTCCTTCTCACTATTCAAATGACAGCCAAACTTCAGAGACTTGAACCTTGGATCCACATCCCCCAATTAAAAAGGGCTCCTCTAGACTCTTGGAACTGCACACCAGCTGTAGAGCTAAATTTCAAATTGACTAGGAAGATTCCTTCCCAGATGGTATGTTGTGGTGTACAAGGCAGGATCCCATGATCACATACAAAGATCTTTATCTCCAGTCTGAAACCTTTAATCTTTTGGCCTTTTTGCTATTAACTTTTGATCTCTTTTAATTCATGGAAAGACAATGCTTCTTAACTCTGGCAACTATGTGGCAGAATCTACTGCTAAGGCCACAATTGTACAACACAAGTTCTCAGACTCTTGTGAAAGTGCTTTTAGGTAATAGAATTGCTTTAATTATTGGCTGAACAAGCAGGAGTCTATGCCATAGCAAGTACCTCCTACTGTGCCTGGATCAACAACTCTGGTATTATAGCAAATACAAGAAATTAACAAACAAGTCATTGGGCTAGAACAGGTTGATTCCCCTTGGGGTAGTTCTTTGATTTATTTAATACCAACTCATTTAGTTCATTCAGTCCCTCGGTATTATCCTCTTAATAGTTATGGTATCCTCCCTGCTATGCCAAGTTCGCTCAAAGGTCTTAAATGCATGTTCCCAGCCATCAGAAGTACATCAGATGGTTTCACTGTGATTGGAAAAACATAAACAAGATGGACAACCAGACGAGGAGGAAAAACAATCCTTTCAGGAATCTGACAGCAAAATCTTGAGTTTCAAAATGACACAAGAGCAACTTAACTTTGATGGTAACTAAGAGTGGCGCTAAAATCAAATTTTTGGTCAATCTGTCATGTATGAGATGATGACCAAAAGCAGGGAATTGTTAAATTAATCAAACACAGAGGCTGTTAGGCTGATGTGGCTCTAATGCTTCCGCAGCCTACATAAGCCTGTAAATGCCCCAGGGTTAAACAATCAAAATGCTAAGGACAGCCAATTACAACCAACCAACACTGCTTCAAGCTTCTGCCCATCAACAATTGCTTTACTTTACTTCTGCCTTTTCTCTATAAAAATCTCTCTCTGAGATCCTGTTGGTGGCATGTTCCTGATTACTTAGTTTGGTGCAGCCTGATTCAAATCACTTTTTGCTCAAATAAACTCTTAAAATTAAAAATATAAACTAATGAAATAAAATTTACGTTAAAACACAAAAACCTACAATCACCAAAATAATTTTTAAAAAGCATAATAGATTTAGTGTACACAAATACTTTATTTTAGGCTTACTTTTAGCTATAATAATCAAATAGTGCAGTATTAACCAATGCACAGACACACAGATTAGTGCAACAGAATAAAACTACACATAGGTATTCATTCGATTTTCTACAACAGTTGTAAGATAATTAGGTTGGGAAAATATAGTCTTTCAACAAATTTTGCTATAAGAACTACACATCCACGTGTAGAAAAAAATGAATTTTAAACATACCTTGCATGATATATACAAATTAATTTGAAGTGGATAATAAACCTACATATAAAAATAAAACTATAAAACTTCTTGACAAAATAGAGGAAAACAATCTGGCTCCTTAGGTTAAGCAAGGTTGTCTAACACGAGGTATTAAAGAGAAAAGAAAAAGAAGACACAAATGACCAGGTTCCAGAAATGGATGAAGTGACATTACTGCTGATCCTGTGGACACTAAAATAATAATTGCATATATTTCTTTGTTCTATGAGTGTGCAAACCTACAAGCAATAAAACCTCAGTGACAATGAGCAAACCGAGTATCGAGATCTTGGTTTCTAATACCATTCCCCAATGAAAGAAAGCAGCATGCTCCTTGGAAAACTGCTTAACACTAGGACTGGTGAAAGAAATTTATTGATGAGCCTGGAGCATCATGTAGTAATTTGAAGAAATATTCTTTCTCTGTCTCTCTCTCTGTCACACACACACACACACACACACACACACACACACACACACACACACACGTAATGATGAAGGTATATCAAAGGAACAGAGGAGGCAACTGAAAGAGCTCTGATTTTTGAGCAAAAAATAATTAAGAAATATTGGATTATAACCAATACTAGAAAAAATATCTAGGAGTTCATGCTGATATAATTAGGTCATATAATAAATAAGTAGAAGAATAAACAGAGGTATTGTGCTCGAGAATTCTGAATAATTTATGTAGACACTCTGTCCTGAAGACATAATAATCTTTATTATGCACCTGAAAACTTCCAAAAAAACTTCTCTTCTCCAAAGAGGTAGTACAGAAATGGAGAAAAATGTAAATTTATAGTGGAAAAACGCGACGAATACCTCAGCCAAGTGCTCAAAGTTCATATTAACAATAATAAGCCATGTCGATAGTATTTATTCTTGATAAGATGGGATCAACATAGCTCTTTATTTCTGTAGTTTTTCTTCTCCAAACCTACAAATGTTTTTATCTTTGCTATAGTTTTGCCTCTTCCAGAATGTAGTAAACTGGTATCATAAATATATAACCTTTTCAAACAGGCCCCTTTCACCTAGCAATGTGGATTTAAGATTCATGTATGTCTTTGAGTGGTTTTAGAACTAATTTATTTTTACTGCTCAATAGTACTTAATTTTATGGATGTGCCTCCGTTTGTTAATCTATTCACTTATGCAAGAATATCTTGGTTGCTTCTAGTTTTTCATAAGAATGAATAAAACTGTTATAAACACTTACGCGCAGTTTTTTACATGCACATAAGTTTTAAATCAGTTAGGTGAAAACCTAGAAGTGTGATTGCTTGGTGTGAACTTCCTTTCCAATCTGTACACCTTAATGAAACTTGTCATGCTCAATGCACAAAAAGAACAACTGCTTAAATTTTTGGCAAGGTATTTAGTACATAATGTTGCAAAATATACTTTGTAAATGATGATTGCTTTTGTAACTAGTAAACAATACCTGACTTCTCTCTTGACACTGAGAACCATCTGTTCACAGCGATTCATTTTGTTAAGCATTATGTTATGATTTTAAAATATTTTATAGTAGATAAGTGGGTTGATAATTTTTGTATTTTTATATTCGGAGTATGATCTTCTTTGATTTATCTTTCCTCTGATATTACAAAAACCATGGTTTTAAAAAAATCTAATATCACTATGGTTCTCCATTCTAGACCCACTGTTTTTATTCCAGAACCCTGCTGTTATATCAGGATTATCTTTTACTACTTTACCTGGTTCGATCCTCTAATCCTGCTTTACATATATCAGTCATTTACACTTTACTCCCACATTTTAATAAAGCATCACTTCAAATGACATTTTTAAGGGAACAGAAGGATGTCTGAAAATGTCTTTATTTAGATTTTACATGCAATTGATAGTTTGGTTATAAATAAGAGTCTAAATTCAAAACAATTGTCTAACTGAATTTGAAGGTATCACTTCATCCCTGTCTAAGACTCTACATTAATTATAAGAAGCCCAAGACTAGTATCATGTTTGTTATTAAGTTACCTCTTTTGTTTCTTTTATGATCATCTTTTTATCTTTGATGATACAAAATTTCACAAAAATATGTAGTATTATGAGTCCATGTTCATGCTTTCTCAACATATAATTTTTAAAATTTATTTTGTTGGGAACTTTAGCTGTTCACTCTGAGGAAGGAATCACTTCAAAACAATATAAAAGCAGGGGAGTTATATTGTTTTTTCTTTTTTTTTTTTTTTGATTTTTTAAAGATTTTCCAGGTAGATCTATATCTTTTACTCAACTATACCTCTGGTATAAATCGACTTTTGTTTCTTATGAAAAAAGGATGTATATTTCACTTCTGTTAGCTCTTTCATAAATTCCCAGAGGCTGTGAGTGAAACCCTCTGACTGTCAGATTGTTCACATCTAATACCAGCCTTAGCAAAAAACTTAAGCCCCAAGAACTTTCCATCTTATAACTTAAAAACTGCACATGAACAAAAAATTACTGCTCAAAAATGTTTCATTGTTTTTCATTTTTAGGACTTTTAGAATATATATTATTCAGGAAGGATTAAATGTGTTAAAGACTGTAAAAAGTGTGTTATTTTCTATGTAGATATGTAGAGGTGTAATTTACATTATACCTAGTGCCCCAACTTATGATTAGTATTGGCTTTGTATTTTCACAAAATTACTATCATTATTTAATAAATTTTTGAAGGGTGCAATTATTAGTTTTAGTAACTTTGAACACATGTTTGTGAATACATTTTTAAATTTTATTTATTTATTTGTTTATTTATTTCAGGACTTGGTAGAATTTTAATGCAATAAATATGAACTAGAGTTTTAGTTCTTTGTAACTTTCTGTAAAAATTCTACAAATGTATTGGCATAGGTTATGTTAGGAATAGAATTTTGTTCCTATATTAGTTTTCCAGACAGATTTATAGTAAGGTACCTTGGCAATGTTTGGCTTCTGCTCTAAATGGGTTCTTTACATTTTACTTGAATGAACTTGCAGAGTAATTGTTTATCTATAAATCAATATTAAAATAAAAATTGGTAAATAAAAAATAGTAAATATAATCTTAAAGAATATTTTTGACATTTCTCCCACACCATGACAATGGTATAAAACATGAACATGATGCCTGATAGGATCCACAATAAAGTAAGAAAATGTCTGTTCTGAGATGATAAAAATGAGTATCATTAAGGAAGTTGTACTTATTTATGATTAAATTGCAAGAATCACACATTCAATAACCATCTATGTACCCATTAATAATGTGAACAGCATGACATATGACATGTAAAATTTAGAATCAGAAAGATATAAGGAGTTTAATTAAACATGAGTATGTTTCTAACATATTTTGTAATAATAATGATTAAATGTTGGTAAGTGAATTTAGTAGACATTTTATTATTACCACACATTGGTTTTATTATTTAGAGTATGGTTAACATCACTTTGAGATAATGTGTTTATTTTCCTTCCTCTTGCGTTTGACCATTTTCCTATCCAATCCCCATCATCACCTTCTGTTCAGCTAATACTGTTAGTCTTTGTATTCTATTGTCTCAGGGAAGGTGTGTGGGAGGGCAAGAAGCAGAAATTGCCTCTATGACATCGTAATCAACATTTCCAGATTCCACCTGAGATAGAAAAAAGAAATAAGAATTCAGAACTAATAAATTAACTTTCAAAAATCTAAAAGGAAAAGATTGCCTTAAAAGAGGTTTCTACTGGTTGAGAAAAAGAGTTCTCTGGGACTCGGCACAGTAGAGACTATTTGCGCTGTGTAGCAGCATCCAAGTGACATGACAAGGTCCTAGAAGGAAAATGGTGACGTGGTTCAGCTAGGTAGATAACATCTTAGGTTTCAGCCTTTCCTAACTTGAGAAAAATTCAGCCTTTCAAGCCTGCTATAAAACCGGTGGCAACGTGCCAGTTCTGTAGACAGAATAATAGAAGATAGGGATGCCTGAGGATGAAGGAACATTTCCCATCTTACCGACCCCCATCTATTCTTTAACACTGTAAGACACAGAGCCTTACTATCAACTGTGTGATGAGACAACAGCTATTTAGAGTTGCTGCCCCAGCATTTTACAGTTCTGACAACCCTGCTCACACAGAGTCCAGACATTTCGGACATTTTACCTTAATGTCCAGACTCTGAGCTTCGTAGCTACTGCCCAAGAATGATAAAAATACATATTATTACGTTGTTAGTTTTTCCACTTCAAGTTCCTGCTTTGCTTCTTCTGGGGCACCTTTTTAAAAGAACCACTTATAATTGAGCCTTGGAAAAGTTAGCAGCCTACTTCCCAACCACCTTATAAATGTAGTGAAAGCTTGCTGCCCTTCTCTTCTCTTTCTCTCCTGTTTGCTCACGACCTGGGACAGAGGACTGCCATTCCCCCAGCTCAATGTGCTTCTCTACCCTGCCCTCTCACTGGCTTCTGCTATGTGTTAGTAATAAATATTATGCTTTTACTTTCTTTGTGTGAATATATTAAAACTGCATTTTCAATCAAAGGCTATTACGTAAAGCTACATCTAAATATATTTGATATAATATATAACATAAAATCTTAATCAAATAAGATTTAAAAATGATCACTTAAATGAATAAACTGTGATTTAAAAATAGTTATTATATACTACAGGCTACACTGTTTTATACAATATCAGATGTATATCCTGAACAAAACAGTTTTCTTGAGTCATCATTGTTACTCCTCCAAGTGGGAGGTTAGATGCAGAGGGAGCTACCTGCCAACAGTGTGGATGGCTTGTCCCTCCTCAGTCAGCAGGTTATAATCTACATATTCTTACTCTAATTCAACTGGTACAGCCTCCCCATGCAATACCATGCTTTCTCAAAAGTTATGTATCTAAATGCTAATTGCAAAGCAAAAAAGATCAATTGCATGTTCAAGTTGTCCATGCCATTACTTTATGTATAATTCATTTCATATAAACTAACTCTAGCAGCATCTTATGGCAAACATGCAAATTTAAGTACTTTTGTTCACTTAAGTTTAGTGAAACAGCCTTGCATAGAATTAGCGTCAGAAGACCTCATCTCAAATCTCCTCTGCTGCTATTAACATCAGTGCCTTATATAAGCTATTTATCATCTCAGAACTAGTTTTTATACTTGTGATAATTATAATAATTCTAAAGTCTCTTATTTGTTTTAAGAATCAATAACTTAGTACATAACTTATAAACTTCATTAAGTTATGCTAAATAATCAGGAAGCCATATAAAATTGTAAAGAATTTCAACAATTAAAGACCTATTGTTATGAGAAAAAAATTATTTTTAAGTCATTAGGAAAAAAAATTATATACTCACAGATGTAAATTATTTATAAAGGAATATTTAATTACTACTATCATACATGCTATTTAAAACATGTACAGTATTTATTTAAATATATTATGATTCAAATATGAATTCAGCATGTTGTGTTTTATTGGTATAATGATTCAATAATACTTTAAGATGAAAGTTCAAAAGATTAAAGTTGCAAAAGTAAAACTGTTCTAGTTTGATGAAAAATTTAAGAAGCCAAATTAATTGAACCATAAAGATACAGTGTAGCATAAGAAACATTTTACACTAGTTGGTAAATTCAATGAATTGTGATAATATGTATATTAGCATTGAAACCCTCAAAATAAAAAAAATCATAAAATTATAATTAATATTGTTAAGAAATTACATCTTGACCTACATTTTGATGACTGCTTATAACTGAAGGCTATTACAAATAACTACATCTAAATATATTTGATATAATATATGACAAAAATCTTAATCAAATAAGATTTTTAAAATGATTACTTAAATGAATAGACTGTAATTTAAAAATAGTTATTATATACTACATGCTATACTGTTTTATACAATATTAGTTGTATATACCGAACAAAACAGTTTTCTTGAGTCATCACTGCTATTCGTCTCTGAAACAACTTTTTTCTCTTAATTCAGCACTCAGCAGTACTGTGAACATATTGATCCGTAATCAACTGCTGACACAGTTATTTGGCTTAAGCCATATATTTACTGAACTGCAAACACAGCATTATGACAAGCATATATAAAACAGTTTTCTAGTACACACAAAAACTCATTGCAAACACTTTATCTAAGTGACAATTTTATCTGTAGTTTTCTTTTTTCAATTTGCTCAGAAAAAGTGTGTATGTTAGCCACCATAAAAATAACTTATTGGTATAAATCATCTCCTAAAAATTAATTTTGTGGTTTCTCATTTATAATAAGAATTTTAATAAATTTTAAAAGCCTATGAATAGCACATATTCAATTTAGCTTGATTGTAGAGGATTAGTATTAATTTATCAGCAATATCTAAAAATGGCATGGCAACTTTTCATGTACCAGGGATTTATTAATTTAATTAATATTATACAAATGTTTGCAGTTATAAAGCATTATAATGCACTATAATACATTTCATACATGGACTCGACTATTCATCAATATTTTAGCATACCACTAAGCAAATACATTTTATTTTATTAGCAGCTATACTTGTGATAGTTTTAAGGAATTATACTCTTCTTTCATTTGTCTAACTTCACAAGGTGGTTATTTTCTAAGGCTTACAACTGGAGAGCTGCAACACACACACACACACACACACACACACACACACACATATCTGTTATGTGCCAAGCACCATGCCTGATGCTTAAGAGTTTAAAAAAGTGAAGAGAGAATTTTTATACATCTAGTGTATGATAACTCCTGTGAGAACTATATGTATAAGAAACAATGTTGGCATAAAGAAGGCATAATTTATTGTGTTTCTCCCTTGATTATCATGGAATGCTTCCCAAAAGAAGAGGTGCAGTCTTTGGGTTTTACTTTGACTTCCTTTTGTAGGACCTAAGAAGTACATTCCATAAAGCAGGAAGTTAACACTTAAAATTACTGAATAAATAACATTATTTTGAGATAATTACATATTAAAAAAAAATTCCTGACCAGTTGGCAGAAAAATATGGGAACTTCTTGAAAACCAGAAGCAAAGTGGATCACAAGTTCACAGGTATGAATGGTCACTGAACTCGGGATATCTTCAAATTTTGGCTGCCTTTGGAACTGCACTTAAGGCATTGCACGGACGCTGTACGATGCATTGCAAGGGACAACAGAGGAAGCCTAGCACTCAGGTAAATGACACATCACCCCAAAATTTTAAAGTTTGAGATATTCCATGGATAAATTAGGAAAACAAAACACTCCATCAAAGGCCATAATTAGCTTGTTTTTTTGGTGAAAGGAGCAAAAAGGAAAAATAAAAATTTCCTGCAATACCTAATTACAAACATGTTAATTTTGAGTGAACTTGAAAGAACTTGAGTGACCTAAAATTGCAAAGCATAGGTTGTAATTTAAATGAACTCAATTTATAATTACTTCATGGAATTTACAATGTTAAATTTTTTGAAATACAATGTATTCTCAGAATTCTGTGAGGCAGTACCAAGTGATAAATTACATAATGAAAAATAAAATTTAAAATCCATTTAAAAGTCACCATGTGCTAGAATTAGAAATAATATTAATCATAGATATATAAGCATAGAGCAAAATCAGACTGCCAAAAATAAAAATAAAAATTAATGCAATTGTTTATTACCTCATATAAAACATACAAGTGCAACATGTTCAAAGAAATAGAAATGAACTTCAAAAATATGTCAAAACAACACACTATCAAACAAAAGACAAGACAGAATTTTAAAAGCATCAAGTAAACTTCCAGACAAAAATATGAGAAAGAGAATTAGAAATGAAATATATGAGTTAAACTTAAGATTGATGCAAATGGATATGAAATTAGTAAACCTGACAATAAAACTGAATAAATTAAATATAATAACGCAAAATATGAAAAAAATATAAAGTGGGACTGCTAAAGAGAGAGGATAAGGCACAGATATGAGAGGAAGAGAATTTTAAATTTCTAATTAGATTGCTGGAAAAAGTAGATGGATAATTGGGAGGGGTTGCTAGTCAAAGAAATAATAAGGTGTGCATATACCAGAATTTTTAATAATTAAAAATCAGGAAGACCCAAAAGTTCCAAGTATGTTTAAAGTAAAGAAAAACTACTCCTAAATATGCTTGTGAATATTTAGAAACTAGCATAATTAAATGAAATGTTAATTAAATTAAATTAAATTAAATTAAATTAATTTGGAGGACATGGTAATGCAAAGGTGTCGACAACTTAAAGATGAAACTATATCCCACAGGGTGATTTTTGAAGAAAATCACACACAATTGTTGCCTCACCCTCATCAAAATGTAATAATGAAATACATGGCATATCTGAATGGGGAAATCTTCCTTTAATCAAACAGTTGGGAAAAGAGAAGTAGTGCATATCTTCTCTTCATCTTGTTTAATATGGCATGCAAAATGGGAACCTTCGGAATTACCAAAACCCATTCAAGTAGTAAATTTAAAACAATATAGGATGCCTGTTGGGGTGGAGAAGAGTGGCAATTAGGAAATTTTACCAATTAATTAGTCAGAACTAATTATAAGAAATTGCTACATATACCTCATTGACTGGAGCCTCTTGGAAAAGCCCGTGACGTCACTCACCATCCAGAGCTCGAATTCGATGGGGTTTGTTGGCTTATTATTAAGTTTTCATTGAAACCTCCTCTACTACAGAAGAATATAATGTATTTTGAGCTGAAATAACCCTCATTCTTGGGTTATGACAAATTCCATTCCCACAGGAATACAAATGTGTAGAGATTTCCCTCATTAAGTGGAAATGAGGCATTCAAGAATATTTAGCATTGGTTACCACTGGAGTGCAAGGGACCACATGAACTGGTGCTGCAATGCCTTTCTTTCAGAAGCTCACAATGTAGCTAAAAATCATTCTGTTTACTAATATTATCATTTGGGAGTAAAAGCAGCGATAGACTGCTTAGCAGAGGATCTTGGCAGACCATAGGTGGCAGGAGGACCACACAGAAAGCCATTTCAGTACAACTAGGCAGCATAAAGAGTAAATATGGCTATGCCCACTAGAGATTCGGGATCCAATTTTAAGTAAGCTTTGCCCTTGATTTATTCCCAAGTCCAGGAGAATATTTGTTGTAAACAAGGACCACTTACGTTTCAAAGGCTAAAAAAAACACTAATGCGATTCAAACTAATGTATTTTACAATGACTTTAATCCAACTTGTATGTGACTGCTATTAGATGTGCCTGCTATTAATTGATAAGATTAATTAATTTAACAAAATAATTATACTCTGATGGTCAGACGTATTGGGAGATTGAATTAAAATCCCTTCAGGATATTTTTCTAAAGGAGGGTGATTAGCAAACCAGGAAGTAAAGTTAGGAAGTAATTATATAATTGTTTTAGCGAATCAACTTTTCATATATTTTAAATTTCTATAGTAGAAGGAAATACAAAGGTAGTCACTATGAAGTGTGATTATAAAAACATTTAGGCTTGAACATTTGCTTGGTAAATTTAATCTTTCAAACTATATCCAATCCTCACTGAAAGATAACAATAATTGTTATGTGTCATTTAATTTCATCTATCAATAGTACAAAGGATGCAGAAAAAAATTATAGCCAGCAATTTAGAAACAATCCTCAAGGTAGGTTCTGTGTGGCGGAGTTGACAGGTGGACTGGAACAATGTTCTGCTTATCTAGTGATTCTGTACTTGGTCAAAATAAGGACTAATGGTTAATAGGTACATAAAAACACAAAGCTGATAGAGTTCTGGTTTTCTATGACTTTTGCAAAATCTCAAGATGATATTTCATATATTTTTACAATAATTATTGATGTTCCACCTGCCCACCTCACCCTACCAGTATAGTAACAACCTCTCTTATTTTAGTTTAGTATCCACTAGGCTATGAGTAAGTGTTGGTGGTATATTTTCATTAATTTGCCTCGAAAATGACATGTAAACCAGCTTCCTTCACACAAACCACTTTTTATTATATCTTTATTTACCGTTTGTGCTCATTTTTTTCATCTTTATTATTCAAATACACCAATCACTGGTATGTGAGGCCATTCATTTTATTCTATGAAATATATCTATATTTCAATGAATTTTATCTCTTCCCTTTACTCTGCACTTTTTACTATTATTTTCTTATAAATTACCTATATTCTGTTTGCATTTATGTATGTTCAAATCTCTTGTAGAGTCAAAAGACTATGCTTTATTTACATTTTTCATTTAATTTTTATTTTATGCAGCCTTCTAATCATCCTTTATTTTATTTCAGGCTATTAATGTTATATGATTTAAAATATTTAATCATGTAATTACTTTAATCAATATTTCCCAAATATTTTTATAAAACTTTTGTATTTTTTATATTTTATAACAATTATTTCTTAAAATAAAACTAAAATTTTTAATTAAGTAACTTGCATATTATCCATAGTGGTGAGTTTATGATAAGCATCATAATGTGAAAAATCCATAATGTAAGAAGTAAATGTTTCATTTTCATAATACAGAATGTATATTTTTCTACTGATGTAGTATTATTTGGGATTATAGTATAAATCTATATTTTAAATTTAGGTTGAAGATCTCGATTTGATAGGTTGATAACAGATATGACCCTGATATTGGCATAAATAGATCAAAGAAATACAAATTTGTCGTTTGAGGATGGGACTGGGAAAGTCAACACAGGGAATTCACTATCAAAGGTTACCAAAACAAGAGATAAGTTTGGAAAGATATTAACTCTCCCTCCCTCATTCCCTCTTCTTTTTTTCCTTCCTTCTGCCTTCTATCTTTTTTCCTTACTTCTTTCCTTTTAAAACGTTGAGCCACATAGATTACTCAAGAATTTAATCCTTGTAGGTACTGAAAATCATCTCCTTTTCCTGTGCATCCTGACCACACAAGTTCTCTATATGAAAAAGCACAGGCATACCTGCCCTATTCAAAGAGCATCACATTTCTGAAAATGATAACTTGTGGATATGTGTACTAAAAAGAGATATGACCAAATGAAATATATCACTGAAGAAAATATTAGAGTGTAACTTGTATGGGAGGTAGAAATACAGTATGTGCTAGTGATTATTGGCTATACTGGCTCATGTATCACTTGGAAATATATTTTTTCTTCATATTTTGATTTTTGCTTTTATTTGGTTTTTAAGTTAGCTTTCAAGAAATGAAACACAATTTGTAAACCTAAGACAATAACCATTTCTTCAATTGATGGTTTCAGAGGTGGACAATGGGCTGGGATCGGCTGAGTAGTTCTGACTACCTGGGCCAGGTGTGGGTGACCTCATCTGAGTTCCCTGCTGGATCATCAGGTGGCTGGCTTGTCTATGATGGTTCTGCTAAGATGTTTTATCTCCACTTACTGTAGTATCTCATTCTCCAGAAAGGTTATCTTTTTTTGTTGTTGTTCAGATTGTAGACCAGCCAGATTCAAGAGGAGAGCACAGGCATGAAAGGCCTGTTCTAGCCCAAACTCACCTAGTAAAATATTGCTTCTGTTATGTTTTAATTGCTATATCAAGTCACAGTGCCAGCCCAGATTTTAAGAATGGGGGAGGAGGGTCTAATTTCTCCTGTTAAAGTGAGAATTACATAAGAATGGTTTCATGTGGAGAGGAATTTCTGGTTATTTTCACAATATGCCATATTATATCTTATGTAGTTTTTCAGCAATTACTTTCTAAAAGCATGTCAACTGAGTTAGATTGAATTTTTAAAAATTAGTATTTAAATCAAATTTTTAAAGTGAAAAAAATTTTCTTTGTTATAACATTGTTTTTACACTGAAATGTTGTACTAAATTATTTATATGTCCCAAGTGGTGACATGTCCTAATTATAGGAAAGTAAATCATATTATTTTTAATATAAAGCTATAGTATAGTGGTAAACATTATTGTGCAGTTGTTTTTAATTTAATTTTCATAGGTGGCTCTTGGGCCTTAGTAAAACTTTTGAGGGAGAAAGTAAAAATTTTTATGCATATGCATTTTCTAAGTAAATGGTCTACAGTCAGTCAAGTTCGTAAGTCTCCTCTACACACAACAGTACACAGGTGTTATAGAAATATTTTTACTCCTTAAAAATACTTCTTATTTCAATATCAGTTGATTTTTAATTTATAAGTGTGTTTTAACTTTTATCACAATTTGGGTATCCCACACCTTTAACTGATCACTACTCATTTGCAGTTATTATTGCCTTATTTACTGAATAAGCAAATTATTTAAAATATTTTAAAAGTCTGAAAAAGGTATTATGATAGTAGCAAACTGATATTATGACTAGTATTATGTCTACTCAAAAGGCATTATATTCTTGGCTTTCTATCTGATGACAGATGGCAAGGTTTCTCTTAAATTAAAAGATTGATCAAGCTCTGCATTGCATTAGAGTATTTAAAATTGTAAAGAATCAAAGCCTGATAGCAGATGGCATACCTGCTGAGAACTTCAAGTGCACTGATGAGATAATACTGAAGTGACAGCAGAGTCTTTTTGCTCTACATATGTAATACTCAATATGAAGAGATTTCAAAACTGCTGTTGGCATCATCTTTGTGATAAAAAGGTGAATATTCCGACTGCATCTGTGGTGTCTGCCAATTATCTGAGAAATCAAATAAGGGAAAACAGTGTAAATGAATTCCATGCATAATCTCTAAATTTAGACCTTAACTATATTTGAATATTATAATTTAGTCAAGCCACGGCTTTTAGAGCATCTACCAAAACCATGTGAAGATTTTAATGAGCAAAATCACATAAATAATGAAAAAAACCAGGAGACATGTGAGACCATTATGAATATTATTATGGTAAATAATATTTTTAAAGTAGCAATGAAAATTAGTTACATTATATTTTTGTGCTACCTGCTGTTTCAAATATTTTCAAAAAATTTATAAAATATAGGGAATATGCTAAAACATTTCATGATATTGGAGAAACTTGAATGCATTAATTTTATTATACTTTAAATGTGTATTGAGGTTGCATTACTAAAGTATAAATATTAAGTGTAATTTTATTTAAAAGTATGTGTAAGTTTCAAAGGTATGTTAGATCTATTTCATACAAGTCAGAGTGAAAGACCATTGTTAAATATTTGGGAATTATGTGAGCCAGTTAATTTCATGTTTGTTGCTTGCAAGTGACTTTGGTAGTAGATTTTACCATGGAAATAGCAAATGCCATAAATGTGAGTTATTTTTCATCTCTCAAGAAGGTTTTTAAACATTTACCATCATATCACTGCTTGAAAATAAATCTTTGTAATACATTAAATACCTTTTAACACTTTCTTTCTGTCTCAGCTATTTCTCATCTCTCCTGATTTTTGTGAGGCTTTTAATTAAAAATTTTATAATCATATTAAAATATAATTTTCTTTTAAATTTTATCAAATATACAAATATATAGATTAAAATTTTTCTTTACTCTCGGGTGAAATATATGGAAATATACAGTAATAGTAGCGATTATTTATAACTACTTTTTCTAATGCTTTTGTAACAGAGATGATAGAGATCCAAGTGACTATTTACCAACTTGTAACTAGAGGAGTAAATTATGGGAAAATTGACCATGTAGTTAAAATAAGAAAGATGCTATTTCTAATACTTAAAATGGAAAAAAAAATAATAATAGCATCACATACTTGAAACCTACCCCTGGTGAGAGGTGACTCACCTCCATAAATACTCATGTGCTCTATACAGTCTAACTTTTATAATTTCGTAATTGCTGGGAACACTGATGTAAGAACTGTTTTCAGGTATACTTTTACCACTTACTCTGTAAGTTAAGTCAGTATCATGATGCAAAAGTGAAGGGCATATACTATATAAGCAAAACTATGGCTGCTAGTAGTATTGCATAGCAAATAAAACAAGATTCTCTAGCAAAACAAACCAATACACATAGGGCCCCACCTACCAATTATGCTCTCTTCCATCCCATACTGTGACCCCTGCTCAGAACCCATCAGTTGAATCTGGGTGTTTCCTGAGGTAAGGCTGAAGGGCTGGGGAGGAAGGGGTGTTACAGTGTGTGGAGAGAGACAACATGTCTGCAACAGTGAGCAAAGCATATTTACTTTCATTTTTTTAAAAAGCAGTTTGAGAGTTGTTCACAGTTTCCCCAAACAGATATTTGATTTGATGCGCCTAAAGTTATAGATCAGCTTTGGTCACTCCCACTCCGCAGCTGCAGCCAGGTTGCAGGGAGGCTTGCTGCCTCACGGACTCACTCCCTTGCTGTCACATAATTACATTCCTTCTCTTCCCACCCAAGGGATAGCAATAAAAATCAAAGGAATATCTGGGCATCTTTTTTAAAAAAATTATTTTATTGTGATAAGAATACTTAACATGAAATCTATCCTTTAACACATTTTAAATATATATATTCATTATTTCACCTAGTATGACGTCGTTGAGATACATACATGCTGTATGTATCTTGCAGACTTTCTCCTTCTTTTGTCTTGCAGACTTTCTCCTTCTTTTGTCTTGGTTTTTAGGCTGAATTGTTTCCCACATTTCTTTATTAATTTATCATATGTCAGTGGACATGTAGATTGTGCCCCTATCTTAGGTATTGTAAGCAAGTACTGCAATTGTCACGGGGTGCAGATTCTCTTTAAGATCCCAATTTCGATTCTTTTGGAGGAATCACAGAACACTATTGATGTGAATAAAAGATGGCGTAGCTGCTAAGGAAAACTATATGGAATTTCCCCAAAACATTAAAAATAGAACTGCCCTATGATCCAGCAATCTCACTTCTGGGTATTTATCCAAATACATTGAGCTCCTTGTTTCATTGTCCTTATTGTCATTCAACCTCTAATAATTCATTAACAAATAGGATTCTTACTCTTCAGTGGGAGCTCTTATTCTCCCCTAGTCACTCACCATGAGTCAGAACATCTGACATAAAATTCCACTCAATCTTCTTTTATGCCTTAACCTCGCTTATAGAGAGCTTTTTACTTTCTCTTTCAGAAGCCTTGTCTCTACCAGCATTCCATCCTATCATACAAAACTCAAGAACTGTGATGGGTTCCAAATTTTACCCTACTTTTAAGCTATCATTAGGCCATCACAGTTTCATGGATGCTAGAAGACAACTAAGACTTCTATGTCAAAGATAAAGAACTTTATCCCTCATGGCACAGCAAGCAGCATTAGCTTTATGTTCATAATGGTTCCTTTTCCTCCCGATTCTTACTGGAATAATACAGAGGTAGGCCTAGGTGATGATATTGCTTAATAGCTATGAAATTCTAGAAACCCCAGTATTTTTTAGAGGTTAGAAGCAAACTTGCCCACTCTGTGCTTGGAAAGGAAACATCGTCTTTTTTATTCTAAACAGTAAACGAATTCGACCTCTGCCTTGTAGTTAGTTAACCGTGTCTAATTTCCAAGGCTATTTGCTCTGAAGGCACACTCGAATAGATCAAGAACTGTCAGTCCATTTTCCTTGCAAGACTTGAAGAAATGTGAAATACCAAAGGAGTGTTGTTCTAAAACAAGAACCAATTCGCACAAAGACAAACTGTCCTCAATTCAACCCTCTCAGGGGTTCTGGCAAAGGAATAAAGATCTGGCCATTTTGGCCCACCACAGTGAAATCTGTGATGACTTGTATGTTTCAGAACTCCCTGTGGGATTGGCCAAGGATTTATTCAGTCTGCATTATGCTGCATCTTCTTCCTTAGCCAATTCATACTTCCTCTCTTCCACTTTTCAGATGTTGATCCTTAATCTCTAATACATGTAAAACCATAAATCATGCTCAATGTCTGCTTCCAGAAAGCTATCCTGTGACAGGCAACATGTTTCTGCTCTTATTAGTGTTCATTGCTGCCTCAGGCCTTTGAGTCTGCATGTGCTGCTCTATTAAGTCTCTTACTGCTCTGCCACCCAGTTTTCTGTTTTTTCAGAATTCTCCTGTATCATTTAGTTCTTGTTTTTCCTTTTTAAGTAGTTTTCTCTTAGATTATAGTTACCCACTCCTTGTTGACTTTTTGTTGTTGTTTATTTGTTTGAAAAGACAAAGACAATAGTGGATATAACTGTCATGTTTAACTAGATATTTCTGGCTCAATTTTAGTCTTAATGTATTTTTTCAAAGTCCTCTTAATATTTATTTCTATATTTTTTTACATAAAACAGGCTTTCTTCATTTAGATCAGAGCAAAACAATTATATAAAATTTATTGTTGTTTACAACATGAATATCTTTCAAGGCTATTTTCTTAGATTTTGTGGGATTCTCCTCCTTGTATACCATAAAGTTATTGAATTAATTCATATTTAGTGTTTTTTCCCTTATCTTATTTGTCTGTTTTATTTTATGCTATGTTCCCTATCTGTGCCAGCAGATTTGTTGCGCCATGCTTATCATTATGAAAAGCGAGCCTGCATTCAGTTATCTGGCCTCTCTGAATCCACCTGCTGCTTCTGTGGCCTGAGGTTTTCTGCTTTAAGAGTCACTGTACATGTGACTACAGCAGACCAGAGACTCTGTGCATGCATACAAGGCAACAAAAATAAGATTTTAAAATGTGGTTTTCATTCACATTCTCTGAATTTTTATGTTAAAGACTTTTCACAAAATACCATTTAAATCAAGCTAAAAATATTTTAAATATGAGCTGTAATTTGTTTATAGTTTTTAAAAATTATATACCCTTAATTACAAACTATAGAATTTTGTGTGTGTATGTATATATAATTACATATTATTTTATATACCTGGACAATATACTGTAATATATATATATATATATATATTTGTACATAATATATACACTGTAATATGATACATACATACATTCATATATATGTTATGATGATATATCAATAAAATTGAATTATAAACATTCATATAGTTAAAATGCTTACATGAATATATCTTATTGATTCATTTGGTAGTTTCTTTGTGGCAATCCTTATGTGTTAATCTTTTCAGTTTAAATATATCTCAGGAATTCTCTTCCTGTTTATGGTTAAATTATGTTAAACTCTCTACTGCCAATTTATTATTGGCAAAAACACAATATCAACTCCAAAATGCTAAGTTAACATGAAAAGCATCACTTTTGTAAAATAATTTAGTTAAAATTCTATTTAATTCTTGAAACTACTATTACGGATAGAAACTGCTGTCACCTTTCATCTCTCTATTCAATTTTTTAAGAATTATGTTTTTGCTTAGTTCTCTGTGCATGCTGAGTGAACAGAGATTTACCTATGCTATCGTTCAAAGTACAGGAAGGATTCTTAATAATATTACTACAAAACTAAAAATAACATCTTGTTGAAATAAATTACCTTAGAATATAAAGCAGAGAAATCAATGCTACCTTTAGATAACAATCAAAAGCAAATAATCAAAAAGTCTCCAGCAAAAGGAAATTACTAAGAACAAAAACCCTATGACTTAGCTGGCTTATATTAATTTGGCTCTAAGATTTAACGTAAAAATATACACATTCATAAATTATGTATTAACTCTGAAATTTTATTATTAACAATTTTAATTGATAATATATCGATCATTTTCATTTCAAATACACATAAAATTTTAATAGCTTGAAAATGTAATGTCACAATAATCCTCACACCATTTTATGTACATATATAATCATAGTATATATTACAAAAGCCCATTTTAACTGTGTATTTTAACTGAAGTTATAATCAGGTTTCTCAGCCAGAGTGTAGTGAAATTATCATGTTCTTAGAACAACGACGAATTTTGAAAGTCAAGTAGTAAATCACAGTCTTAGAAAAATGCCGAAGAGAATTATGCACAAATAATCAGCAACATTTAGGTTCAAAAAAGAACAATGAAAGAGTCTAAAAAAGAACGTCAAAATGATGGGTAAGCTCCCTAAACACCTACACAATTCCTATTTTTAGGTATTCTTAAAGAGATAAAGGTTGCTAAGATCAGGTTTCTTTTTGAGACAGCTTTTATTCCCTAAATTTACTGGATATTGCAGACTCTTCTGAAATACAGTTTAGGATTTTGTTCATAGCATAGTCTCCTTTGTAATGCAGATTGGTACAGTCCCATACAGAATAAGTTTTCATTAATAATTTATGATCAGGAAGATTTTTATTCAGGAGACATTTGATTGCTGCATTTGTATATGTCATTCGATTTATATTTGGTCTTTATTATTGACACTGCCTCTTAGACCTTGTGGTATATTTTCATTTCCATTGCTATTAACGTAATTGAAGAAGGAATTAAATGGAAGCCAATAATAAACCATACATTTTGGTAAATAATTTAGATTTCCCTTTTAATCTTAATCTTTATTCCTCTCATATAACACCATTCATTTAACAAAATAAAATTCTGCCAATATTTGAATTTCTCATCTAACATTTCAAAACTGCAAAACTACTTTTAGAGAAGTAAAGTAGACAAAACCCTTAGAATTAAAAAAATGACTGATAGTAGCCTTTGGATTCAAGTGCCTAATCCCAGAGATGTAGAAAACACAAACCTGGAGATACAAATTTTTAGAAACTTGTAGGCCTTGCAGACAGAATCTTTATATCTGGAATATTTGGAATCTTTATATCTGGAATAATTGTTCCCTTATATTTCCCTTAGACCACGCTTCAAAAAAATGAGTAAATTCTTGTTCACAGGTCAAAGACACATTTTTCTCCACCTTTTTACCATGTGCATTGAAGAAATCCCTTCATTTTTACAATGCACTTAAACCACGATTTCCTACGCTCTTGATTGTGGGAGGATCTTCATCATCGATATTCTCCACCTTGCTGTGTTTTTTCACCCCACTGCTCTGCTATTCTGGCCTTGCTCTTTGTGCCGCCATTTTCCTTCCATATATTTCCTCCTTACTGGTAAAAGAAAAGAATGCAAGTAGCTTGAGAGAAAAATAATTAAAAAATAATACCAACTAAGGTACAGTTTAACTCGAAGAAGCATTGTTTACACTGCTCACATAAATGGATTAAAGCAACAACTCTTATTTTATCTGTTGTGTTATATTATCCAGCTTGTTAGCCTGGTTTATCAAATCCCTGAAGGCAGGAATTATTTCATTAATTCTTCAGATGCTATCGGTGGTACACACACAAAGAGCATGAATGTGGTAGTGAGACCAGGAAATATGATGGTAATTATTTTATTATTGTTATTATTAGCACTACTATGATTAACATTACCTATTCTGATTAATAACATCATATTGAGACTGATAATATAAAGGCCAGAAAAATTAAATTTCCTATGACATTCTGGAGCAAATAAACAAACAAACAAAAAAAAATAGGAGAACTAAAATTATAGATTATAAGTCAAGGTAAACTATTACTGAAACATGAGCTAGTAGTTAAGTAGTCAGCTATTGAAACAATAAAAACAGAATATTTTAAATTTTATGTTATTTTATATATAAATAATATATAATTGGTTTGAGGCAAAAGATAGATCAGAAATCTAAATGAGTAAAACAATTTTAAAATATAAATAGTTTTAAAAGTTTTTTCTAAAAATGGAACTTTATGAAGGGCAGAAAAGTTTATCAACAATTACCATTATGATCTTGGAAAACCAATTTAAAGGTACGTCATAAGCTCTACATGTTCATTAATACACATTGTAATTATAAATTAAGAAAATGTAATTTTTCCATAAGAAAACTATGGAAAGAATTAATGAAATTAATGTTAGAATTTTAGGATTCAGTCAAAAGAGGTTAAAATAAATATAGATCTAACTCACATCTAATAGTTAAAAACAGAATGAATTCATAGAATGAAAGAGGAGTCAGTTAAAGCGATAATGGACCTGGCAATGTAGATGAATCATCAGTTTGAAGATTCATGTCAAGTCCCAGACTTATACGAAGATTCAGCTAGACCATAAAAATATCTCATAACCAAAATTGCACATATTTTTAGAGTTGTCCTCTCAAGTATTCTGAACTCTAATCAAAACATATCAGTAGAGGTAATAGAGAAATATGAAGTGCACCTGTTCCCTTTTCTCTAGGTTCTAATCATTTTGGCAGGTGAATCACCTGGTTTGGAAATATATAATATTACAACACTTCAGTTTATATGCAACTTTGCAATATTTCTTAAGGAACATAGTAGAACTATATTCAAAAAGAGATATATCAGAAAGTCACAAGTACTAATGGATAACAAAATGACAAATGGCAGATTAGTACTACCATGAAATTGGTACAAATTATACCTTCATTGACTTAGTAATAAAATTTATCTCTCAGTATTTATTGGGCTTTTTGGAACATTGGGTGAAGGTCTCATGATCTTGAAGTCTCTTCCACAGAATTAATTACAGGTGAAAACATATTTAGTGCCAAACTACAAGATTATGGTAGAGACGTTGAGTGCTCACCATATATTTCAGTGCCTCTTTACCTTTCCCAGCATCCCTCTCAGTAAGTCTGAAATCACCAGAATTCGTGTGGCTAAAGGATGGTGTGCCTGTGACTTCCAGGATGAGAAGAAAACCAGTATGTCTGCCCTCCGTCTTCTTTCTCCTTGCAGTGCCAATGGTGACCACTAGATGGTGGAACCACAATTCTGAAATACTCTGAAAGAACAATTACTGCATTGAATGAAGATGGTTTGTAAAGTCATCAACTAAACCAGTATTCTTTAATGAGAAATATACTTAGCTTTTGTTATGCCACTGAGATATTAGCATTTACCTCTTAAAGAAGTTAGTTATTTATCCTGATTAGCACAAACCGTTAAAGTATTGAACCTAAAAAAAATGTCCTGAATCTGTCTACATTTATGAAAAATATATAAAACTTGATTACAGCTTAAGGTTACCAAGGGTATTACCTTCATATAGTCTACATATTCTTTCTAAAATTTTATATATTTTCCAAAAATTTCGGCTGCACTTATGATTATGAATGCCCTTAAGCTAAATAGAAATATACTTGGAAGGAATAAAATTAATGAAAAACAAATATACCTGATCTTTTAAATGTTTTATTAAATATTTTTTATTTCATACACAAAAGTATATAATACATAAATTGTCTTCTTTTTACAGTTCCTCCACTAGGCACTGTCAATGTCACGAGCACTCTAGTCATGGCCCAGAGATTATTCAGCATCTGAACTCCCTTGTGTTCCTGCCTACCACTAGCAGTCCCCAAGGTAACAGCTATCTGACGTCTTGACACTGCAGGTCAGTTTTACTTATGTTTATGCTTTATATAGATGAAATCATACAATATGTATTCTTGGTTCTTGGCTTCTTTTTCTCACAGTTATAGTTGGGAAATGTATCCATATCTTTCCAAATAACTGTAGTTGGTTTAATAAGTAGATTTTACTTGCTTTAGAATTATTCTTCAGTTACAGTTAAAACAGAAAGTAAAGATTACTGCAGTGGGGTGTAAAAGAACAGTTATTTGTTTCATGAATATTCAAAAAATAACTATAAAATAACTATAATAGTAACTATAAAAATAATCTTAAGCTTTACTTAGTAGGACTATTTCTCACTGTAATATTAGTCTAACATTTCTAGAAAAACTTTCTATGTATTGTAGAATGATGTTGGGGGATAGTTTTCTCATTGTGGGAGAAGAATGAAAAATATGGAATATGAAAAGGTTAGAAAAAAGTTGTGGTTTTATATTGGAGATCAGAGTTTCAGTATAAATTTATTAATTTAATACAGACATATATATACACATAAGTGTGTCTTTGTATGCACATATATGTGGATATTCCATAACTCTGTTTGCTGAAAGGACCTAGAAAATGTCTTCTGGAACTATCAGTGACAATGAGAATATCTCAACCCTGATTTTGATTTCTAAATACCAATATTTCTATTTAAATACCAATTGATTTCTAAATACCATTCCTCAAAAAAATAACCAAAGTAACTGGGAGCAATGATGGTGAGTTTATATATCAGGCAGAGAAAGTATGAGCCACAAATACAACATCCTGTTGTGCCAAAAACTAAGGGAGTTGTCAAAAAATTAAGGGACATTGTCAAAATAATACATGAGCTAGATTGAAGGAATTCCATCTAGACAAGTCGAGAATAAATTGAATACCAGAACAAATACTAGCATTTAAGATTACAACCCACTAAAATTAAAAATCAAACTCCTGAGTCCATTCACATAATAAATAAATAAGAATAAATTATAAATGAATGATACATATATAAGAAAGAATAGCTTCCATTACAGTAGAATATTAACTATTAAAGGATTAAAAAAGAATAACATTAAAATAATTTTTTAAACCATAATATTAATAATTATTTATTTACACATTAATTAGCTATGAATGTTAATTAAAACTTGTGCGTCTATGGCCATGCCACTCTGAACAAACCCAATAGCATCTGATCTCGGAAGCTAAGCAGAGTCAGGCCTGGTTAGCACTTGGATAGGAGACCACCTAGGAAGACCAAGTGCTATAGGTGTAAAAAATAAAAAAAATAAGGGATTGTGAGATGACAAAGTCCTTTCAATCCGTGAGGTCAACCAAAGTTTACCTTGCCTAAAAAACAAACAAACAAACAAACAAATAAATCTATAAAAAAATTAAACTTGTTGGCTGATATTAATGAAAAGAATATTTACATAGTTCCAAAGTGCATGTCTATATAGAGAGAAAAAGAAAATAATTAAGAAAACATCACAACTTAACAATTGGATAACCTGGTGATGACTATACTTTTTGGGATAACCTTGCAATATTTCTTTAATTTTGAAATTATCTCAAAATAAAGATTTTATAAAATCACTTTGTTAACTTGTCTTTCTTTAGTTTTACTTTGCTTTAGACTCAGGGTCTAAATTCTGAAAAAGTAAACACAAAAAACAAAAATACATTTCTATCAAAGACCGATGAGTTAGAAACCATCCAAATTAAAATACTAAATCAGGGATTGTGATTTGAAATATATAAGAACATGAGATGAATTTTTCATTTATGGTCTTTGGATGATGTAGTAGGACATCTTTCTAATAGGTGTAGGTTATATTGATGACTTGCTCCCTGAGAACAGCAGTGATTTTTGCACATTTGTATGATTGATATTTACATTAAAACTACAGGTTCAATAACATAGTCAGTTAATTTTGTGCTCCACAGGATTTTAGATTTACTTTACACTGAGTTTCCTTGATTTATTTTCTATTAATAGCAGTTTGTGTCATCAAATTTAATAAAAGTGTTAAGCTAAATATGCTCCACCTCTGGAATATGTACTTTAAGAAAGATTTATTAAAAGCCTTATCTAACTATCCTCAAATATATTTTCAAAATTCAGAATATCATATAAAGAATCATTTTATTCAAAACCTGTAATATTTCAGATTTGATTGTATATTTCTTCTTTTAAAATTGTCTCATGCTCAGAATTGTAAGTTTCATTTGTTTTTATCAGTTCATCACTTGCATACAAATTAAATTCTGTGCTACTTTCGTTTAAAATTTTCAAAGTCATTATAGCCTCGTATCATAATTAATTACATAAAAAATTCATATTGGATTTAAGTATAATAGGATCAACACAATTATTTATATATAGTCGAATCTAGGTATTTGAGAATTTAATATTTCTCTCCTTCCTTTTTTACTATTTTGAGTGCTCTAGAGATAGATGAGATATCCTTGTAAACAATTTATAATGATGTTTTGAACTGAATTATGTGGCCATGAAGTTGGTAGGTATATTCTAGATAATTGAGTAATGATTACTATTGTTTTATAGTCTTCTTACTATTATTTATGTGTTTTACCTAGACCCCACTAAAAAAATCCATGAATTGTTACTGTTTTTATTTATTAATATAAACATAACATATAATAAGAGAACTGAGAAAAACAAAATGTGCTATTTGTTCAAGACAACAAGTAGCAGAGATGAGCTCAGACTCCAGTGTTGCAGATAATAGAGTGCAGTGCAGTAAGATCAAGACTGGATCTGAACTTCTTCAGGGACTTAACCCTGCTTCACTATCAAATAGACAAACTCTTGTACCATCTATTCTCTCCTGTATTTCCTCTCCATATTCCTTTGGGCCCTTTTTTTCCAATAAAATGTTTGTCTTTCTACTTCCTGAATCACCTTACTATATACTATTTCCATGACATGAATTTAAACTTTTGTATGCACTCTCACTGACTATTCCTTTTACAACTTATTTTGAAATCTGAGGCTTTATTACTGAGAAACACTTCCAGACAATCCCTTTCATGGCTTTGAACCATATATTATCTATAACTCTGCAATCCATTGCACATTATTAATCAAGACTATATCACTTATTTCTTCAAAGGCTGGATCTCCTACTCATAGTCTTCCTTATTATCCTGATTTAGACACCACCCTGGAAGATTTGAAGATAAAGATGATTCAGCAGTTTTTAACTTGAGGTTCATCTTTAAATTACCCAATGTAGCTGGAGTGATTTATATTAAGTTGATTTCTCGATTCTTGTCTGGATACCAAGAAAATGGACATCTGAATATAGTTGTGATATATGTTTTACTCTGAATAGAATGGATATTCAGAGTTAAGCATAAACCATCAAAAAAAGTTCTCTCTTATTATTATACTTCTCAAACTTTACAGACTCATCCATGGTGCACCTTCCCCTCAGTATTATAACAACTTCCCATTTGGGAAGGGATATTCTTCTGGAAGAATGATAAATTCTTAAAATATTCTAAAATACTATTTGTTATAAATATCTTCTAATTGTTAGCTGTTGCTGTTTACCAGACCATTCTCAAACTTTTAAACTGAAAATAATAAGCATTTATTATTTTCCCAAACCTGCCATCAGCAAATGGGTCTGTCGATCTTGACTGGGCTCATTTTTGGATATCCTATTGCGAGAACTGGGGAGCGTGGACTGGAAAGGCCTTGACTGAAATGACTAGGTTTTATTTCACACAGTGTCTCATATACCAGAAGACTAGCCCAGGCCTTTATCATGGTTGTTCACAGGGGTGCAAGAAGGAAGCAAAAACATAAAACTAGTTTCAAGCCTCTGCTTACATCAAATTTTCTATTCTCTACTGGCCAAAGAACATCATATGCCTAAACACAATCAAGATGTTAGGATACCACAAGAAATGTAAGAATGAAGGAATGCATGAAAAATTGAGTTCATTCTTAAAATTCAAATCTATCACTAGACACCTTTCTTAAATTCTTAGGTTAGTAAATCAAGTTCTGATCACGACTTTGATGATGAGATCCTTTAACTTTTAGCAGATTCGAATTGACCTAATTGTATCTGCAGAACTAGAATTCAGCTACTCAAGATCATATGAGATGATGTAATATTGTACCTCCAACATATAATAAGTTGCTCGAACATTTTCTATTGGACGATAAACAGGCAAATAAACCAGTTTGGGGTAGAATTAGGCAGCAGGAGAAGTCTGTAATTGACTCTAGCCTGTGAAGCATCCATCAATTGCCATCCTAGTAAACAAGGGAGGCATTTGGGAGTTTACAAAAATTTTTAAAAATAAGAAATCCAAGAAAATTTTCCCTTTCTTCCATACTATTTAATTAAGAGCCGGGATAAATTTCCTGGTGTAATAAACAATTTACCCATGTAAAGAATAGAATGGCATGACATGCCAGCATTCAGGAAAGCAAATGCAACCTTTCTTGTTTCTGTATGCATAGAAGTGCTAAATATTAGAAATAGACTTTCAGGACAATTAATAATGGATGTTATTGGCTATGACTACTATCACATTTTTTATTGTAGAAATGTTCCTTTTTATCTCTGTTTTAGACCTGTATGCATATTGTGGCTGTCAACTACATGTTTTGTTACTTGGCCCAAGTAAACATCTTTACCTGAGATTTCACCCAGAATTCAGAAATCCTAAATGGCATAAAGATAGGATAAAGATAAATTATTGTCAGATAGAAAGAGTAAAGGTTTACTTAAGGTACCTGTAACAATATGAATATTGTGGAGGATAAAATTATCTATGATTGCTTAATTCTAGAATGTTTTAACTGCAATGGAATGAGGATCCCAGAATAAATTAGCAATTCTGATTTTACCCACATTAAATATCATGCAAAATCTTAGCTTTTAGTTCCTTAATCTTCTCGTCTTCAATTTTCTTAAACTTTTAGAATATATTAGTAAATACAATCTATGATGGTAGCTTATATTTTTTCATTAGAAGCAACTGATCTACTTATGACATATTAAAATAAACCTCTGTGGTCTTTAAGCACAATTTTCTATGGTTCCAAATTGTAAACTAATTTGCTGCTGCTAAATCTGTTATTTGACCTTATCAAACCATCCAATTCCCTTTTATAAACCTCCCTGCTATATCCTTGTGTTTTTATCTCACCTATCTTTCCTTTTCTCCCGCACTCTTTTGATGTTGTACAGGTGTACCACTTATTGGACTCCTTTGGCAGTGTTTTCATCAGTACTACTGTGTCTAGTTACAGGTCTGGCAAAACTTCAATTCTGGCTCAATCCAGCCATTTTCTTTCCACACCTAAATCTAGGCCACTTTCTATTGCAGTGGAAATATCACACAGCTATGAAGACGAGTTCTTGTAAAAAAAAAAAAAAAAAAAAAAAAAAAAAAAAAAAGAGTGTCTAAACTCAGGTGAATACACAGTGCAACCTAGCTTTCTTTATCCTGCTAGATTACCTATGAGACATGCCAGTCATTTCAAAAGTTTTCCTTTCCAGTTGAATGTGCCTGTGTATAAATTAAGTTTCCTGAATCTCATATTCTGTTTCTATGAAACAGAGGTATTAACAGAGGTGCTAATTATAAAGAGAGTTGCAATTTTTAGGGGCAATAGCTGAATTTACATCTAAGATAAAATCTTAATAAATACATTGAAGATAAAGATAAGACTCTGTGGGTTAGGTGGATACACTTAAGTTATATACCATAGAGATAATTCTAATTAAGAAGACAGTGGGAAGTATGCATAGTAAGAGTGAAATAGAAAAGATGGATCTTGAAGCAGGAAGGAGCTAAGCATTACAAGGACAGTTGCTAAGAACCTTTGTGATTGGATGGTTAAGGAAATATTAATAGCAATAATATCTAATTTTGAATTTTAAGCATTTTGTGTATCTATGTGCCATGAAGAGATTAAGCAAGGTATTAAATAAAGTTGTGAGAATTTAGCATCAGAGAGTCCTACATCGCCAGATTTGCAATCTGAAAACATCATGACCTCAGAAACAAATTACTTGAAGTCTTTGAATCAAAGGAGAAAACGGAGATGAATTATATTAAGTACTATCAAAGGCCATACAAACTCTAATTTGACCCGATGACTGAACATCAACTGAATTAGAACTGGGAAGAGTAAAAAACCTATTAATTGAAGCTTAATTTGTAGCACTGTTAAGAAGCCCACAGCAAAAAAAAAAAAAAAAAAAAAAAAAAAAAAAGTGATATTGAATCACATTGTTTATTCAGCTTTGTGACACAGAAACTCATAAGTGACAATGGTCCTGAGGGATCAGCGTCTGTTGTGGTGGGCCTCTCTTGTGGTGACTGCACAATGCAGGTTTCTCCTTCTCTGAGGAGCTACCAACATGCACAGATATGTCCTCTCCTTGCCTCCACCCTGACAACCATCTCAATGTTAAGAAAGAGTCCCCTGGATTAGGGTTTATTGGTTCAGGGCTGTCATCTGACCTAAGGTGAGCCTATCAGTTTGTCTCTCTCATGAACTGGAAATGTTGCCAGAAGAGCAACAGTGTTATTGGAAGTTGCTGGTAGCTGAGACACATTGTAATACTCCAGAAGGAACACCTCCTGCAGGAGAAATACATGCACTTGCCATGGTTCCACAGTTCCTACCCTTTCTGAGCCTTGGTTTAATTATTCCTAAAATTCTGTAAGGTATTCCAGTATTCTTGCATTAAAATCCCTGTTTTTGCTTTAAGAAAAAAAAAAAGTACATACATACTGTTTGTTAGTTTACATAAAACGTATGCTTTTATTATATCACAGGGAGAAAATAATGAATACTTGTCTTCCCATTATCTTTGAAGCAATGAAAAGTAAAATAAAGGAATAACCTATATCAAGTCAAAAATATTCCATTTGCTCATTAATGCTTTTAGGAGGTAAAAAATATTTTGCAAAAAAGAATTAAATCAACAATAGACATGTAAACAGGTAAATAATTAATAAATTCATTAGCATATCTCTCATGCAGGTTTGTTATCTTGAGTTTTTGCTGCTTGAAAATATAAATGCAAAAACTGTACTGTGAAATCAAAGTGACATTTTCAATTATCTTATTTGATTTCTTGACTCATTTTGTTTCAAGAGGAACATATAACACAGCTTAAAAATCATATAAAAGTTCTTAATTTGGTTAAGTATTAATTATTTTTATAATTTTTAACAACCATAGAATGTTACAAAAATATAATTCTAATAATCCTAATGAAGAACTTATAAAACTGTTTAAAAGACTAATTCAGGGTCACAGACTTTTGATAAGAGAAATGGTTACATACTGAACAATTGACAGGTTGTGATTCCAACTCAATTATTCTCAAAGTTACACAAAGTACAACTTTATATTGCAAGTAATTTATTTCCATCAATCCTTTGGAAACCTTTCTAAGCCCCTGTTGTCCTATTGAAAACAACTGCCTTTATACTAGAAAAAAATAGTTCTTTTTTTTTTCAATTTGCTTCTTTTTCTTTCTCTTTCCCTCTCTCTTTTCCTCTACTCCCTCCATTATACTATTACTTATTAATTTATTTTTTGTTAACTTTGGCTTTTGACTATTTAGGCTGTTTGCTACATATGGTCCATTCGAAAATCCATTATCTTGGTGGAAGTCAAGAAGTAGTATATCTGAGTAGTCCTACATTGTCTCAAGCCATACTTTAATATGTGCTTATTTAAAATATGTTTAATGACTCACCCTTATTTATGCTTAGTAGACATTTTGTGTACTTATTACCTACTTAAATTGTATGTTATTCTAAAGTGAATCCATATGACATTGTTTTAAAAGGTGCATGTATCATTCTTTTTTAGTCTTCTTTTGTTGTGAATTCATGTCTACTTTTATGTTTATCTTACTGTCAAGAGAGAAATCTCTCAAGAGGCATTTCACCTCTTTGGGTTACTCCTCTTTATTTTAACATTGGGACTATTTATAATTGTCAAGATTTTTTTTTTTGAAGACTCTCCACTATCAGAAGTTAGAACAATTCTAATTATTTTTTTTCTATGAAATTTGTTATTTGATTTGCAAATAAGGTGTGCATGTTCTGATCATGTTTTCTGTATACTTGCTTAATTCTTCAAACTTTTGATGGCACGAATATTTTCAGTTTTCTGACAGTTCCATTTCACCAAACTCAAAACTTGTCAAAAGTCTACGGTCACCTTTTCAAAGATAAGAGTATTGCAGTTTTCTATTTATAATTACTGTAAAATGATTGTTATATATAACTATAATATAATTAAGATATTATAATAATTATAATGTATTTTAAAATTGTAACTTAACATTCCAAAATAGTGCATGGATCACTTTGACTATAAGTAATTATCCTCTACTTCCACTGAGCTGAGCTTTTCAAAATGTACTGAAAATTTTACTTTTTTCTCATAGTCACTTTACATTGTAATAACTCTTCTATTTTAAGTAGTTTTACGTTGTAATAATTTTAATCTTATGACATCTATTTTTTTTTTGTAGAACAATGCCATTGTTTGTTTATTTGCTTCTTAATCAGTAAAAACAACCAGGGCAATGCTTGAATTTCACCAAGTTTCTGCATTATGCTTATGTATCAGGGAAATGTAGAATAATTCAAATTGGTTTGAGCAATACAAATTTTAAATATTCAACTAAATGAGATAATAAACAACATCTAGTCCTGGAATAATCTAGTGTACAATGAAATAAACAGAAGCTATTAGCCATTGCTTAAGCCTTTCAGCTTTGATATAATTTAAGGAAATCTGTTAAGTTTTTTGAACATTAATATCATCATATATCCCATAGGTTATACCATTTGGCAGCTTAATGTTTTAAAATAGATGGACCACTTCTCATTTGTCTCTAACAGGGGTGTTATATATATATATATATATATATATATATATATATATATATATATATATATAGAGAGAGAGAGAGAGAGAGAGAGAGAGAGAGAGAGAGAGAGAGAAGAGAGAGATACAGATATAAAATGTATATATGTATATATATATGTCTTACACATATATGCTATATATATATGTGTGTGTGTGTGTGTGTGTGTGTGTATGTATATATATTTGTTGTTGTTGTTCACTTCCAATATCTAATTAGGATATTTAAACCCAAGGGTTTAGGACTGTATATTGTAAGTAACCAAGATATGTCACATTACTTTTTAATTTCCATGTGCATATACATCCAGTGAATGCAGGCTTACTATAAAAATATCAAATTAGAAGGCTCCTTCTACCACCAAAATATATTTTTATCAAGTTATAATATTAATGGGAGCATATAAAATTATTTTATTCTCACATCATTTGATATACTGAATATTTTGAACATTGATATTTAAAAATATTAGTAAAAATCAGTAGGTTTAATCTTAGTGTACAATTACCTAAATATCAAGGAATTTGACTATCTTTTTATATATAGTGATCAATAGCTGTGAGTTCCATAAATTGGCATTTATACATTTTAGTCACTTTACTTTCTGTTCATTTTTATTTCTGACTCATTTTTGGAAGATCCGAGAAATGGAAATTTTATTATAGCTCATTTGGCAGCCAAAACATGACACGTTGTGAGCCGTCCTAAGGCTATTTGCTGTCTTAAAAATCATACTTTCTGTAGATATTCATAGATTGCAATGTAGGAATGTAAATGTGTTTTACTATACACGATACTGTGACTCTTGCTGGGGACCGTGCACGCAGTAGCCCCCCTCCTTAGCTGCAGTTTCTCCTTCTGAGGTTTCACTTATCTGTGGTCGACCATGGTCCAAACATAGAAAATGAAAAATTCCAGAAAAACAGTTCAAAAGTTGTAGATTGCACATCGTTTGGCTTCATCATCCTGCACAGGGTGTCACTCGCCCCTTTTTCCGGTGCCTCCATGCTGTGGCCGCGCCTGCCCATGAGTCCCGAGGAAGTTGCCATTGCAGCTCTCAGACTGAGGGCCGCAGTGCCAAGCGCTTATGGTCAAGTAACTTTTTTTTTTTTTTTTCTAAATAATGTTCTCGAAGTACAAAAGTAGTAACACTGGCAGTTTGGCTACCACAAAGATAAACTGTAAAATGTTTCCTTTAAGTGAAAAGGTGAAAGTTCTCAACTTAATAAGGAAAGAAAACTATCGTATGCTGAGGTTAAGATCTACGGCAGTGGTCCCCAACCTTTTTGGCACCAGGGACCGGTGCTCCTGTGAAAATCGGATGCCTGATGATCTGAGGTGGAGCTGAGATGGTGATGCTAGTGCTGGGGAGTGACGGCAAATACACATGAAGCTTCGCTTGCTTGCATGCCACTCACCTCCTGCTGTGCAGCCCAGTTCTTAACAAGCCATGGACTGGTACTGGTACGTGGTCCAGGGATTGGGGACCCTTCATCTGTGGTAAGAATGAATCTTCTATCCATGAAATTGTGAAAAGGGAAAAAGAAATTGATGCTAGTTTTGCTATTGCACTTCAAACTCTAAAACTTACAGCCAAAGTGCATAAATACTTACTGAGAAGGAAAAGGCATTGAGTTTGTGGGTAGAAGACATGATGTCATCATTATGTGGTGATCCACCTTCTGACATTAATAGTATCCTATGCTAAGTCACAACACCTACATCATTCACCTCTCTTCCTCTCCTTACATAGACATTTTTTTTCATTTCACATCATCACAAGAAAAAGGGTGAGTACAGTATAATAAGATAATTTTAGAGAGACAGCATTTACATAAATGCTATTATCGTATATAATAATAATTGTTCTATTTCATTATTAGTTATTGTTAATTTCTTACTATGTCTAATTTATAAATTAAACTTTGTAATCGGTACCTATAGAAAAAAACATAATAAATATAGGCTCAGTCCTATTTGTGGTTTTAGGCATTCACTGGATTCTTGCAAGTATTCCCCATAGATAAGTGGCAGCTGTATAATTTTTTCTAAAGCATATCCTACTCAAAATTTTTTTAAATTCCAAAACATATTACACTACTATGAGTTCAGATAATACAATTAAGTCCATTGAAAAATGAGAAAATAATATTAACTTTATAAAGCATCTTTTTGACATTGAGAAGGATCATTATTTTTGTTTCTTTTTTTGACATGGATATTAGTAAATTTTAGAAAATATTTTCTAATATGAACTATTTTATTTATTACAAAAACAAATTTAGGGTTTTTAAAAAGCTTTTAATTGAAGTATTTACACACAAATATATATGTACATGTATAGGCATTTAAACTCTTTATTGAAGTTAGATATGTAAGAGTATAGCTCATCATTTTCACAAACTAAAAATATATAATTTGCACTTAGATCATAAAACAAAATATACGTACTGGTACAGAAGTTCTCCTATGTTCCCTTCAGGACAATAGCCATCCTACATTGTCTTCTAATAGCAAAGAGTTTTGGTAGTACTCATATTTTTAAAAATGTTTCTATAACTCTTACTCTTTCTTATATCTGTTATTATGAGATTTAATGTTTTTGTGATTCATCTGAATTAGTTCCATTACTACATAGTATTTCACTGCAGAATCTACTGTATGAAAACATAATAAATTTACTGGAAAAACAGGGAGTATCTATAAAAGCTGAAGATACATATTCTATAACTGAAATTCCACTACTCATTATATGTGGTCAACAAAACATGTACTTTGAAGTTAGACATTGTAACATAGCTGTTAGTATTTTTTCAGTACCACAGAATTAAAGTTTCATGATTAAGTTCTGTTTGTTATATTACCTTTTGCCCAGATTTCCTATAATTATGTTGATTTTTTTAATTGAAAAAAACTAAATTTTCTTTTCCTCTCTTGCTCTGTCCCTCTTTCCCTATATCCCTTTCTCTTTCTCTCCCTTTTTCTGTCTCTCCCTTTCTCTTGAACCATTCTGATTAACTGTTGGTTGAAAGTTCGATAGATTTTATATGTGAAAATGTGCGGGACTGGTGTTTATGAAACTTTCTTAATTACTTGCATATAATTTTTTCTCTTTCGGTTTTTGTCTCTCCCTCACCCCACCCGCTTTATTGAAATATAATAGACAATTAGTTACTCATATTACATTGTACAATTCAATGAGTTTTTCAATTATAGTTGGCATACAATAATATATTAATTTCAGTTGTACAGCATAGTGATTAGAGAACTATATAACTCACAAAGTTATCACCCCACTAAATCTAGTTCGCTTCTTCCGCCTTACATATTTATTACAACATTATTAACTATTTTCCTTATGTTCCACTTTATAGTTCCATGTCTATCTTGTAACTATCCATTTGTACTTAATCCCTTTGCACTTTTTTCACTGTCCCCCTCAACCCTCCTCCCATCTAGTAGCCCTCAAAATATTATCTGTATCTATGAGTTTGTTTACGCTTTTGTTGTTGTTGTTGCTTATTTTGTTCTTTAGGTTTTACATGTACATGAAATCATGCAATATTTGTCTTTCTCTGTTAGACTTATTTCATTCAGCGCAATACCCTCTAGGTCCATCAATGCAATATCTTTTTCCATCCTCTCCCTTTTGGTCTGTGTGTGTCTTTTAATCTGAAGTGGGTCTCTCAGAGGCAACATATGTAGGAGTCTTATTTTCTTATCTCTTCAGCCACTCTATTTTTTGGTTGGAGCACTAAATTCTTTTCCATTTGAGGTACTTGTTGATAGAAATGTAGTTATCACCATTCTTTATTCATGTTTTGGACACATGGATTTTCTTCTTAAAGAAGTCCCTCCAACATTTCCTGTAATACTGGCTTGGTGTTGATAAATTTCCTTAGCTTATTTTTGTCTGGAAAGCTCTTTATCTGTCCTTAGACTCTAAATGATAGCTTTGCTAGATAAAGCATTCTTGGTTGTAGATCCTGAGTTTTCATCATATCAAATAGTTTGTGTCAAGCCCTCTGTCCTGCATAGTTTCTTTTGGGAAATCAGCTGCCAATCTTATGGGTAATACCTTATAGATAACTAACTGTTTTTTTTCTTGCTGCTTTTAACATTCTCTCTTTGTATTTAACCTTTGGCATTTTAATTATGTGTCTTGGTGTGGGCCTCTTTGAGTTTTTTGGGACTCTCTGAACTTCCCGGGGTTGTATGTCCATTTCCTTCATCAGGTTAGGGAAGTTTTCCGTCATTATTTCTTCAAATAGCTCTTCAACTTCTTGTTTTCCTCAGGCACCCCTATGACACAGATATTTTTATGTTTGTGTCCCATAGGTTCCCTAAGCTATTTTTATAGTCTTGGCTTCTTTTTTCTTGCTGTTCTGATTGAATGTTTTTGGCTTTTCCATCCTCTACATCAGTGGTTTGATCCTTTTCTTTATCCACTCTGTTGATTCCATCTAATATACCCTTCATCTCCGATAATATGTTCTTCATTTCTGACTGGTTCTGTTTTATAAGTTCCATTTCCATTTTTATGTTTTTTATACCTTTGTTAAAGTTCTGACTGAATTCATCTACATATCTCCTAAGTTCATTGAGCATCTTTATAACCAGTGTTTTGAACTCTGCATTTGTTAGATTGCCTGACTCCATGATTCCTGGATCTCCACTCTATTCTGTTCTCTCTTATGGTTTCTGCTTCTTTGTCTTTCCATTTTGGCTGCCTTTCTATGTCTGTTTCTGCATACTAAGCAAAGCTCCTAAGTCTCCCGGTCTTATTAGCATGGCTTTGTAAAGCAGGTGTCCAGTGGCACAGTCTGAAAGGGATTCAGCTGCAAGCCAAGTTGAGCCCCAGCCTGTGCCCCTCCGGGCTGCCTATTAAGATTCAGCAAGCAACCCACAGATGTTGTGCTTATAGTTCCCTCAAAAGGCCACACCAGAAACTGAGGCCAGCTGTCACTTGTGTGAGTCTTGGTGCTACTTAGCAAGGAGCACCTGACTTGCCGAGGACACACCTGGATGTGGCTTGGGTGGAGCTGCAAGTTGGGGGAGGCAGTTTCAGGGATTCCTCTGGGTGGAGCAACATCTGTTTTCCGGTTTGATGATGCCTCAGCTATGGCGGCACTGGGTCCACACACTGGGTACGAGGAGGGTTTGACAAAGTAACAGTGGATACCACTGCTACTTCTACCTAGGAGAGATCCTCACCTCTTGCCCTCACTCTGACAAATCAATGTCCCCCTCTATGTCTTTTGATTAGAGCATTTAACCATTTGTATTTAAAGTGCCTATTGATAGATATGTAGTTATTGCTATTTTATTATTCATATATTTTTTTGTCTTTTCTTCCTTTTCTCCTACTCCTCTTTTTTCTTCCTCAAAATGCCCTTTTAACATTTCTTGTAGTACTGATTTGGTGGTGTTGAACTCCTTTAGCTTTTTCTTGTCTCGGACACTCTATCTGTTTTTTGATTCTAAGTGATAGCCTTGCTGGTAAAGTAATTTTGATTGTAAATTTTTGCTTTTCATCACTTTGAACATCTTATGCCAATCCCTTCTGGCCTGAAAAGTGTCTGCGTAGAAATTGGCTAGCAGTCATATTGTGATTTTCTCTTGCTGTTTTTAAGATTCTATATTTGCCTCTATCCTTCGGTATGGGCCTCTGAGCTTTCTGGTATTGTATGTCTATTTCCTCACCAGGACAGGGAAGTTTGCCATCATTATTTCTTCAGATAGGTTTTCAATTCCTCGCTCTCTCTTCTCCTTCTGTTAATCCTGTGATGTGATTGTTGATATGCTTGATGTTGTCACAGAGGCCCCTTAAACATCCTAATTTTTTTAAAATTTTGTTTCTCTTATTGCTGTTCTGATTGAGTGTTTTCTGCTACCTCATCTACCAGATTGCTGATTCTATCCTCTACTTCATCTAATCTACTGTCAATTCCTCTAATTTATTTTTTATATCAGTTATTATATTCTTCATTTCTGACTGGTTCTTTTTTTATGTTTTCTATTTCCATTTTTATATTTTCTATCTCTTTCTTGAAGTTCTCACTGAGATCATTGTGTCTCTTTGTAACCAATGTTTTGAACTCTGCATCTAGTAGATTGTCTCCATTCTTTTTATTTCTTTTTCTGGAGTTTTGTTTTGTTCTTTAACTTGGATCAGGTATCTTTGTCTCCCCATTTTGGCTCCCTCCTTCTGTTTGTTTCTTTGTAAAAGGTATTGCTGCTATGTCTCTCAGTCGTATGTTGGCTCTATGTAGTAGGTGTCCTTGGGGCCCAGTGGCACAATCTTTCTAGTCACTCGAGCTGGGTACTCCAGGTGTGTTTCTTGTATGGGTTGAGCATGCCCTCCTTGTTGTAGTCAAGTCTTGATTACTGTTTACACATCAGTTAGAGGCAATGACCCACAGGCTGATTGGTTTTGAGGACTGGCTGTGGCTACACTGGAGGAGCTTTTGTGCAAGGGTTTACCCTACAGAGCAGGATTTGCTTTGATGGGGCTCAGGCACCTTCCTGAGTCTGCCCTTTTGGTGTGTTAATTAAGGAGGTGTTGGGCAGTGCTCTAGTTGGTCCAAAGCTGGCCACTGGGTGTGTTGGTTCTGGGCCTCTTCGAAGGGGCTCTGATGCAGGTCAAGTTCAATCACTGCCTGTACCCTTCCTGGAGACATTTAAGATGAACAATAATGTGATATTCAGATAGTTGCCACTTGTGCTGGGCTTGGAGATGCCTGGGAGAAGATAAACTGAATTAGGGCTACTTGCCACTAATGCAGGACTTGGGGTTGCTCAGCAAGTGGTATGGGTCATGCCGAGGCCAGCTGCTTCTTGTTTGGAATTTGTCGAATATTTGAATGATTTCAATTAAGTCCATGAAATGAGCCAAGACAGGCCATTTGTATGGGAAAGTCACTGGAAGTGTTGGATTAGTCCTTGAGTTTGGTGGAGCAGGGTCTCATGAAATCACCAGGGTAGGGAGACTAGTGTTAGATAGGTTGATGGAGACTCGAATATAGCACCTGCCTAAGTCTGTGCGTGCAGACTAGGCAGAGGAGGGCTAAACAAAGAAACATTGCCCTGTGCCAGGACTTCCATCTGGGAGAAAGCTACCTCTTCAGCCCTTGCCCTGAAGCTAGACAACTCAGTTTCTCCCTATAGTCCATGGCTCCTTTTGAGCTGCTGCCCCAGTAATGGAGCTCAGAGTGAGTCGATCACCAAGTAAATCTGTGCATAGGCCCTTTAAGAGGAATGGCTGGGACTCCAGCAGTACTTTGTCTCATTTGGCCATTATTTTCTCCAGTCTTCACAGCCAGAAGCCATGGGAATGTCTCTTCTCTTCACAGCCAGATGCCATGAGGATCTCTCTTCCTGACCTAGAACCCTGGTATGGAAATATGGGTTTGGGGCTGGGACTTCTAGCTCCACAGGGGAGACCTCAGCAGCCCAGATAATTCTCGTAATTTTTAACCACCACATTCAAGTGTGGGACCAGCTGGTTCCAAGTCTCTGCCCTTCTTATCAGTCTCAATTTAGTTTCTTTTATATATCTTTGGTTATAGGACTTCTCTTCAGCTAGACTTCAGGGGATTCTCAATGATGGTTGTTCTGTAATTTCATCATGACTGGAATCTTTTATTTTTTGATTTAGTAAGTAAATGGGTTATCTATTTTACTCATATATTTTTGGATCCTCATTCTTTTTATACTTATGTGTTATTTTGCTTTCATAGTAAATCTTTCCCTGGATTTGACATAAACTTATCTCTAAAATTTTCCATGTTTGGGATTTCATTATTTCTCTAATTCTTAGTTTTTTTCATCTCCCTCTTCTGTGTCATAATAAACATAGTAACATATGTCACTATGGAAATTCCCTGAAATTGATTCAGCAAGAGTTTTGGGCTATCAATGATGGACACTCCATAAGAGAGTAAGCTACACTCAAAGCAAATGTTCTATTAAGTAGAAAACGCATATGTGTGTATCTGAGTATAAATGTATATATTGTTACTACATCATGGTATAACCTTGTGTGACTCATATGAAGGCATATGATATAGACATTAATACCACTATGTCCATTTTACAAGAAGAAAATTAATGGTAAAGGTGTAGCTAACATTATTGTATGAACTAGGATTTCAGCCTACCTTGCAATTTGACTCTATGTACTTTACCAGAATTTATAGTTTAATTCAGAGTTCATTAAGGATAATCAAATATACTTGAGAAATTATTTATTTACTCATAATGCACGATGTATAGATCTAGAAAAAATAAGAAGTTATTTCCTGTATTCAAAGGTATTAAAACCTCTTTGAGTCACAAAAGAAAATGATGTGCGCCTGAAAATATAAATGTAAATTATTACTTAAATGATAATTCACAGCAGTGATAGAAGATAAATACAGGAGCAGATTACCTTTAAAATAGATTCAGACTGTAAAGTAGATTCAAATCCTGAGTCTTTTTTTTTTTCATTTGATGACATTTTTAGTACCTATTATTTGCCTTCCACTTTTCTTGGCACTAGAAATTGAAAGTGACTAACAAAGAAAAATCTGCTTTTTTTACTTTCTAGTGAGAAGAGAGATGGTCAATGAACAAATAAATATATAGCAAGTGAAAATTAGTGTTATGAAGAAATTAAAGCAGGTTAACTATAGAAATGGCAAGGATTCTATTTTACAAAAGTTAGGGAAGATATAGCTCTTGTAAGATAACATTTGAGCAAAGGCCTGAAAAAGGTGGGGGAACCAGCTATGTATAATTTGGTAGAAGAGTGTTTTAGACAGCTTCTGTGCTATGGTACATTGATACTCTGGGCCAGACAGCCTGGGATGAAATTTTGGTTCTTTCATTTGCTGTGTTACCTTGGCCAGGTTCATAAGTTTCTCTGCATCAATTTCTTCAAATGGGCAGAACATTTTATGGGTTGCTTTGTGTATTAATGGATTGATAGCTTAAAACTCAGTGCCTAGAACCTACTAAATTCTGAAGAATTTGATTAGTTGTTGTTATTGATAGAGGAAACAACAAGAGCTAATGACCCTAAAGTAGCAGTGTACTTTTCTAGGATCAGTAAGAAAATTAGTGGCATTACATGGAAGGGGTGTGGGGTAGGGGAACAGACTAGAAATGGAGACAGAGAGGTTGCAGAGAAACATATCATTCAGAGTCTTACAGCCAAAGTGAGGATTTAGATTTAACTTTGAGTGCTAAGGAAAGCCATGGAGAAATTTTAAGCAGAAGTGTGATATTATCTCTTCCACTTTATGCATTATGTGAATGGTTTCACAGTGTCCTCAATAACTGGAAGGTTCAACATGTCTAATATCTGTTACAAAAAAACAAAGAAACAAAAACCCTTCAGTTTCTTTATCTCTAGTAGGAACACGATATTATTAGTGGTGATGTGGTAGGGCTTTTTAAATGAAAAAGTGATATGAGCCATGTAATGACCCACAAGTCTGTGCTACCAGGCTTCCTTCCCTGTGGCAGTGTTCAGTGTTCATGGATCACTGCTTTGATTATTGGTTGCTGAATCTACCCCAAAAAACTTAGTGACTCAAAGCAATAATGCATTATTACCTGAAATCAACTTGGTGTTTCTGTTGTTTTGCTTAGGGCTTTCATTCAATTATAATCAAATGGTGATTGAGATGTCAAAGATGACTCTTTTTATTTGCCTGGCACTGAGGCAGGATGGGCTAGAAAATTAGAATCATCTGGGATGCTACAATGGCTGGCTCTCTTTCCATGTAATCATGGGGCCACTTCTCTCTATTTGGCTTCTCCATGCACTCTTTCCACTTGTGTCTAAAACAAAGTAGCTGAATTTCTTATTGAGCAGCTGAAGACTCCCACAGTAAGAAAGCTGAAGCTGCTTGTCATGCCTTCTTAAGATTTAGTCCCAAAGTTGGCACTGTGCTACTTCTGCACTTTCTGTGGGTTGACATGAGTCTCAGGGCCAGGTAAATTTCATTGTGACAAGAGATTACAAAAGGAGGCTAAGGCCAGGAGTTGTAGTTTATTAGAGGCCATCCTGGAACAAGAGATGCCACTGTTGCCATGCACCCCCGTTCTATTCCTTCATCCAGACATATTTAGAATACTTAGACCCTCAGTATTTCATTAACCCTAAGATTTTAGAACACTGGAGAGAAGGTAAAATTTCCATGAGTATTTTATTTTATCTTATTTGATTTAAATTTATTTTATGTTTGCATATACCTGGAGGACACATTCATTGATGACTAGATAGACTCAGAAAAACAGAAAGTATGGCAAAAAGCTGTTTGGTGAATGTACCCAAAATTATTACAAACGGATCAGAGAAATGATGATAAAATCAAAGTAATTTGAAAATATGCCACACTTTCAAAATGCATGTATATTATTATCCACTTATCAGCATCAGCCTGTATGTTAAAGACCATCTGCCTAAAATTATTTTTATACAACTAAAATTTAGTCAGAGTTGAAAGAGCAGCAGTTATTCTCTTTCATGCTGTATATTAGTTGCAGAAAATTTTAGAGTCAATGTCTTTTTTTAAATCTGTCAAAATTACTCACTTATGCACAGATATAATCTAGTTTTATTTTTCAAGATGCCAATTTTATTTTCAAGCATAAATTGGTGCCCTAGTTTCCTGAAATAACTTTTTTCACCTTTTATAGATATAAAAATGGCCTTGCAGAAAGTGCATGAGCCCAGCTTGCCAAATTATTATATCAAATAATAATAATGAACCTTTTTATGGTCACCTACAGTGAGCGACCTGTGCCAAAGAACAGCGACACAAATGTATTCTCTTCCTGGTGTGCTGAAATAAAAGAAAACTGATATCTGCAATTCCTCATCAGAAGACCACTGCTGATTAATCTGATGAAAGAAGAAAGTCTGTAGAGGAATGCTGATTGAAAAGGTAAAGTACTCAGTAGGAATACAATTTCTTTTAAATATCAGGGAAGGGACTTACACATTTATTATTATTTTTGTGTGTGTGAACCAATATGAGAGAATGGGGGCAAATGGTGACTGATCTAGACATCTTATTTTTTGCCATAAAAATTAGAGGTTTGCTTGTTACTTGTTTCAGTAAAGTCATTTTATTCTGAATGCTAAAATACTGATATGTTGAGAAAAGAATGGCTTAAGGTAAGTATAATGCATCACTAATATTAATATGAGCTCTCAATTAATTCATGGCATAACATAATGGAAAATGAATAAAATAAAATGGAAGAGAGGAATGGTTGTAAGTATAATATAAAATCTTATAAAGTAATAAAATAATAACTTGAGATATTAATACTATTAGAATTTTTCACTTGAATCATTATGGGAAAAATATATCTATCTTATTAAAATAAATTAAAATGGAAACTAAGTTTGACAATCCTTCAAGCAGATAAAACCAGTTAAGTCACATAAGCAAAAGATCATCTAGCATATTTCATAAATAGAAACAAAACTTAACTTAGGCTTTTTTTACTTTAAATGCCTCTGACAATCATAAATGAAGCTATTTATCTTCCTAAAATTATATATGATAATGACTTTTAACCCATCCCCTGCCTCCTGGACAACCCTACTGTAACAATTAATCAGTGTAAAGGTTAAACAACTTTCTCATTTTTTACTTTATAAGCCATCCAGTAATATGCCTCTGAGCTTTGTATCACTTTCAGGCTTGAAATATCCCTGTTAGCAAGTTGTTTCTTCTTCAATAAAATAGATATTTCAAGTAGAGCTCTCTAAATTTTTAAAAATATATTAAGAGCTAGAGTGAGAGATGCAGGATTATTGCAAGTTTGGAAAAGTAGAAAATTTCATATTGGCACTGTTAGATAAATAGATATAGGATAAATGACATAACACTGAATTGTGGGCAAGAATTTTCTCTAAAGTGATTAAATAAATGTCTCATTTTAATTTTTAAACATTTGTTTTTATATTCTCCAATGGAAAATTTGACACAATCAAAACCAAATGTTATTGTATTAGTTTCCTATTGCTGCTGTAACAAATTAACAAATTTAATGGCTTTAAACAACACAATTTATCTTACTGCTCTAGAGATCAGAAGTCTGAATGGGTCTCAGTGAGTTAAATCAGGGTATTTGTAAATGTGCATTCTTTTCTGGAGGTCTAGGAAGGAATTCATTTGTTTTTCTAGCTTCTGGAAGCTGCCCACTTTGTCAGGGCCCCTTTTCTCCTTTAAAGCCAGCAATCACATTATTCTGACCCCTGCTTTCATCATCGCTTCTCTGACTCTTTTGTTTCCCTCTTTCACTTAAAAGGGCCCTGGGATTACACTGGGTTATCCAGGCAATCTCCCCATTTCAAGGTCAATTGATTAGCAACACTAATTCCACCTGAAATCTTAATTTACCTTTCCATGTAAGGTAACAAATTCACAAATTCTGGGCATTAGGACATCTTTGGTGGTGGTTGTGGAAGTGGTTGTAGCTGTGTCATTTTGCTTACCACAGCTATTAAATATACTTCCTAGTAAAGCTTTCCTAGAAAGGTTTATGGAGCACAGTTTCATTAATTGTTTTCACTTGTCCTTAACAAATCACCTTTTGTTAAGTAAATACCTCCATTCTTTTCAAAATTTAGAGTTCTCCCTTTCAATGTTTATCCATTCCTCTTCCTTGCTTTATTTTCCGCTGTGGGATTCATGGCCCGTTTTTTTTTTTTTTTTTTTTTTAATTGTTTATTATCTGTCCTGCCTCTCTAGCATATACAATGAAGTAAGATGGGGAGGAATGACAATAAACCAGTGCAATATACTGCTTATAGGCTCTATAATTGCTCTCTATTATATGATACTAAACTGGTCTCTGAGTGAAATCATCTGCCTCAGGAAATTAAGATTTGTGTTAACAAATTTTCAAGAAAAATCATGTGTTGTGAGTCAATGGTTTAGTAGAAAGATGCAAAGTCTGCAGTTTCAGAGAAAAAATAGAACTGGTGATATAAATTCAAGAATCTTTCATCATATAATTAGAAAAAAGTATACTGGCGCCAACTGAGATCAAGAGCTAGAGAGAGAGATGCAGTATTATTGCAAGTGGAAAGGTAGAAGATTTCCTATTAGCAATGTTAGATAAATAGATATATGATAAATGGCATAAATCATTTCCTCATATATGAGATGACACAATCACTAATATTCTGGTAATAAACAATTAAGATAGTAAAAGTGTTTAACAAAGTAGGATGATTGATCTATATTTGCCAAAAAACCTGTAAAACAGAAAAATGTTGAAGGATTGAGATTAGAGGCCTTTAGTGTCAGAAGATAAATAACAACAGTAAAGAACAGGAGGGGACTGAAAATGATGTAGGAAAAACACGAGCTGTACTTTCCTGGTAGCAAAAAGCCTGGAAGATATGGAAACCATCTGCATGAATGGCTGCTGAACAGTAAGTTTTCTGACAAAGGACGACTGGATTTACCAAGGTGGCTGTTGCTATTGACCTTGCCAAGAGCATTTTCACTAGAGACAAATATCTGATTAAAATGAGTTTATGGCAGGAAAAAAAATGATAAAAATGAATAAAGTAGTATAGAGAAATGTTTGGAGAAATTTACTATAAAGAGAAAAAAAGAAAAGGGGGTAATGCAAGGGAGTAATTTCAAAGGAACAAAACGTAAAGGTGTTAGAGATATAGCAAAATGACATGCTGATGGGAACAACTCACTGTTCTAAGCCATCTCAGCTTAGTTCTTGCACAATAACGCGTGTAAAATGTTGTTGTTATTATTTACCAAAAAGTAGAATAAAAGGAAAATATGTCATGAATTGGTTTATCACCCTTAACCATAGAGAAAGCGAATATTTACTAAAGTATATTCTAAGGTATGCATGATATATATAGATATATATATATATATATATATATATATATATATATATTTTTTTTTTTTTTTAAGTCAGTGCTATTACTGAGCTTGCATTCTGTATTTGTAATTAGAAATCTAGTTTGGCTATAATAAATTTGAGTCTAAAATCTTACTTTAAATACTTTTTAATCTTCAACATTATTTAATTTCATGCCTTCAATTTCTCATTGCGAAAATAAGAATAATATCTGTTCCACCCATATTATTTTTTTAAGAAAAAATAATATAAAAGATATAGGAGTTCATTGGAAAACTAAAAGCAAGATGCATACAATATGTGTTTAAGAGGTATACATTTTAATATTTGCCCAGTGATTAATATAAAGGTAAATAATAGTCAGGAAGAATTTTAAGTAGTTGTAAACAAACAGGAAAATATATCTATGTAAGTATATTTGAGTAATGTGCATGCTTTATAAAAACAAAGTAAATTTGATTGAGCTATGAAGACATGCCTATAATACTTTTCCTATTGGTAAACACTTGAAAAGTCTCAGTCTACTTTTTTTTTACTTTCTCTCTGATATTTTCCAAAGTACTGCTGAATTAGAATCTCAAATAAATTCTGTCAAAGTTAGTTTATCTGATATATAGAACCAGTCTAGTAACTTATTGTTAGACATGAAATAAAATTTCTATCATAGAAAGTTTATTCATTATATATTAAGTAAATATGGAAAAATAACATATTCCTTGCTTCCTGTTATTATATAATAGAGTAAAATGGAAATAAACAAACATTGATTTCATGCAATATAGTAATAAATGTGAGAGAAGCAGCAGTTGAAATAGGTGAGTAGAAGTAAAGTCTACCTTAAGAGGCCAGAGTGTCCGAGATATGTAGTTGAAGGCCCTTGATGCCATCATTGAATCTGACTCCAGACCTTGAAGAGCCTTGGCACCTCCTCATGTGGCATGACTGTTCTGTATTCTGAACCACATCTGCTGAGATTCCCAGGGGTCTTTTCTAAAGATCACAGGTGTATTAAGGGCACCTGATAAGGTGGACATACTGTTAGGTTTTATAATGTTTTCTTCAAAGAAACTGTATGGAATAATGGGTTTATTTCTGAGCACTTTGTGTATATGTGTGTATTGTTTTGCTTTTAATTCAGAAAGATTAAAATCCTACTGATGGAAGAAATGTCTATAAGTACCAGTCAGAACTGGGGGCAGAACCTTAACCCTAAAGGGAACACTGCTGTTCAGATATTTTCTTGTCCTACATGTGTACTCCTCACTCCATGCCTAACCCTAATTGTTAATCCAAGGGGAATTTCCCCAAGGTGGAAGAGGGAGATTTGTATCAGTCTATAGATTCAAAGATGCAATTAAATCTAGCTAAGTTTGCAATGTCTATGATATGATTGTTACACTCAGGGGTTTCTCTCTCTCTCTGTCTCTCTCTCTGTCTCTCTCTCTGTCTCTCCAGAAGTTACAAAGCCCATCTGTATTCCAGATGGGTGGAGTTATCTCAAAAACCTACTCCATTTCATATCCTGATTAATTTCTTTGTCATAACTGCCCCCACTAGAAATAAGTCCCATCAGGAAAACAATATTTATCACTCTTTTTTCATTGCTGTCACTACAGAACTTAGGACAGTATTTGATGCATGATAATTTCTCAATAGATATTAACTGAATAGATTGATGAACAAATGTCTCAAAATTGAGCTTACAATAATGCATTCTTAGGATGTCGAAGGAATGTAAAAGGAGAGATTATATGTGCTCAGAACCAGAGAATGTTTCAGAAAGTAGTTATTAGAGCTTGGTTGGCCCCTTCACATGTTTAAAGCTCAAGTTTACTGTTTCGTAATTACTTACGTGCCATTATTCCAGTCTTAACTATTGAAACCTACCTTGTGTATTAATTTCTCAAACATCTGGTGTCATAAATATTCAGACTATTCAAGTGTATTCTGCACTAGAAGATGTCACCAACACCTGCTTTTACTAAAAGTGCAATGTGCTTGCAAATTGTATTTCACATCTTCAACTCCCCATTTATATGCCATATAAATTGCCCACTATGGTTTCTGCATCTGGGTTCTTGTTAAATACATTGCAATAATTCTAGAGCCCCAATTGTTAAGCCGAGAGCCTCTGATCCCTCAGTTGAACCTGGTCTGAATCCACTAAGGGCTTCAAACCTGACTCTTGATAGCACTGCTCTGTGGGTAGGGATAAGAGGTAGGGGTGAATATTGGCTGTTAAACCCTATATATTGTAAGGGGTGTAATTTTGTGTGATAGTTTTGGAGATATTTTACAAAAGGGTAATCTTCACAGAATATACATTTAGTGTTCTCAAATTACCTATAGTGAGCCCCCAAAAGTGTTTGTATCAACTACCTCCCTATAAAGCCTAATTATCATGTGATAGAAAAATGTGGAATTTATCAGCAATGACCTTACTGTTTATGGTCATTCTAAATGCTGTTTTATTCATAAACCTTACAGATTTCAACAATATAGAGAATGTTAATCTACCCATTAGCCTAACACCTGGGGGAGCCATATGACAACAGTAGTTTTCCTTTAACCACAGTGTTACTTCCCATGGTTTCAGTTACCCACAGTCAACTGCTGTCCAAAAATATTAAATGGAAAGTCCCATAAATAAGCAATTCATAAGCTTTAAATTGTGCACCATTCTGAGTAGCCTGAAGTCTCACAGCCTTCTGCTTGAGGGGGACTACATTTACTTAACTTTTATGACAATATATTGTTATAATTGTTCTATTTTATTAGTTGTTATTGTTAATCTCTTACTGTGCCTAATTTATAAATTAAACTTTATCATAGTTACATATGCATAAGAAAAAGCATGGTGTATATAGGGTTCAGTATGCTAGAATTTCAAGCACCAACTGGGTGTCTTGGAACATATCATCTGAAGTTAAGGGGGACTACTGTATACCTGAAATGATTTGTACCTTTATGGGTTTTTACTGGATAGCTTCTACTTTTATGTCATGTCTTTCCACTCAAGAAGGAATAGAGAGGGAAAATAGATTATAATTCCAAAATATTAAATATACATAAACATATATAATATAGACATGTATGTGAATATATGTACATACATTTCATCTTAGCAAATTTATCTACCATTATAGAGGCTAATTGTTAGTGTTCTTTTTTCTACAGTCACTCTCTTATAGCTTTTTAAATTCTATTCAAAAGAATACTCAAGCCAGCAAGAAGTCAAAATTTATTATATATAGTTCAGATTTCAGTTAGTAATCCACTTTAATATGCATTGGTTGTCAGTTTTAATCTGTATTTCTCCAGATGTGGAGAAATAAAGCTAAATGGAAATGAAATATCGCAAACTATAATTTCAGTTGATTTTGAGTTCTTCACTTTTGCATGGATTTTGAAATAAGTCTGAATTATAAAAATATTAAAAATAAAGCAAGTGTTATATTATTTTGAGCAAATAAAAAGTGAACACATTTTACATAAATGATTATTTCTTTTAACTTACTAAATATGAGAGTGGCATTTCAGTTATCTGTGATTAAAGCAGGTGAACTAGAATTATGTTTAATTATGTTGTACATAGCCAAGAACTTAAGTTTGTGATAAACCCAGAATGGTTTGCTGAGGAGAAAAAAGGAATAATGAAGATTTGACTTTATTGACCTTTGTCTTTATTTTAGGTAAGAAAGCAGTCTGACTTATTGAGGTTTAGGTGGTTTGAATTTACATCTTCCTCCATTCTCTGCCCTCATTAACTTCCCTGCACCCACTATCCACCAAATCCCTGTCCTAGGTCTCTACTGTAAAAGAAAAAAAACTTATGTCTAGCCAACTTTTAATGAACACTAAGCTCTTACCTTTGTTATTATTTATTTAATTGAATTTGCATAACCTCCATGGTTATCTCAACAAATGAAGAGTATATTAAAAATTATTTGAATTTAATAAATATAAAAATAAAATAATTTTATGCTTTTTCCAAATCTGAGCTCTCAAAATTATCTCTTACAATGGATAATAGTAACATAAAGGTATTCTATGAAAATAAGTGGAAGGGATTGAGAGAGCACCTGTTTAAATATAAATATAAAAGGCCAAAATATCGTGAAGTTATCATCTTTAACTTAAGTACATAACTTTCTTTTTCAAAATGGTGTTTCATATTTAGTGCATAGTAATAGGATATATTTCAATTGTAATGTAATTTTACATTAGAATTTCTACAGTAATTTTATGTAAATTTATTTTCTTTCAAATTATTAGGCTAATTTGTTAAAGAAATTTTAAATGTTACTTATATCAATTAAATTGTAACAACAAAAATGTTGAATACTCTTGTGAATAACCATTCATATTTTCAAATTTGAACCTTAATTAAAATGTTATGGTTTACTAATTACAGACTTATTAGTTAAATCCCTCATAGTGTTCTATAACTGTTTTTGAAGTAATCATATTTATTTATGTACTTCATATCTCCCACTCATGTCTTCCACTTAATGTAGAAAAATATAAGGACGTCATGCCTCCATTGAATCACCACTATCCCGACATACAAGTCACGTACTCACTATGATTTATTTATTTTTTATAAGCAATAAACTCTTTCATCAACAGAATCACCGAGTAACTTAAAAATGAGTTCCTTCAAACAGTTAATTAATGAGTTGGAATACAGTTGTCACTGACTGGAAAGGAGAGCTATAGATTAGAACAAGTGAATCAGTCAGCACTTAATATTTTACTGCTGGTCAATTTGCTCTGTGTGTCTATCTACCTACCTACCTATTATCTATCTGTCTGTCTGTCTATCTATCTATCTACCTATCAATCATCTATCTATCTATCTATCTATCTATCTATCTATCTATCTATCTATCTAATCTATCATCTATCTGTCATCTATCTATCATCACCTTTTTGGTTTGAGTTATAGTAAATTCTGGTACTCACCTCTAAATAAGTTCAAGAGGGAAAAAAGTTAACTTATTCATAAAATACTTGTAATCTGGTTAGTGCAAATAACATTCCCAGTTATCATTTCACACCTGCAGTACTATTAAATCATAAGTTGGATGTACCAATTCTTTTTAAGTGGACTAACAATTACTTTCATTTATTATGCTCAAATTTAAACTACTACAATCACTTTATAAGATAATTTGACCTTACTTAGTCACATTAAAGATTCATAACTTAGCATCCCACTATTTAGTATGGTATAGACAAATTCTTTTACATTTGACCAAGAGACATTTATTAGGATGCTTACAGAATACCTTAAAAACAATCCAAATGTTCATCAAGACTTAAATATCTGTAACCATATTATAAATACTATGTAGTAATGATACGCTCATCAAGAAGGAGGAGTCAAAACAATGTTGAGTACAGGATAAGTAAGTCAGAAAAACACAGTGAATATAGTTCTATGTCATCGAGATAAAAAACAATAGATAAACATATATGTCATATAACTATAAAGAAATTAAGGGATACATATCTCACATGTGGAGAGATGGGTGATGTGAGTGGAAGCAGCATAAGGGTGCAACAAAGATTCAGGTAATATTGCATTTATATTATAAAGTATTAATGAAAATCAGGCTAAACACAAAAATCATGATTACAGATGCATTTAGGGAAGAAGGATGTGGTGTAGCTGGGAAAAATCACAAATGTACCAGTGATATTTTACTTTTATGATGTCATCAGAATTTGCTTGTTTTATTTATTAATTTCTTTAATATAAATATACCTCTATAATCTAATTGTCAAAAAATTCTGCTCTTAGTAAATTAAACAAGGATTAGCTATAGCTTCTTATTCAGAAGAACTAAATTAGTTATTTCTATCACCATGTTGTGAATAAAATTTCTCACTATTTTGACATTTCTCTTGTGTATGCTCTCCATATTTAAATATTCAGTGTCACATATATTTGTATATTTTTAATATTGTTTTAAAAACAAACACAAATGACTATGTCTTCAGGTTTCTAAGTGTAAAAATTACATGAAAAAGTTATCTTTTCCTCAATATTAGTTCTTATGAGTGCCAAAATCAATTTGGAATTTATCTAAAGTGTCTTAAAATATGGCTGCATTGAATCATTTTTATCCTATGTTAGAGCTAATATAATTCACACATACATAAAGTATTTTTAAAAATCAATTCAATTTATATGTGGCAAGAAGTAAAAGATATTATAGTTAAAGACATTAAAGTCTAATATATTAACCTTAATGGGTCCATATACATTGACTTGAAATTAAACATTTGAATCTTGAATTATTAGAGATTTTTAAAAACGGAGCATTGACATTCTTTTAATAAACTAATGGACTTTTTGACCAAGAATGAGGACAACATTCTAGCCATACTAGAAACACCAAGTAAGGATGTCCCATTTCATAAATACAATGAATAAGACAGTCTGAATAGCTCTTTTATGGCAAAATATTAAATATGTAGCAAAATGACTCTATTACTTAACAGAAAATAAATAAGATAAATATAAAGACAAAATATACAAAAATTGAAATCCAGATAAGCAAGCATCTCAGAGGCTGCCAGCTATCCCGTGGATAACTGAAAATCTTTGAATACTTGAACAGACTTCTTCTTCTTCTTCTTCTTCCCGCCCTCCCACCCCCCACCATATTTGCAGTATGTAGGGCCCTTCCTATGTGGAGATAATGAAAGGATATGGAAACATAAAGTTTCAAAATTCAAAACCTAAATCCTTAGTTAAAAGGTAAACTAGAATAAAATTGAATCCACAGGGAGACACCACCAGAAATCAGCTGCCTCAAACAGTGGGTAGATTGAAAGTAAGTGGAAAAAAAAAAAAAAAAAACTTAAAAAATGTATAACTGCAAACCACATGTGAGTTTGCTACTCAAATATAAAACAACCTCAGATTCAACAATCCTGGAGGCAAGGAGATATTTTAAAACATTCCTTGGTTTTACTAAGCCAGAGAACTAGTAAAGTAGACAAAGTCCTCTCTAGAGGACTTTTTCCGAGAATTGCCACAAGTTTGATCACACATGATCACACAATTAAAAAATCTTAAAATACGTGGGAAGACGAGGGTCCATCATGGAGTGCTGGCAGAAGCAATAATTAAAAAATGATAATTATGGAATCATCAGATACTAAGTGTAATACATACATGCACACACATAATACACACACACACACACACACACACACACACACACACACACAGAAATTCTTTTATGTGTGCCAAGATACGTTACCTGGAGAAAGGCGTTTATAGTGGCAAAGATATAATAGGAACTATGTTTCAGAGTATAGTAACCACTTGTGACAGGGCTATTTCCTCTTCTTATGCACAACCACGTATCATATCTTTCCTCGCCCAGCCCTTTCATCTATTCCTATTATATGCTCTCCTCATCGTGATTTCGAAAAAAATGATTGGTGTAGGGAAACCTTGGGAATTGTGCAGACTTTGTCAAAATTTATTGCTTCATAATACCTCAAATGCCTTAAGAAAAAAATTTCTTTCTGTTAGGCTGATGACTGAGCACTGAGTTCAGAAAAACATGGTTCAGGCTAATAGAATCAAAGTATTTGAATGAATAGTGGGTGTGATAATTGGGTGAAGGGGTTTGGTTTCCATGCAATATTAGCAGAGGCATTATCAGACAGAGATCCATATTTTATCATTACATCTTGTCTTTTTAGCAAGAGCAGATTGTGCAAAACTGTGGTCAAGGATGTACAATTAGGAAAATCATCTGATGTATGGCCTCTAGGGGAAAATAATTTTTAGGAGACACTCCGGAAAAATTATTTCAGATCTCAAAAAAAATAAAAAAATAAAAAAAAAAAAATAAAAAAATAAAAAGGATTACAGGATCAAATATATTTGAATAGATTAAAGAGTTAACTGCTTTATTAATAAAACCTCTTTAATTTTTCAAATGAGTAAACCAGTACAATTTTAAAATCAGTATATTTGATGTCCTTTTTCTTCCAAATGTTAGTAAAAAAATTTTAGGCTACTCCAAGTGGTTTATTTTTAAATCTAATTTTATATTTGTTTTTCCATTTAAAATTTTAATGTGTTTTGATTGGAGATAATTATCAAAGATTATTAAATTTCTCCTTAGGGAATTTATTTTTCTGGTACTTGTGTGTGTGTGTGTCTGTGTATAATATGTTATAATATATAATGCACATAATATAAATAAATATGTATACTTTTCTTTAATGCAGTGATTTTTGTTCCTTAGAGATTTTTATAAATATTTATGTTATTTCATTTTATTTGTGCGTTTCCATGTATCATGTGATCATGTGTGGTTGTGTGTCATTTGGCTAAAGCATATGAGTTTGATATGTGTATACATATATTTGTGTGCTGTGTATACATGTGTACACACATGTAGTATGTGTGAAATGCATTTGTGTGTGCTTATATATACCTATACATATGTAATATGTGACTATGCATCTGCTGTTTGTATACATATGTACATTTTTATATGTGAGTTTGTATATATGTGTGGTTGAGTATATGTGTGTGTATACATACATATATATTTCTGAATAGTGATGTGTGTGCCTTTGTATATTTATTAGTGGTTGTGTTTGTGCTTCCTTTCAGTTTTATGTTTCTGATTAATGTTATTCTTTTGTAATGAGCATGTGCCTCAATTTTTAATTTGGTAAATTTGCTTTTAAACAATATTTAATCGTTTGTTATTGTAAATGTGTCCTTCCCTGTGAAAGCTAGCTCTACTTTCTCAGTAGAAACTATTGTTTTTAATCTTTTTGAAGATATGAATCACACGTTTTTCTATATTCTTGTTCTGCTCTGAACAATAAATCTAGTTCAAAGAAAGTTATTTTTTCAATCCTTTAGGGTAGTCTTCTTATATATCTTTTTCTTTCTATTTTACTGCTTTGACTTTCTGCGTGTTATATACTTTGCTGTAGAAAAGCATCTTCCAAAAGGTTTACTTTTTTTTCCCCTCCTTAATGTCTCTTTGTAACCCTTCAAATTTATTGGCATCAGCAGAGTTTTAGTCTGTCCTCACAAATGTTCCTTTCAGCTATGTTGCTATCACTAAAGACAGTATTGTCCAGGTTTTTGTTTATTTTTTTAGTTAGATCCAGTTTTAGTAGAAATTTAATATGGATTTGTCTTGTCATTTTTAATTTATAATTAAGAGAAAGAATTAGAAACCTTGTGGCTACTATGATTCACCAATGACTAAAATATTATCTTAGAAAAGATAAAGAATTTAACTTTGTTTTAATTTATAAGGAGAGGATAAAGTTTAAACTTCATATAATCATAACTGAAAATATTATCATGTTGTATTGGGAAAGCATTCCATCTTGAATTCTGATACAGAGTGTCACATAGTGTTCCATACTTTAAGTATGAATGAACTTTAATGTCACTGCCTAAATTCTGCTTTCTATAACATTATGTAGATTTGACCAAACATCTCCCTATACTCATCTTCTGACTATTTTATGTCAACAGTATCACCTTTTGCTTCCATCTGCATTCTAGAAAACTGAGGAATATAACAATCAAGCCAGGGAAGTAGTTAATGTAGTATTAAACACAAACAATATTATAAAAGACCTTATGAAGAAAAACAAAATAAAATCTACCAATATGTTTTGGAAACCAAAAGAGAGAAACAATTTAAGAAATTATTATAACATGAAAGATGTTTAGAAATAGTGTCAGTTACTTAATGGATACAAGAAAAAATCCAAGGATATAGAAGACAAGAGGGATATTTCTAATTTTGACATATTACTAAATGTGGGACTAAATTTATTTAGGAACAAACGCTAAACTGTTATTCAGTAAATAAGACTGGATTAAATACCGTTTTCAATTTCTATGTTTCTTTATTAATTCTTTTTTAAACATATAAAACATGGTGGTTGTTTTAATTAACCAACATTTCCTATATTAGTTTCAAGTGTACAGTATAATCATTAGACATTTATATACTTTATGACATGATCCCTCTGATCACCCATCTGGTTCTATGCATAACTATTACAATACTATTGACTATATTCCCTACGTCCCCTTGAGTATTTTGTAACTACTAATTTTTACTTTTTCATCCCTTCACCTTTTTCCCTCAGCCTCCCAACAAAAGGAACAAAATAATACTTATCCTTATATCTTCTCTAGAGCTATCAATAGGACCTTACAGTTTGTAACACAAAGAATTAATCTAGCAACTAGCTTTGCATTTAGCGATTTTAGTTAATATCTTAAAAACAATAAACTCATATAGAAGTGAAAAATATTCTACCAAGATTTTTCAATAAAGACAAGGCTGGTTAATCATCTCTATCAGAGGCATTATCTGAAGATATTTTTGATTGTCACAACAGGAGAATTGTTCCTGGCATCTAGTGAGTTGAGGCCAAAAATGCTGCTAGATATTTTACAATGCATAGTCAGTCCCCACAACCAAGAATTACACAGGCCAAAATTTCATTAGTGCTGAAGTTTAGACAATTCAATCTATATTGATTTAGAAAAGACAAAGAGGAAGATAAAGAAGAGGGAGGAGGAGAAATAAAGTCAGAGGAGTAGGAAAAGGAAGAGGAAGAAGAGGAGGAGGAGAAGGAGGAGGCGACAGAAGGGAAGGAGGAAAAAGGGGGGAGCGAGAAAGAAAGAAAGAACAGAGGGATGAGGGAGAAGTGAGATATTTTACTGATATGTTAAGGAAGGAAGCAAAGTTATTTTCATTTTGATTTCCAGGTTTCCTTCTTATCATCTCAATATTTGAAAATACTCTAATCCAGTCATGGTCTAATAGCTTTGTGCAATTTTATTTAGATCTTTGAAAATCAAGAAAGGCCACATATTTCCTAGACTATCAAAATTTTGAAATATGAGTTATGTACCTCTGAAAACGAACTACAAGTGTGATTACTAGTGGGTAAGAAAAAAAAAAAGGTCTCATAATCTTAAATGGAGTGTTCAATTTTGTACATAAATATTAGTAAAATGCCCGAACTCCGGCATATTTAAGAACTTAATTTCAGCATATTCTTTCCCATGTAATTAAAGTGACTGACAATTTTACTTAATAAATTGATTTTTTTTGAATGATGAATTAATGAGTGTATTTCATACGGCATTAACTTTGTGTATTGTTGACATTTTCCTGTTAATGGAAGACTAAAATAGCAACTCTGTTTTTATCTGGGAACAACTGCTACTTGGTTAATGTATTGCTTTAATACAACAGAAAAAAATTGAACGAGAGTTTTTCTGAGATAACATTAAGATTTCTGCGGAGAAACTATCAATTTCTTATTAATTCTATTTACAGCAATGCAAATTGTTCTAAATAGTTCAAATAAATTTAAAACCTAATTTCAAGATACTCTCTGATCATTATATTACTATGATAAGGGATAAATTGAGCACTTAAATTATTGGATAAATTGAATTTTATTAAGTTACTGAAGTCACAAGTCTGAAATTTGTTTTTTGTTCATTCTTTTAATTTCATAATATATATTTTTATAAATTACATTTAAAGATACCTAAGTAAAATTTACTTTTAGAGAACAATCTTTAAAGAGACTGGCTTTAGAATGAAAATAATTATAAATTTTCAGGCTTAATTTTTTTCAGAAAATTATAGTGAAAAAATGTTATGTATCATTATAATTTAAAAGTTTCCTAAATATGAATTATAGGTGTATTATCATCTTCAAAGTACATATTGAGACCACTCAATACTCTCTTCCTCAATTTATATAGTCATTTATCTTTACAAATAGAGTCAAAGAACTACAGAAACATAAATTTATTTATTTTTCTCATTTAGAAAAGCAAAACTCCTCTCCTGCTGATAACATTACTTTCTTCTGTTAAACATATTCCTATTTAGTTAACATATTAAAAAAATATAAAAACCAAGAATTATTGATAATATGGGACAAATAACCGTGATATTTTTAAAGTATAAACTAAAATCAGAAACTACTATTTTCTTTTTTTCATTATAAAAATATAGAAATATACTACTTATTAAGTTTTCTTGGAATAGAATAATTGAGGCTAATGGTCTCAACAAAACTGTTAACTACTGGTGCCAACATTTGCAATTCAAAGAATAAACTATGCATCAATATGTATATAGTAATTCTTAACTGTTTTTCCTCTCTTTACCTCTTTTTAAAAATTAAGATACTGTGAAAGCCCACCATCTGCCTTTGATAGTTAAGTCTAGTTGTTAATTAGGGTCACTACTTTAAGACCTTGGAATTATTTGGTATTTCTCTCTAACTAATATATGTATCATAATTGCTAGAGAAAAGGAAAAATCTGATCTATATTTTCATACTGATATACCTACCAAATAATCTTTATTTTTTTAAACTAGGTGATAATAAACATAAGACAACATAAGTTCACAAGAAACAATAGGAAAAAAAACCCACTATTTCTAAGTTAGTAGGAAAGCACACTGAATCTTGTCATCTTCTCTGGAAGTTTTTTTTTCTCTTTTTCCACCTATCTGCCATATGATGAGTGTGTGATTATGACATATTTGAAGTTGCTAAAAATGAAAGAAGCCATATAGCACTGCACTGGGGGAAATTTTCTTGTGGCCTATGTAGGTCTCATAGCTGCTTACAAACTGAATTACATTTAAGTACTATATAATGTCTACCTTCAATATAATCTTTGGATTCTCAGAGATAATGAAAGGTCTCAATTTACTTTTAGGCGTATTGTACTTTTTTTGTCCACTTAAGTATTGGTCTATAATCACTCTGTGAGTCTGCACAGAATCTAATCTCTTTGTGTGTGTATGTGTATATATGTGTGTGTGCATGTGTATGAGACTTGTTTTAAGGTTATTTTGTGAAAAAAATCAATCTTTTACATATTTAATATTAGTATTTTAAATGTAATTTTAGTAGATTCACATAATAAAAAATTATATAAAACTAAAAGTTTGAAAAGTATTAAGAGATAATCTAATAAATAAAGTATATAAAGATAAATATTAATATTATTCAATATAATACAATCAGTTTACCAGTACTTCATATTCTCTTAACTAAATATCTCTCTGGGTATTAAAAGTTGTTTCTTTTATGATGATAAATATATGTATTAAGACTAAAATTATGCCATGTTTCATCCAATGTGAAGAATTCTGTACTTTATTAGAATTTTGAAGGTTTTAGAAATAATCTCATAAAGAACTTTACCATGTACTTCAATAACACATTCTTACATTTTGGCAAGCAACTGAAATCAGAAACTTAATAAGGAAATATTGACTCTCTGATATTTTCTTATGTGGATTAAATATTTGCAGCTAACATTTATTTTTACAATTCTGGTCTCTGTGGCATTAGAAAACTTGCCTGTGTTTACATTTGCACAGCATAAACAAATGTTGCCCCACAAAGAACAAACATATTGTAAACATCCCTGCTGCCCTTTTGCCCAACATATTTTATACCTAGTATGGCCATAATCCAATCTCCCTTCTCTGATGCAAATGTAAACACAAATAGCAGTCTCCTATATATGCACAAAAATATCTTGAGTGAATAAATTGATTGGAACTTCAAAAAGCGTGTCAACTTTTCCAACCTCAGCTTATACACTAATTAAAAAATAACTTCACTATGTAATTTTCTGTGAAATATCTGTTATAAGCTGGCATTTCACCAAATCAGAGAAATGTTCAAGTAATACACATGACATATCAGTTTCAATTCAATATAATTTGAGTATTATGTCATTGGGTTTTCAAAATAAAAAAAAAGTCTGACTTTGAAAAATTATCTTTTTGTCAAGGAAATAATAACATAATAAGTATATATTAATGAATCTATGTATATGCCTATTTTGTTTACTCCATTTCTTTATCCTTTAATCATTTAATATTATGTAACTGGAAAGGTTTTAAATAAAATATAATGAAAAATAAACCTCTATTGCTTCTCTCAAGATCTTTGTTAAACATTAAGGTGATACATATAAGAAAATGCAAATCAAATAGAATCAGTAGTAGCCCAATGGGTTTCTAATCAGACACAATTACTTTTGAAGTATATTTTATATTTTAATATTCATACTTATTTATAAATTTGTACAGTATACAGTATTTAATATCATGCTTTTAAAAAGTATCACTATTATATGAACACTCTCCATGATATTGCATAATCTTATTCAAATTCTTTTTGATGGCCACATGGTGTTCTATTGGTTAGATCATAAATTATTTAATTATTGCTCTGTTTGAAACATTAGTTTGCAATTTTTGCCATTAAAAACAATATCATACTGAATTTAAGCTAAATTTGTGTAATGTTCATGATTTTATCTTAAGGCTACAAGGCTAGAAGTGAGGTTTCTGGTTAAAAGTCATGTGTACATTTAAAATAACTGATATGTTCTGACCAATTATATATCCAGATACAGTGTATTAAAATTACTGAACAAGTATATACAATAATTTCTAATAAAAAATGAAAATAGAATTCATCATGTGAATATGTATCTTTCAATAGACCTTCCCTCCCCACCTCCTACCCCTTGTTTTACTGCTTTAGCTTTCCGCTTGTCATATACTTTGCTGTGGAAAAGCATCACCAAAAAGTTTTATTTTTTTCAACTTTTCTAGGCTCGTTTATACATTAATAAAATCACATGACACAAGAAAATATGTCTTTTATAAAAGCAATCTCAGTGATTTTTGGAGTTAGAGAAAAAAAAGAATTTGAAGTAATAATACTTGTATTTTGGTCATAGGTGTGCAACCAAACCATTTTATTCCATCTTAACCACCTGAAGGCTAAGCTCAATCCTCTGCAGGTTTCTGCCACTAATAAGAATAATTTTTTTTAATGAAAATAATTTAAAGATATTATTCAACTGTCATTTTTAATGTGTTACTGTTAATGTATCACATCACCATAGACCGATCTATGGCTATCTGTCTTGTAAACCTGCTAGATCATATTTTTGTTCTTACCTTCTCTCTGTCATCTAATGTCTCTGCCTAGGCTTGGGATTCTTTTAGTATTAGCTTTTTCCAAGTTAAATTATAAAGTAATTTTAACAAAAATGTTAAGTACCACAGTAAGCATAATTCCAGTACCAATTACCAAGAGTATGATATTTATACCATTGTCTTACAGAAAAGTCTGGTGTGAATATTTAAACAGATTGTTAAGTGAATAGTCAGAGTTGTCTTCTGCCATGGAACATTCTTTTATCTTTTATTGGAACTCCAGCAATTTCATAACTCTCACCTACCTTCTACTGAATTAGTCATTTTTTAAAATGCAAAACCTATCTATGAGCTTCTATATAAGGTCTTCCTCAATCTTCCTTCTAAAATAGTTTTTAATATATTTTCGACTGTTTCTAAGCATTTGGGTTTTATCCCTTGCACATTACAAATGTCACCTTCCAGTGGGTCTGTCTTTTGCTGTTTCTTTTTTCTTACAGTTTTTCTTACTGATGTGTGTGACTTAGTGTGTCTGCTGATTTTTTTTGTCTATCTCACAGACTATGAAGCCTAACATATCCAAAACAATTTAATTATCCCTCTTGTTATACTTGGAATATCTGCGTCCTCTCTCTATATGGGTATCTCTGTCTCCCTTCCCCTTTTTCCCTTTCTCTCTCTCCGCATACATTAATTTACCAATCACCACAGTTTCTACCCCAAAATCATATTTCAAATATGTAAATCCTTTAGATCACACTAAATACAGTATGTCCACTGCCTTCACTTCACTGGAATAGTGCAGCAGCCTTTAAATTCTTTCGCTTTCTACTGGTCTTTCCTTTCTTAAAACAAATTATAAATTCTCCAGACAGAGATGCAAATCATGCTACATCCCTTCTTTGAATTGTTCTATTTCTTCTTTTTAATTTAGGAAAGAGTCCAAGATATTTATTTAAAAGTCGTTTTTTTTTTTAACAAAATTACTCTGTAATCCTTTCCTGCATCATCTCTCATCTTGACTTCTCACACATTCTGCCTATAGCAGATTTTCCAGCAGGTGTTTTAGTGTAGCATGTTCTTTCTTATATCTTAGACTTTAGAAATGCTGTTCTCTCTTCCTGGACTACTTGCTCTTCAACTTGCTCCATCTGACTAACTCATAATCATTCAGGTTTTCATATGTATGAGTATCCCTTCCTTGGACAGGTTTTTTCTTAAAGTCTAGGTGGATCACCTGTAGATATATAATATGTAAGTATCCCATCGTTACATTAACCAAACCTATTTTTAATTTCTGATTTGTTTTCTTTAACTGTGAACTATATGAGATCAGAAATCATGGCCTTGTTTAACACACAAAAGTCCCTGATAGATTAAAATTTTACTGTATATTATGTATTTAATTACTGAATATAATACTTTTTTGAAATACTATAAAATCATTTTGGAAGCAGAAATTTTTTTTCCACTAAGTGACAATAAATAACAAATTTCTTAATATATTTCATTAAAACCTTCACATATAACTATTATTTAGGTAACAAGAATCTATATTTATATATTAAGATCGAAGATCAATTTCCTGATATAACACCAATCCTGTCAATTTTGTTCTTAAGTAATATACAGTTGCATCCCCAGTAGAACGCTTCTGTGTTTTTTGAGTAATCAGCCTGAAGTACCATTAAACAAGTCATTCTTTTTCTAAACAGCTAATGGCCACAAAGTATATGGAGGAGTGTGTGTGAGTGTGTGTGTGTGTAACGGTTCAATGGATGAAATTTAGAGTTTTAGAGCTCTTGTAAACTAATGTTACTCTTAAAACCAAATATGTCTGTTAATTTATTAAATGACTAATACCTCATTTTCAGGGCTTATTACTGTGACTGGTACTGTTTCAGGCTTTGAGCTCTCCTAGTCACTTCTCTCTAGACCCTATGAGTTGGCTAATAAGATTTATTTTTCTTTTTTCTTCTTTTCTTTTTTTTTATTTTATCACAGAGGAAACTGAAGTTTAGAGAGATAATATTAACCTGCCCATGGTCACACAGATAATAAATGATATGGTTCAGGAATATGGCAATTCACTCTACTGAATAATCAAAATTTGATACTTTTTTAGTTTGACATTAAATTAAAATAGCATTTTAAAAATAGAATTTTTTCAAGTGGAGAGGAAATTCTAACTTCTTTGGAAAAGCCGAGGTTTTAAAATTTACAGTAATGATCATTGTAGCCTAATCATTATGTAAGATTTAGCTAAATTGGTACACTATTTTAAGTTTGAATACTGATAGCTAATTCCCTATAATAACTTACAACAAAAAGAATGTGGATTTTTAAAACGTGCAGATACATGAATGCCCGGTTTAAACACAAAACAACAAATTCTGAGAGCTCCTTACTGAGATCTCAGAACAGGGGAAGAATTGTGATATTATAAAAATCTAATATCTGTTAGAAATTAACTGTTAGATGACATTTAATGCATACAACATCTCTACAGACAGTATAACTTATGCTCTTTTCAAGTGAAATACATAAATTATAGAAGATGTCAACAATGTAAGTAAGATCATGCAATAATAACATTTTTCAAATTTGAACCTCAGGTTATGATACTGTCAAGTCTAGTTTCTTTCTATTACACCAGGCATCTTCACATAAAATTGCTGAAGATAATCATAAAAATTTTTATCTTACAATGTAGTCTACACCAACATTAAGGAAATAACAAATATCACATAAATAATTATGATTGCCAATAACTAATTATGTGATCTTTAGTAATTTAATTTTTAGCTCTGGTTTTCACATCTGAGAATTCAGGTGTCTGGTCTGTATTCTGGCTTAGATGCCCCAGTTTATAAGCCATCAAAATAATTATGAGTGAATAGTGACAATTTAGCTTATATATTGTTGAAGACTGAATTCCAACTTTCAGTTTAAAAACAATTCTCTATAAATGTTTCTATTGCTGTCTATTTCTTGATTCTCATTCTCTCTGATTTTATTATTTTCTGCTTTACTCTCCTATGCTACTGAAATCTGACAGCTTAATATCATTATATAGTTATTTATTTTTTGACCTCCAGTCAGAAACTATTTCCCTCAAAACTCTTTGTTATGTCTCTGTGGTGAGAACTTGACATTTTAATTTATCTAAATGTTGAATCAATGTATGTTGATAGAGGTCCAAAGGTGCCTCCATTATAGCAATCAATCAACAAGTAAATGATGTTACTGAGAGAGCCACCATTCAATAAATCACATCTATCATGTATTACTGGGTATCTGTTACATTTTTCTTGGAGTTAAATAGTTATTCTACTTAGGGAAACTACTTGTTTATTTTATTATGTGCATGGAGCCTAAAAACTTTAAAAACATTTTAAAGTTATTTTAAATGTATTTTTCACAAAGAATTATTAAAATATAGTTCACAATAGGTAAAAAAAAATATTTTTATTTACCACATACAGAACTAATTGTTAGCCATATCAAATACATGCCTAATCAAAATTATTTTTTATGAAGTGAATTAAGTTTAGATTGCAGGCTCCACACTATTTTAAACCTACATATTCAAAATCTGCATATATTGCATTATGTAAACATAAACTTTTTAACTATTACTAAAAAAATCAAATATTTTATTTTTGTTTAATATTGAATCATTTGTATATATCCATGCAGGTAAAAACAGAGTACTTATGTCTAAGCTTTGATTGACTAGCAGACATTTATTTTTATATGTTTCTTGCTATAAATGTGAACATGTTCTTATGAAATATCTATTTACTAAGAATGATAAAAGTAAATGATTCAGTATTCTTTGTAAAAAATAGTGCTTTTCTTTCTTTCTCGCTAATGATATTTGATGATTCTAAGAGAACCCCATTTTACAAACCAAAATCAATTTTGCTTTTAAAAAAAATTCTGTAGCTGAATTTCACAGAACTCTGTTACTATGGAAATTCTCCCTTTTTAAAAATTCTAAGTCATGCCAGATACAGCTACTTATCACATTTTCTATGGAAATGGAAGCAGAATTAGCAGTATTTTTTAGTATCAAGGCACAATCTGAACACATTACTATTCTACCATCCAGTGATAGATGAATGCATGTTACTTTTCTGAAACAATTTTTATTTTCAAATGTTATAAATGTACATTTGTAGAATACCCAGAAGTATATTCCACATTTTTATATGTAGTAGCTTTTAATAAAACAAGAAGTAAATATGGAAAGTGGAATAAAAATGGCACGAAATACAAAGTGTAGTAGATTAGGACTGTTCTATTCTTTGAATCCATTATCCATTTACTATGGTGGATGAACTTTATTCAGAGGAATTTCTATTTTTGTTCAGGCACTGAGATTAGCCTCTGTGTATGTGTGTGCATGTGTGTGTTTATTTTTTATTTTTTCAAAAAATTAAAAACTATCTTCCATCAATCCCTACTGTTATTAAAGAGGGTTTTCATCCATCAGAGTCAATAGATTTTGTCTATCAGTGACTATAAAATTACCTGTAAAAGAGTATTGAAATGCACACATGTGCACACTTGCATGTGCAATAAAATCTTCTTTTCCTGGACCTAACTGTCAAGTAAGGGCATGTTTGATTTGTCGCATTTTTTAGAATTACTTGTAAATTTTGTTTGAAACCTGGACATGATGTATTTAGCAAATGATTCTGAGATTAATAGGCCTTTAGTGTGAAGTTTTATGTTTATCTGGCTAGATGTTAAGTTGTATTTATTGTTTGCCATAGAAATAGACATCAGTAACTAAAATGTCTTCTAGTGTTCTTGTTTTTGTATTGTCTGCTGTTTTCAGGTTTCCCTAGGGACTCCTTCCTAAAATGGGGTCCAAACCTTGCAGGTTTGTGTTTTTGATATGCAGTAACATTGAGTGTAAGGGAAATATTCTATATTCCTGTGATTAAGAATAGAAGTCTTTGGTAAGCCTGTGTCCTGAGCTATGCTCTTCACAAGTACTTCTTAGCTTTCCCACCCTCCCTTAGGCAAGACAGGAAGACTATAGAAAGATGTAATCAGGTTTTTCTCTCCTCCAGTTTAAAGACTGCATGGAGTTAGGTTGAATATTTCCCTTCCTCTAAGTCAGTCAGAATCCCATAAAATGGATACCTGTAAAAATAGTACTGATAAAAACCAAGTCTGGTAAAATAATTTCCCTTGAGATTAGGTTATTGTTAAGGAGAACAAATTGCTCTGGGATTTAAAAAAAAATTATTACTCCATCCTTCACTTTCAGAAATACAAGAGAATTTTTCTTCACTCTTTATTAAGAGAACTTGGTGGTTCTCTTGAAGGTAAAACTCATGAAAGTATGGAGCTTCTCCTAAGACTATACCACCAGTTTTTAACTCTCTATTGAGTCTACTCTGAGCCTCTGGAAACTTATACATTATAATTTAAGTGTTCCTAGCAGTATTGAGTCCAGCACTGGGCTTCTGCTGTGGCTTTTATCTCCTAGTAGGCTGTAATTTTTGCTCTCTGCCTCTTTTTCCATTCTTTTGGGAAATGCTCTGCTTTGTATTTCAATTCTCAAATGGATATTAGAAGAATTGTATACTTTATAACATTTTTGTTGGTAGAGTGAAAACTTCCAGGCTTTTTACATGTAGGACAAGAAGCAGACATTGGCATTGGGGTATTTAAGTCTGAGATTCTGAGAAAAGCCATATTTATAGATTATGAATATAACCATGAGGCACTATAGCAGCAAGCATTCAAAGTTGATAGAGCAGAAAGTGGAGAAGATAGAGAAGACTGAAGACTTGGCCTCAGGGCATTGAAAGTGATTAAGCAAACAGGACACAGATGGAACTAGCAGTCAGGACCATAATTAAGAGTGAGTATTAAGTCCTAGAAGCAATGTGAAAAAATATTTCAAGAACACTGGGGATTGGCAGTATTGAATGCCACTGACAGGTCAACTAAAAGGAGTTAGAGAAGTGGATATTGACTTAAGTAATATGACATGCGTGTTAACCTTGAAAAATTCAGTGTCCTAATGGTTTTAAATCATAATTGCAGTAAATTCAAGGGGGAATTTGATTGTAAAATCAAAGACAGAAAATGATGTCCAGTATTTTTACAACCTTCTTGATGGACAGGCACTTCTCTGAGTGAATTATATAACAGCGCCAATTTGAAGGCATGGAATGTTGTGGATGAATTTTTCTCATGCTCAATTTCTGGAAAATAAAGAATATATGTATGCTTAGATTGAGTTATCCCAAAACAGACCATAAAATACGGTTATTTTTAACATGATTTATTATAAATCTTCCCTGAGAAAACTGGTAAAGATATGGGAATGTGTGACCCAGAGGCAAGATGACTGAGAATTGTCAAAGAATGTCCTAAGTAGGGCAAATCTAGTACAACCTTGCAGAGGAATTGTGGGTACAGTTGTTTACTGATTTTACGTTCTCAAAAATTGAAAAACTGTAGGAATCAGTGTAACACAGAGAGTGAGCTACAACATACTGATGGTTGGAGGATGAGGTGCTTAAATTAAGCACATCAAAGTGTCCTCGTTATTGTAATGGCCAGGTCTAGGAAATAGCGAGACAACTGATGGTATACATTATTGAGGCATATAAGAACATTGGAAGGAGAGATACAATAGTGTTGGAAGAAACAACTACATGAATATTGCAATAATTATGACAGATATACACATGGAAGAAAAACCAGTCACCAATTGGTGAGAAGCATAGAAAACACTTTTTTTTTTTAATCATCTTCAAATCAGAGCAAGAATAAAAAAAAAAAAACTTTCAGGAAAAATGGTTGTGGTCACAGGTGGTTTAGCTGAATACTGTGTTAAAGTGGGTGCTATGAAACAGTTTCAAGAACCAAGGTTGATGAGAAATGGGATGAGAAAAGCGTTATAGTCTGGAGCATAAGAGTTGAAAGTCTTGGCATCATGTGGTAATTGCCACAAGCAGATATGATGGGCATAATATGATTTGTGACACAAACCTAGAATGAGCTTTACAGGGAATTAGAACATAACCAGGTGTTTGCAAACATAATTTGAAATTAATCCTTGAATTTTTGTGGGAGCAATTTACAGTGATTCACTCATGTAGTTACCTAAAATACAACTTTGTTTATTGACAATTCTCTTAGAGCCTAACTTCCATCTATTTCATTTGTGGAGAAGATAAAGGAGTAAATTACTATTACTTAAGATAAAGTTCTCATATCCTTGAAAATTGTTTATTGTTGAGGGTGAGTCCTAGAAATAAATCTAACAGACCCGAATGCTGATTTTGAAGGGAAAGTAGTTTTAAGAATTTAGTAGATTTTTGTTTATTTCTTATCGTTTTATTAACATTCCTTTGAAGCAATTTAAAAGTAGAATAAAGTAAATAATTCATTGATTTTCATTGATTATAAATGATGTATTTGCTCTTAAGCCTATAACTTAGCAGCTTTCATTGTGACTAATATTTCCAAAGCTATTTATTTTATGTGAAAGTGCTAAGTAAATCATTCACAAAAATGTCTTTATTAAACAAAACCAAATAAATTTGCATAATATTTAATCTGTAGCAAAACAAATCACTAAAAATTAGGATGTAAGTTCAAATAAATTACACACTATGTTAAATATTACAATTAAAGACTCAATTATTAAGTGATCCATTGATTAAATTGTATACATTTTCAGTAAGGTATCACTTGACATTTTAACTCATATATTACTAATTTCAAATTCTCAAGAATTTCCTGAAAACATTATAATGAAGCTCAAGCATTTATTTTAATGTAAACTCTTTAATTACTACAATAATAATTTTAGAAATGAGAAATACTTCGTGTTAGCATTTGGAGCATTAATTCTTTAATACATTAATTAGCTCATTCTGTCATCGTACTATTTTTGATGGGTGTCTATTTTGAGAATGTTTTTGTTTGTTTAGCAATTTAGACTTGACTTTGGCTGTTATCTTAAGGCTCTGTGATGTAAACTGTAAATATTATTGTCAAGAAAGTCATTTTCATTTGTCTTCTATATTTCTTGCACCCTTAACTGAAAATCTTAGGAAATGTGAGGCTTTGACTTTAATTACAGAATATTGATCCTAGCTACATAGGAAACATGGTGTAATGTAAAGTCTGATTATGATATTTATCATCAAAACTCCTTAATTGTTATTTTAACACACTTGAAGTGTAAAAATAATATGTAAATTGGTGTGTGTGTGTGCATGCATGTGTGCATGTGTATTTATTTTTATCTCATTCTTACAGTCATATAAAATAATTGCCTCAGGAAATCATTTTTTTTTATTTTACAGAATTTGTTACCTATTAACCTTAATAGAAATGATTTTTGGTAAAATAATGAAAGCCTTTTGATATTTTTATATCAAATGAGCAATGGTTGACCCTTTCTTGGGTATATGTGTTCACTAATTGGGATAACTGAAAGGATTAATGAAACAAGTAAAACTGGGATCCCTTTAAGTATACTTACTGACCATTTGTCAAGTGAGTCTGAAGTTACATGATCAAATAGACTAAATTGTAATCCATAGATTCTGCTTTGTTTCAGTTTATAGTCTTACATCTAACACACCACATGAATGTAAAAGAATATGTGACAATAACCTTTACTGACTCTTTTTAATACAGATAAATATCACCAGTAGGGTCAATTGTACACCATCAATAACCTGTCAAAGAAAAGTGATATCTCATTTACCTTGACCTATTGTATTTACATTTATCAAAAAGAAACAGTTCCTGTAATATCTTAGAGAATATTATTTGTTGAATACAAAATTACCAATAGGCGTTATCAATGTTGTCTTATCATTATAAACACATTTCAGGTGAATATTTGGTCAATGCATACACCAAAGTTAAAAATGTATGAGGTATAACCACTCATTTCATACCTACAGAGAAATATTTGAAAAAGGAGAAAAAAAATTAAAAATATCAAAAAGTATATATATTTATCTCACAGCAAAATAAAATGATACCAAAATCAAAAAGTAATCTTAATTATTGATGGCATTTAGGTTTTCTTTGGAGAAAACCTAGAAATTAATATATATTTTCTATTTCTATTTGACTTGTATATAATTTTTGAAAAATTCCTGGTTTCCTTAATAACTACAATTTTTCTAAAAAATTCTCTAAGTTTACATCATTTTTTTCTTATATTAGGTTATAGTGTAGAAAAAGATTTTAAAATAATTCACAATGTAGAAAAATATTTTAAAATACTGCACAATTAAGTTGAATGACCTAATAAGCAGACTACCCAAAATTTTGAATAAAAAAATTGAAATATGTTGACCTTACTTTTAAATATATTACGGCTAATAATATAGAAATTACTGAATTAATTTAGTAAGCCCACTGGGTCAAAATCTCAGTTTGACATTCTGATGAGACAGAAATATGTTTAACTTACTTATTCTATTACATAATTTAGACCCCACCTCATTAATATCACAAGAAAGAGTAAAATTATAAATAGGAGAGAAAAATTAAGTGAATTATTAAAAATTTTAACTCATTTCTTACTTTTTTCAAAATATTTCAAGATGATAAGATTCTTCTTCTCATCAGTATCAAGGAAAAACAAACAATAGTCAAATAAGATAAACATTTACATATTAGCCTAATAAACAGTAATGAGAATAACACTGATGACTGAGATGAATTATCTCATAAAAGAATGGGGAAATAAAATAGTACACTCTTCCCTAAAAATAGCAAGAGCCAGCCGTATGTTTGCTTCTGGAAATTCATCTTACCATAGAAGGGCAAGAAATTTTCATTTTTAGTATTGTTAATAGGGACAAAACCTAAGGGTGAAAATCTTCAAATAGCACAATAGTTCACTAAATTATTTTACAACCACACTGTGGAATATTGTGTAAATTTATTTTTTAAAAGTATGATTTAGAGCTATTCCTATTCTTATTTACTTACAAAGATATCTAATAGGTATTGTTAAGAGAAAATTTTGATGAAGGAAAAAAGTGCATAATATCACATCATACACAAAAGTTGAAATGGATAATATACCTAAATGTAAGATTTAAAATAAAACAAGAGTAAAACAAAAGACTAGGATTTGCATTCTTGGGTTAGCAAATATTTCATAGATGTAAAACACTGTCCATTAAAATACTAGTAAAATGGAACAAAAGGAAAACTTTTTCTCTTTGAAAGGCAACATTAAGAATATTAAGACTTCTCAGAGACTTGAAGATAATATTTGCAAATCAATCTCAGATAAACAATTTGTATCCCAGATATATGAAAGTAAATTTGCAATTTGAAAAAACAATTGAAAATAAGCAAAATTTTGAATAGATGCTTTACCAAAAATGATGTACATATGGTAAATAAGCATTCATTTTATTAAGATGTAAAGAAAAATCACAACAGCATTATACTACATAGCTACTAGAATGTTTACATTCAAAAGAATGAAAATATTGAGTGTTGGCAAGATGTGGAAAAACTGGTATCCTAATATATTTTAGTGAAAAACTAAAATGGCAAGCCACCATAGGAAAAAGACTTGCAGTTTCTTAAAAAGCTAAGCATAAAACCCCAAATTCAATAGTAAGAGTCTACCTAAGAGAAATAAAAACATACATTCACATAAAGATTTGTACATGAGTTTTCAAAGTTGTGTTATTAATGATAGCCCAAACTCTAAATAAAATAAACATCTATCAAATGGTGAATAGATTTTTTAAAATGTTATACACATATACAGAGAAATTCTATTTAACAATGAAAAGAAATGAATGACTAATATTTGCAGCAAGATGGATGATCCTTAGAATATTATTATATGAAGGTGTTTATGTGAAAAGATCTAAAAAAAGTAAGACTATGGAGACAGAAAGGAGGTCAGAGATTTCTTGGGTCAGGGAATGAACAAGAATGTCAACTGCAAATGAACATTTAGAAATTTTGTGCAGTGATAGCAGTGTTCTAAGACTGGAATGTGGTAATGGTTGGCCAATTGTATAGACTTACCAAAATTTTCTGAATTATATCCTTTAAAATAGGTGAATTTTATGGTATATAGATTATACTTAAATAAAGCTGTTGAAAAACTTAAAGGTTTAATATGATATACAATATTACTCGCCTTATGAGAGTCAGAAACTTTTAAAACTCTTGAGAGTTCCTTGTAGGAAAAAGCATATTAGATGGTCTAGTCAAGCTATTAGCACCACTGGCATACCAAACTGATTATAATATATAGTATTCATAAGCCACCACATTCTCTGTATTTTCCATAAAGGGGTATACAGAACATTTACAGTTTTTCACACCTAAAGTTTCTTAAATTCTTCTTTCAATATCTATAACTCTAAACAAAAGATTTCATTTACCCCAGATGCCTATTCTTTTCTCCGTGGTGGTTTTCTTGGTTTTAACCTACTGTGATCAAGTATATACTTGGACTCATTCTCTGAGAGCAACTTTCACCTCAACTGTTTTTTTAAATAAATCCTAATAAAATTAAGTGCAATTAAGAATATAAAGAATCATTCTGAAACCTATTCAAGATTCTCAGCAAATCTTAATAACAGTCCATCAATGGCTGTGTTCAAACATTTTTGGTTCCACAAATATGTCTGCAAATATACAAGTATAAGGTAACTTGCAGTCCTGAGTAGCCAGCACTTACGTAGAAGTTTATATGTTGTGTTGTGAACAAGACATTTGCAAGTAAATACGTATATAATGTATGAATATTTGAGAGTATGGTTAATTACATAAGGAAAGAAGTTACAAATCATATCTAGCTAGTTGTTGTCATACAGGAATGTATATCAGACCTTCTATTTACTTAACTGAAGGTTGAAAACAATGTTTCAATATAAAATTTATTAATTTTTTGCAAGCCAAGCATTTCAGATCTTTTCAAACAGGCTTGGCCTTTAGTTAGTTGCTTACAAAATCTGACAAATTTACACTGTATACCTTGCTTCCAATAGCGCACACACACACACATTAATGTGTCTGTCTGTATGTATGTATGTATAATTTCAATATATTGTTTTCAAAATTCTTGTTTTGAAATATCTGTTTTCAAAACATATTCAAAATTTGTTTTCAAGTCTATGGATCTCTTTTTTGGTAAATCTCTCAATCTTCCATCCTGATTAACCTTTAATACAGTTTCTAAATACTACTTTATGTTAAAAAATCTAGGGTAGACTCTTTAGATAATATTGTCTTGGATATTTTTGTAAGAGCTTTAAACATTTTGAAAAACATTTATTATCAACCTCTTTTCTATTTTTAGAAACAAATTGAGTTCCTAAGAATATTATAAAAACAAATTGCCAAGTGACAACTGCACTTAAAGATTTCTAAGATTTATTTATATCATCATATAAATCATATTTTAATTACATCCAGTCCTTAACAACAGATTTTCCCTATCTGACTTATTTCACTCAGCATAATAAACTCTGTCTAGGTTCATCAATCCATGTCACTGCAAATGTTAGGATTTCATTTTTTAATGACCAACATTCCATTGTATATATGAATCATAACTTCTTTATCCAATTGTCTGTTGATGGGCATTTAGATTGCTTCCATATCTTGGCTGTTTTAAATTGTGCTGTCATGAACATAGAAGCGCATAGATCTTTATGAATTTTTGTTTTGGTTTTCTTTGCCTAAATATGTAGAAGTACAATTGCTGGGTCAAAAGATATATTCATTTTTAATATTTTAAAGAGCCTCCATACTGTTTTCCATAGTATTGTACCAATTTGCAATCCCACCAACAGTGTATGAGGGTTCCCTTTTCTCCACAACCTTGCTAACACTTGTTCTTTGATTTATTGATGATGGCCATTATGACAGATATGAGGTGATATCTCATTGTAGTTTCATTTTATTTAATTTTAAGTTATTTTTTAGTATTATTTTATTAGTTTCAAATATACAGTACATTGGTTGGACATTTATATAGTTTCTAAAATGATCTCCTACATTTCTCCAATGAGTAATATCCTTGAGCATCTTTTTTATATATCTATAGTCCATCTGTACTTCTTTGGAGGAATATCTGTTCAGCTCTTCTGCCCATTTTTAAATTGGAATTTTTTTGTTGTTGTTATTGAGTTGTATGAGTTCTTTATATGTTTTGGATATTAATCTCTTATCAGATGCATCACAAGCAAATATCTTCTCCTAATCAGTTGGTTGTCTTTTTGTTTTGCTGTACAAAACCTTTTTAGTTTGATGTAGTCCCATTTTTTTCTGTTGTTTGTGTCCCTTACCCAAGGAGATGTATCCAAAAAGAAATGACTGTTAGTAATATAGGAGAGTTTACTGTCTCTGTTTTCTTTTAGAAATTTTATGTTTTGGGCCTTGCATTTAAGTCTTTTATTAATTTTGAGTGTGTTCTTGTATATGGTGTAAGAAGATGGGCCAGTGTCTTTTTTTTGCATGTGGCTGTCCAACTTTCCCAACACAATTTATTGAAGAGATTGTCTTTACCCCATTATATGTTCTTGCCTCCTTCATTATATATTAAAAGTGAGTATATAAGCATGGATTTATCTTTGGGCTTCCTATTCTGTTCATTGATCATATATCTGTTTTTATGCCAGTACAATGCTGTTTTGATTACTGTACCCTTGTAGTACAGTTTTATATCAGGTAGTGTAATATCTGCAACTTTGTTCTTTTTTCTCAAGATTGCCATGACTATTCGGGGACTTTTATGATTTTATATAAATTTTAGGATTATTTGTTCTAGAAAAATGCCCTTGGTATTTTGATAGGGATTGCATTGAATCTATAGATTGCTTTGGGTAGTATGGCCATTTTAATGATGTTGATTCTTTCTACCCATGAGCACAGTATATGCTTCCTTTATTTATATCTTCTTCACTTTCTTTTTCAATGACTTATAATTTTCTGAGACTAAGTCTTTTACCTCTTTGGTTAATTTGATTATCAGGTATTTTATTGTTTTTGATGCAATTGTAAATGAGATTTTTTTCCTTAATGTCTCCTTCTGAAAGTTCGTCATTGGTATATAAAATGCCACTGACTTCTAAATATTAATTTTGTATCCTGCTACTTCACTGAATTCATCAATCAGTTCTAATAGTTTTTGGGTGGAATCTTTAGGGTTCTCTCTATATAATATGTCATCAGCAAACTATGAGAGTTTTACTTCTTCCTTTCCAATTCAGATATTCCTTATTTCTCTTTTTTGTCTTATTGCTGTGGCTAAGACTTCTAATACAATGTTGAAAAGAAGGGGTGAAAGTGAGCATCCTTGTTCCTGATCTTAAGGGAAATACTTTTAGCCTTTCCCCATTGAGTATGATAATAGCCATAGGTTTGTAGTATATGGCCTTTATTACGTTGAGGTATGTTCTCTGTATGCCTACTTTGATGACAGTTTTTATAATAAATAGATAGTGGATTTCATTGAATGCTTTTTATGCATCTATTGAAATGATCATAAAGTTTTTATCTTTCAATTTGTTAACATGGTGTATCACATTAATTGATTTACACATATCATACCAACCTTGCATCCCAGAAATAAATTTAACTTGATCATGGTGTATGATATGTATTGCTGAATTCAATTTTCTAATATTTTTTTGAGGACTTTTACATCAATGTTCATAAGAGAGATATTGGTCTATACTTTTATTTTTTTGTAATGTCTTTGTCTGGTTTTAGAATCAAGGTAATGGTGGGCTCATAAAACATGTTAGGGAGCCTTCGCTCTTCCTGAATTTTTAGGAATAGTTTGAGAAGAATATATGTTAATTTTTCTTTAAGTGCTTGGTAAAATTCACCTATGAAGCCATATGGTCCAAGACTTTTGTTTTGGGGGAGGTTTTTTTACTACTGATTCTATTTCATTGGTGGTAATTGTTTGGTTCAGATTTTCTGTTTCTTCTCAACTCAGTCTTAAGAGATTGTATGTTTCTAGGAATGTATTTAGTGCCAGCCTCCAGATGCATTGGTTTTGTGGCCCCTTGGGAGGGCTTCCAAGTAGGCCAAGGTTAGCTGCTGCCTTTGTTTGCTCACAGCTACCTGGTGGGAGCTATAGGGAGATCCAAAGATGGTTGTTGCCTCTGCTGGAGCTATAGGTAATTGGATGAGACAATTCTGTAGGCAGCTGTCCAGTTATCCCCTGCCTCTGAGCTAGGGCAGTTTAGCAGAGGGACCAGTGGTCCTCCAGTTCTGACACTGTCAGTTGCCTGTAAGTCTCTGAAACTGGAAGAGTCTCTGGGTGATACGCATGTTGGATGGTGCAGGGTCTCCTGCAGTCTCCTGGATCTACTGAGCAAATTTCCCCCTGCCACTGCCGTGTCAGTTTACATGCCCGTGTTGTCTCTGTGGCTCCCTGTGCAAGTTTCCAATCATAGCAAGGACAGCTGCTGTCCACCTCAGACCTGCAAACACCTAAGCTCTGTATAATAATTACTAAAGCTTGTGGGCATGAGTTTGTGGCCCGCCACAGAGTGCTTCTCCTGGATAAATGGGCTTCACATGGGCCGCACAAACTGAGTTCTGTTTGCTGTTGAATTTGTGACCTAAGGAAAGCATAGGATGAGACTGGGTTGCCCAGGAGCAGGCTTGCCACAGGTAATTTATGGGTTAGGTAGGATGTCATCTCAGTGAGGCACAGGGCCATTAGACCTACATAGCACCAGATTTGCTGCCAGCTCTGACACTGCGGGCTCCCACGAAAGTCAGATATCATGTGCGACCCACTGTCATCTGTGATAGCCCCACAAAACCCCTGGGATCTGCCCAAGCAATACTGGATCTCGTGCTGGCAACAGTGATCTTCCTGTCACTGTATTCCTTGAACTTCGCTCACTTCGCTGGCTGAGATTTGTTGACTATGCAGAATATGCCACCCCAGGGCAGAGTCAGCTGCCTGTCAACATGCCATGGGCACTTTGTGTATTGAATGGGATAGGATCTCTGGGAGTCAAGGGTTGTCAGGGCAATAGCCTCAGTTTTCTGCAGTTTCTGTGTCTGCGCATGCCCACAGTAGTCACAGATCACAGGGAGACAAGCTGCTGTCTAGAGTGTTCTCACAGACTCCTGTAATCCCTCTAAGAGATATTGCAGCTCTTACAGATAGCAGTGGTCTGCCTGCAACTATTTTCCCCCAAAATGCACTCACTGTGCCAGGTTCTGTTGTCTACACAGAATGCACAACCCCAGAGCCAAACAGGGCACTGGAGGCTGCCTGTCAATGGACTACAGGCACTTTGTGTCTTGGGGAAGCAGGATCTCAGGGTGACAAAAGCCATAAAGCCAACATAGCCTCAGTTTTGCTGCAACTTCTGTGCCTGGGCATTCCCACTGTAGTCACAAATCTCAGTGAGACCAGCTGCCATCTGGGGCAGTCCCACAGACCTCTTAGGTCCCCTCACATGATATTGTGTTTCTTACAGGCAGCAAAGGTCTGCCTTCCACTGATTTCTATGCAGCCCTGGACCTGTGCTATCCAAAGTTTGTTGTCTGTGTAGACTGAGAGACCCAGGGGAGAGGAGGGGCTGCGGAAGTTGACTGTCATTGGGCCGCCTGGGGCAATTTGTGGGTAGGGCAGAGCAGGCTGATCCTCTCTGGCCAGCACTTCTTAATGGCCCTGTGGAAGGGTCAGCATAGTCAAACTGGCATGGTCTGTAAATTGCCCAGTAGGAGGGGCCAGACTAAGGCATAATGGTGGCTGGCAGTCCAGCCCTCATTCTGGTGCCAGGTTATGCAGTCTTTTCTGGTATGAATCTTGTGTGAGCCTCCGATCCACCACTGGTGTCCTGGGTAAGTGTCTGCAGTTCAAAGAGCCTGTGCGTGGACCCTTCAAAGGGACATCTAGAGTTTCAGTCTCCTTCTGTCTCATCCAGCAGGCCAGATGCCCTCTGGTTTTTATAGTTTTGGGGAACTCCTCTTTCGTGGGCTGGGACCCTGAGCTAGGGAGCCCCCAAATGAGGCTGGGATACTCTTCTCCTTGAGGGGAACCTCTGCAGCTTCGCTCTCCCTCTCGGTGATCCTCCACCACCCATGGGTGTGGGTCCAGCCCAATTCATGATCTTGCCCCTCCTACTGGCTTTGGTATGGCTCCTTCATTATACTATCAGATGTACTTTATATTATTAGCTAGACTTGAGATTATTCTCCGCATTGATTATTTTATAAATTGGTTGTAATTTCATTGTGGATATGTACTATAATGTTTTAAAAGATTTTAATACTCTCACAAGATTTAAATTCTTTATAAAATAATATTTTTATTTTGTAAATACAAAAATAAATTTTTTATTTTTGCTTATGTTCCTTATACCAGCTAATATTAAGGAACTAAGGATTAAGTTAAAACCTGATAACCCAAAGACTACTTTATAAAGTTGATATAACATTTGAGTATGAATTTTTATTATTTCAAGTTAAAAATAGAATTAAGATAGATGAGATTCTCATTTTCTAATAGAGTAATTCATTTTTAAGGCAAATTATATAATTCATATGTCATAAAATTTTGTTATCACTTTACATATTTTCTAAAATTATTCAATTTTACAAAACATTTTATAGGTCATGCAACTGGCATTGAAGATTAACCAGAGGCAAAATTCATTTCTGTGTGTATTAACCATGTACTGTCAGACTTTACACCTGTATCATCCATATCAGATAAGATTCAGGATCCTGTATACTTTGATCATGTTATTTGATTTGTTCAATATTTCTAATGGTACATATTGATATCATATTTCAAATTAAGATCCTTATCCCAGTATGCAAAACCATCATCTTCCTGTTTATAGTCTTAAGTGAAAGCCTAAATTAAAACAAAAGTTACTAAGGTATTACACTATCATAGAAATGCAAGCCCTTAACAGTGAGAGAAAAGAAAAGAGAAAGAGCATAAATCAAAAGAAAAAAAATGATAACCTTTTGAAAATATCAAGTCAATGACCAATTAATGTGACTTGATTGTTAATCTTTCTGGGATTTTTTTTTCTGGAAAACAATATAAAACTTATACCACAGCTTGCAGTGCAGTTATCCCAACCAAGATAGTATATTTATTTACCAGCTTCCATCAGTGCTTTGTTGAACTTTGCTTTGGAGAAAGTTCATATGCATATGAAGCATATGCAGCTTTATACGCTGCATCCTAGAGGGCAATGCCACCATAGTGCAGAGTTCCTTAGCTCTGTCTTCAAACATGTGATTTACTCTATGTCGGGGTGGTTGACTCTGTGTCATTGGCTACATAGAAATACAAGGAAATCAGTTCCTATGATCTCACTGTCATACCTCCTTTTCTGTAAAATGAGACATTTGGTCAAAGATAATGCTGTGTTGGATGCTGTGCCAACAAATGGTGCTAATGTTCATAATTGTCATAATGTACTTATGATAGAACTATCACCTCTGGGTCTGCTTGATCCCAGTCCTGAATGTACCATTTAACCTTCAGATAAATAAAATCGGAAAAAAAAAAATAATTCCTAAGAGGCAGTTCAGGATGCACAGTCACTTAATATTTCACTATTATCTCATCAAACTGTATCTGGGGTTGTCGGGCATACCATATGTATTTTTTAGCAGAGTGTATTTCTCTACTGCAGAAGTGATGACAATGGTGCTCTAAGATATATGTAGTAGACTGATTCCAAATAACCATGAATAATTTGTCTCTTGATAGCCCCAAAGTTGTTTAATGTGATCCCCTTGATATTGGGCCAAAGCTTGTGACCCATTTCTGATATAATGCATAAAAGTTTATAGGATATAATTTCTGAGATTAAGTTACAAGAGATTGGCTTTCATCTTGTGTACTCTCTCTCATACAATTTGTTAGTGAAAGCACAAATATTTGAAGCAATTCTTTACTCAGCAATAGATAACCAAAACAAGTTCTGAATTTCAACTATCCTATCGGGAAATATCACATGATACTTTATCTACCAGAGATGATAACTCTATCATATCTGTGGGATCATAAGATTCAAAGAGCAGTATGGACCTACTATTGTGTCATGTCTTACTGTGGGCCCCATTCAAAGTTTTAACCTTCCAGATAACTCAATAATAGATAGTACATCTAAGATTGGTTTGTGATAGCTCTGAAAGGTGAGAAAGCTCAACAAGTGTTGTGCATCTTTCTTAGTGGTAAGATATACAAGATTCAGCAACGTGTCTTTCACTTAAGCAGGTATATCATGATATGGTGCTGATAACGAGGCCCCTAGAAACTTCACCAAACGGCTGATCTCCTAATCTCCACTGATTTATTTTCCCACCTTTGGCCAACATATTTTTTTTACTAAGGTGTCTTGCTTAATTGCAATTTTTAAATCACCAGTTAATGTTCTCTAACATGATGACCAATTAACACAATGTTATAATTTCAACTCAACATCGTCAAATATACATGACAATAATATGATCAAGGTTCTTGTAAACCATATTAGGATAGAGAGCTAAACTGCTGACAGTCCTAATTTAAGTGAGTAAAAATATACCACTGCTTTTGTCACATGAAAGCCAAATCATTATAATCTTTAATTTTGTGTATAGAAATAAAGCATTTGAAAAATAAATATGCATATATCAGATGTCAGGGATTTGTTGCATTGCTCCAATAAACTATATTGTAACCTCCATGGTAGCTGAGTTTGAGATACAACCATGGTAGTCCCCAGTCATCTGCAATGAAGCAGATGAATTTATAGAGGACAGTCAAGTAAATGGAACAGGAATGTGATAGGTCACAAACTTTATACATTTCACACCTTTATCGGTGACATTTACTTCTACAAGTACTTTCATAATGCTTCACTAATTTTTACTTACTGTTATGGCATGATTAGTTAGAAACTTGTGGGCTTCAACTGGGCTTCCTACACAAATTTTCTTTATTCTCTAAATCAGGAGCAAATATCAGGCTTCTACCCACTGCTAACTCTGTATGACAAATTACATATCAATGAACCAGGAAAATGAACACAGGATCCATTTTGTCACCCTGTGAAAACTTCATTTATAGTATGATATTCATTAGTTCCCTCTCTAATTTTGGCCATATAGTGTTTTTAGTTACAAAACATTCATTTGTGTTAGCTCAGATTTCATGCCTGAGTATGATTCATTGAAAAGTAGGATATCACTTTTTTCAATTGTGTTATTTGCCTTGGAAAACCATTGCCAATATTTTTAAAAAGAATCAGATAAATAATTAATGCATAGATTTAGGCTGAGTTGCAGGGTTCTTCCTCAAGATAATATTTTTCTTTCGAATATTGAGCTCTGGAACTGTGAATGGGTTCTAATGTGGAAAATAAGAGATACACTGAATTTCCATTGTTATGTCTATCATATTTCTGCTTCTTAGCTATCAAGTTTGTATGACTACATAAATTAAGTAGCACCTTGGTTGGCTTTTATTATACCTCTGAGAAATCATGATCTGTTAGCAATCACTGCATCTTGATCTCCATTGAGATAATTATCTACCTTGCCTCTGACAGTTATATTTCTTCCTGGCTTTACAAATTATATGATATATTGGAAGATCGTGTGGAGCTATTTATACTTATTTCTATACTATGTCTACAAGAAAAAAAAAAAGGAAAGGAAGAAAGGAAGAAAAAAAGGGAGAAAGAGGAAGGGAAGGAGAGGCAGGGAAGGAGAAAAAGAATATAAGCAGTTCTAGGGTATGAATTTGTGAGTGCTCTATAGGTTAGTGAGACCAAACCTCATGGAAGAAGTGATATCTGAACAAATACTGAAGAAGAGGAAAAAAAAATGGAAGATTGTCAAGCTGATAATAATTATATATCTGGATTAGAGGCTTCCTAACTGAGGAACAGCTAAAGAAAAGGTCCCAGGGCAGAAATGTTTTTCACATTTGAAGACTAGCAGGACCCATATGACTAGAATGCAGTAAACAAAAGAATAGTAAAAGTAAATGCCAATTTTTGTAGAACCCGGACCCTGTTTTAAGGAATTAGGATTTTATTTTCAATGAAATGTAAAACCATTGCAAGATTTTAGGTAGAAGAGATAAGACCTATTTTAGGTTTTAAAAGGATCAAGGATCACTGAGTGTTGTAATGAGGTAAGAGTATAATTCATTGGATGTTCATTTAGTTAACAGTTAATAATATTCATTGCTTGAACAACATCCAAATTATTGATACATATCTCTGACATTACTAGACTTATTGGGATGAGCACTTCGTACAGTATGTAAATGTCTAATCACGATGTTATATACCTAAAACTAATAAAATATTATGTCAATTGTAATTAAAAATAAATGAATAAATGGATAGATAGGTAGAGAGATAGGTGATAGATAGATAGAGAACACATAAGTTCCCTTTATCCATAGTGGCTATACCAATTTACATTCTCACCAGCAATATATGTGTTCCTTTAATCCCACAACCTCTCCAACACTTGTTATTTGTCTTGTTGATAATAGCCGTTCTCACAGGTGTGAAGTGTATCTCATTATGATTTTAATTTGCATTTCCCTAATAGCCAGTGAAGTGAGCATCTTTTCATGTCTTGCTCATTTGTATATCTTCTTGGAAGAAGTGTTTATTCAAGTCCTCTACCCATTTTTTTTAATCGGATTTGTTGTTATTGTTGGACTGTATAAATTATTTATATATTTTGGATATTAGCCCCTTATAGCGGTGTTGTTTGCAAATATATTATTCAGTTGTTTTCTCTTTGTTTTTTAATGCTTTCTTTTGCTGTGCAGAAGCTTTTAAGTTTGATATAGTCCTATTCATTTATTTTTGCTTTTATTTCTCTTGTCTCTGAAGTCAAATTCATAAAATCCTCTCTAAAACCTAGGTCTATGAGTTTAGTTACCTCGGTTTTCTTAATGCAATTTACTGTTTTAGGTCTTATATTTAGGTCATTGTCCTACTTTGAGTTCATTTTGGTGTAGTGACAGTCATCTAGTTTCATTCTTTTGCATGTGTCTTTCCAGTTTTCCCAGCACCGCTTATGAAGAGGCTTTCTTTTGTTCATCGTATGTTTTTGGCTCCTTCGTTGAAAATCATTTCCCATATATATGTGATTTATTTCTGGACTCCCAATTCTGTTCATTTGTCTGTGTGCCTGTTTGTCTGCCAATGCTGTATAGTGTTATTGTAAATAATAACAACATGTCTGAATGAGAGAAAGTATTATGCTTAATAGCAAGAAATTTGTGGGCATTATGCCACCTTTAAATACTGTCTTTTTCTCACTGACTACTTCAAATAAGTTTTTAACCTCTGTACCACAGTTTCCATTCATAAAATGTCCAGAATGATGGATACTAATATATCTAAACCACTTTAAATTGTGCCTGTCCTAAGAATTTAGTAAGCTCTATCTAAGAGTTTACTGTTATATATAGCACTAAACACACACAGACACATATACATACACACACCCCTCACACAAACAGAAGTATGCATAGAAAAGACAATGAAGCACATTAAAAAAAAAAAAAGATTAATGGAGTCTTCCCTGAATAATGGGATGGAATACATTTATGATATTATGCTAATCCTTTTAAAGTATTTCTAATATCTATATATTTTTAATAACCAGAAAAGAAATCAGTTTAAGGAATAAATCATTAATTACCTATTAATTAAAAATTACTTTTCAATAAATCCTTCCTTGGCAATATTTTTTATCTTTTTATTTTAATCACATAAATATTTGGAAAACAATGTTTCTAATCATTACTACTGTCATTACTAAATAAAAGTTTTGTATAACTTTGTACATACAAAGTATATCAAATTTTTGAGACAAACCCAGGAGTGTTATGAGAAAACTATAGAAAGATCCTTCTCTTAAAGGACAAAATTTTAATATACCCTAGACTATAATGGTTTTAAACAGTTTCATTGCTCTTTAAATATCACACCCTTATAAATATACCTTATTTATAATATAGAAAAGATATATAAATCTAGAACCTTAAAGTATGCAAAGTAAGAAACATAAATAATTTTGAGGCACATAAAAACATCATCTAGTCTAATATTTAAAACAATAGCTATAGCTAGAAAAATAAATATTACAAATAGCATTTCAGTTGTGATTACACTCACAGGTAGTAAAAAAATCAGAAGAAGCAACTTGTCAGTATCAGATTTTTAATTCGGAGGCACACACACACACACACACACAACACTTTTTAAATTTGTTTCTTTGTTAATGTATTAAAATTTTCTTAAACATTTTTTATTTTTTTATTATGTAAGAACAATAGTAACATCTATAAGAGAAGCATGGAAAAACTACTGAAGGGCATCTTTATGTCAAGAAACATGACATTTTAGCTGTACATATAATAAGAAATAATAGTATATTAGTCATAACAAGGCTATAAAAAGGACATATACACGGTAAATGAATTAATACTTATTGAATTTATAATTTATAATAACTTCTATTTGTGGTTATACTAGTAAAGGGGCTGCAGTTACGTGGGATATAAAGAAATTTATTTGACTGTTTTATAGCTACAAGTTCAGAAAGAAATAAGACTTTTTTCTACTTCATCATTTTCTTTTTATATCCCTGGCTTTTGAAGTTTGTGAAATATAAAAATTAACTTGCACTCAATTGCTTACAATTAACCTGCTCCAAAAGAGTTGTTCATAAATTTTATGTCTATCCCTTAAAAGAAAGTAACACATAGAATTTTTATACTTTGAATCATGTCACTCCATCTCTGTTTCAAGAAGAATGCTTTCATCTGCAATTAATGCATTCATTTTTCTTCATAAAGTTCCTAATGCTTGATTACTTACTTGATTTTTCAGACTCAGTATTTTTCTTGAAAATCACAAAAGAATAAGACTTCATTCATACTCCAAATAGTTCAGAGATAGTGACATAATTACAGTTATCTTAGAAGGAGGAGGGTGGGAGAGAGAACACAAACTTTTTCAGCACCCACTATATGACAGGCATTCTGTTCAGAAATTTATAAACATTCTTTTATATCCCTTCATAAATAAGTGATGTATTACTGTCCTGAATGTATGGGTGAAGAAACTAACAGAATAAAATGCAATAACCTTCCTCAAATCACAGAGCTAGTAAGTTGGTCCTTTTTCTTTGCATTCATAGTGAGTTTTGTACTTTGGGTATGAAAAATTATTAATTTTCAGGTTCTTGTAGGATGATGGAATATTGAAAAATCATTGTGATGAATTTGAACATACATTCTATACTTTGTTAGACTTCTTTAGATTGAGTTTTTCCTACTTCAAGAAACCTCTTTTCTTCTAGAAGTTAGTCTTTCTGGGTTTTCATCTAAAGAAAGTTTCTGGAATTACCTATAGTCTTGCAACTTGTTTATTTCTGAACTCCAAACTCCACTTTCTCAGAATGCCAAGACTGCTGAACTCTTTGCTCAGGGTTTAGCCTCCAATATGTTTTTGTTTACTTATTTTTTTAGAGTTTTGTCTTACACATCTCTAACATAAGAATTAAGAAAGTAAAATTGCATTAAAAATTTTGCTCACACTCCTCTGGAATTCCCCTCTAAGTCTAAGACCCCTCTAGGTCTTCAATTCCTTCTTTTCTTTTCTGTAAGCTACACATTGACAAAAGCCTTGATAGAAAAATCTAGAGTAGAATATGTAGTTCATTGTGGTGTTCTGCCCTTCTTCTTGGGATTTTTAGATCCTTAATTCACAAATGGCTTGGATTTTCTCAAAGATTCTCAGTTCTTTTATATCTTTCATCCAGATTTCATAGGAGTTTTGAGTGAATTATTCATCCGATACTAGCTCTTTGTCATGACTAAAAGCACAATTTTCCTGAACCTCTGTTTTAGTCACTTGAACCTCTCGAAATTGCTAAAAGCTTTCCTTAGCTTTTCAGAATCACACAGCTACTTAGGCTGGGGGCAAATAACAATAATCCAATCAGAAATTAAGTTAATTTAAATTTGAAGATCATCATTTATAAAACCTGATCCATTTCCAGTAGTATTATTTCTAGCTCTCAGTCCTACATATCGCAACGGAAGGACTAGGTTGTATCCTGTGAATTCTTCATGTTTTTTAATCAAATTTATTAGGGTGACATTGTTTAATAAAATTAAATAAGCTTTGAGTGTACAATTCTATAACATATCATCTGTATATTGCATTGTGTTGACCACCGAAAGTTAAATTTCTCTGTTACCATATATTTGACCCCTTTTACCTTGAATTCTTCATGTAGATGCCAAAACTCTAATTTTTTTCTCCACTATAGAACGCAAATGCGAAAGGCTGTGGTCAGTTCTACAGATTTTTAGTGACGGCTTGTAATTTGATTCAAGGTGAAAACGGGCTCTTAATTTAATGCTTACCTCTTTGTACTTTCATTCTCAAATCTGGGCGGTGGGGGTTTGCCTCTCTCAAGTAACTTTAAACAAAATATCCTAACATTTTGTCTGCATGTCTTATTATTTTCAGAAGGAAGTTTGTAAAATACAAGGAATTCTCCATCTTGAGAAACAGAACTCTCTTCAGCCACTCTTAAGTAAACACTACAATATCTTAATTTAAACTTCACAGATTTTCATTTTAAATGTTTTAATTTCAACTAAACAACAAAGTTAATACCTCAAACTTTCAAAATCAAAGTATGTTGACACAAAAAGGACAGGATAAATGATATTGGAGATTTTTTATTTACCCCACCAACATTACAGAAATTTTGATTAGAATTTGTCACCTACATTGTCATTGAAACAAATTTTAATGCATGTGTCTTTCAATTAGAGTTTCCCTACTCTCCATGCAAACACATGAACAACAAATAATTCTAATTTAGAATATTATAGTGTATTATCCTATATAAAAACTCTGTAGTATTCTTTTGGCATTTTTTTAAGTGGAAAAAATCTTATTTCCTATGAAATATATGTTAGAAAACATGCGAGCATTGTATCTAGGTCCCAAATGAAACAGAATTACAGCACTTTTAAGAAGCAATTTGAAATATGTTTAGTTTTGTTCCAGATATACTGTTGAAAATTATAAGAAAAAATGTATGTGTGTGTGTGTGTATTTCAAAAGAAATGTAATCCGCTACCTATATGTCAAGCTCTTCCTAAAGAACTCTCTGAGAAAATTATAATTTTATTCATATTGCCTAGATTTTATCACAATTTTTCTTTACATTTAATAGTCTGCAACTACTAGTATTTAGCATTAATGCTACAGGTTAGGAATGAAGAATTCCAGGACTGGGTCACTGCGTTCACTTCTTTGAAGGCTTAAGATTTATCTTTTATGGGTGAATCAGGTACAGAAATACCTTCAATAGTAGATTATGTGCTTCCATTTTGTACAATAATTTTTTTTAAAAAATGGTTATTGGTTATTGGCTACATATAATTGTTCAGGCCTTATTTAAAAAATAAAATTAAAATCTATTAGCAAATTTATTTCTCACAGCAAATCTAGAAAATAGGTAACATTATTTTCCTTATTAGAAATTTGAGGAAATTGAGCCACTGACAATAAGGTTCAGATCATACAGCTGGTAAATGGTTAATCCATGATTGAAAATTAGACACTTTGGCTTCAGCCCCTGCTCTTAACTATCACATTAAACAGACTGCCTGAATTACTTCTTAAATTAAGCTAATTAACCATTTAAAATATAGTCAATGTGTGAAATCACCTATCAGTTCGTTTTGCCAGATGATAAACATCTCTGTCTTACGGTGCATTAATTTGGATTCTCAATGATAAGCAATAGAAATGTGCTCAATTAATGTAAGAAAGTGATGAATTTATTGAAAAGATACATAATAACTTATAACATTTTAGAATAATTTGAAGAATACTATATTAGAAATGGCAAAAACCAGGGCATCAGTAAGGTCTAATTAACAAGCACTAATGGAGAATTTCTTTAGAACATGCACAGACATCCATTTCTCATCTTTGTATTATTGCTCAAAACTTAAATTTTAGTGAGAAATCACATGACTGACCTGTCTTGGGTGAAACAGAAGCAGGAAGGCAGTTAATTGATGCACTAGCAAGACTGTGTCCATGAGAGGTCATATTTTTCAGAGTAACTCTGTGATATTTTATTCCCAGAAAAGTAAAGAATTAGTGCTGGGAAAGAAAAAGCACCTAGAAGTCATTTCATAAAGCAACTGCTTCAGCACAGTGTTTGAACAGCAAGTAAATAGCATATACTTGCAAGCTGTGTATAATGATTATCACCAAGAGTTCTTTACTTATTGGGTCAACTACAGCATTTTTCCTTTACATAATTTTTTTAAATATAAAAAATAGGAGTTAGCTTTCTAATATTTTTGTATTCCCTGTAATATCCATTTTATTATTAGTTAGTAATGATGCATAGTAAAAATAAAAAAGTTACTAAAATATGTCTTCATTTATTATTTTAACAATATTTTCTATTAGTCATCCCAAACAGGAAATTTTTTATCATGAAATTAAATACTATTAATAATTACTCTTGGATCAAAGATGGAAACCTAGACTGTTCTAGGAACAGGAAAAAAAAAAAAACTAGCCCCTTATCTTATACTGTATTTCATTGTTTAGCAAAGATTTCAAAAGAAATTATTCTTTATTGGCCTCAGAAAAGGGTAAAATTTTTATAAGTCACAGAGAGGACCTTGAAAAAGAAAATATCTGAAGTTTAAGAGAACATTGACATATTTAGAGAATAGAAAGCATTAGCAAAGCTAAAAATAGTGAAAGTAATAAAAATAGTATTGGAGAATAGAAGGAATCTAATATAAGAAAGCCGGTATCTGAATCTGGCTACCTTAGATGGTTCCATTTCTTAATATCCATTTAGGAAGTATCATGGTTAGTAATATTCTTCATTTCCTCCTGCATATATCAGGTTACCAAGTAACATTACAGAATCTTTTAAATATATATATATATGTATATATGTATATACATATATGTATATGTATATGTATATATATATATATGATTTATATAAATTTACTAGGTGTTATCTATTAATGTAATACCATGGTTGGTAATCAGTGAGAGGCTGATGGACTCAAGTGTATCCTTGGTCACAAGATTTTGAGAAACTTCTGTGAAGGAGTTTTGGAGAGTGCCCATCCCCAAGTTATAGGCAAAGATACTATTTGCATATTTGCTCTCTCCAATATCTCTTCTCACAGTTTGCAATGGCAAGTCAGTTGTTAAGTCAGTAGAAGAAAGAAAAATGAAAGTGACTGAAAGATATTTCATGGGAGGAAATAGTGTCAATCTAAATTTACTTTTTGAGAAATGTCCTGTTTTGAAGTGGGTAAAGTCTCTTTAGACTCCAGAAGTCAGAGGAAAAGTGAAAGAGCATTCAGGTATCAGCAACAGTGGCTTTCCAGAGGAGGGAAAAAAAACCCATGAATTATAATAACAGTAATAGCTGGGGATTCATTAGAAAATTTAAATTTAGGATAAATTACAGAGAATCTTGTTCCACATTCAAAGAATTTTTGAAGTATTCGTAGATACCTGAGTGTCTTTGGGAACTCTGTAACAGAATAATGACAGGATGACAATTATACTTACACAATATTTGGCAGCAATAAAATGGGTAGACTGAATAGGGCAACAGGGAGTTGAAGGCGAAAATGAAGAATTAGAGGGTCATTCATAGATTGAATCTTCAAACTCTTGTTTCTGGGGATGAGAAATGTACAGATATTGGCACTTTATATGGTATTTAAACCTAATGGTATTCTAGACATGATGTAATAGCATATTAAAGTGATGTTAGTGAGAGGGAATAAAACAAGAAAGATAAATGCAAAGTTATTACCAATTTCAAGGATTTTATTTCATTAAAGTAACAGAACTTAACTGAAAATGCTTTTTAGATCTTCTAGATAGGACTAGAACATATATTAAAATAGTTTATATTTACAGAGTGTTCAAGGTAAGCCAACACTACTCTAAGTGTCTTTAAATAGGTGAACTCATGGAATTATTAAAACAACCCTATGAGGTAGGTATTATCACATGCATTCAATAGATTAGGAAACAGAAGTACAGAGAATATTTCCAACTTGCCCAAAATAATACAACTAGTAAAACGTAGGGCCAGTATTTGATTTCTAGGTGAATCTATAGTTCATACTTTGAATAGCTAAACAATGCTGTTTGAATTAAGTTAGTCCCCAAATCATTTACTCCACACATAGCACTAATTGAATGCCTTTACTAATAAAAAATAATAATAATTAAGGCTAGATTAAATAAAACAAAACAAGAAGTGTGCTGTTGGCTTCTGCTGAAAATTTTCATGGTTTAACAAAAATAAGTAAATTTCTATTTTGGAGCATGGGATTAGATATTTTATTTATTTGACAGAATTTTGAAGTAAAATTACATTTATATTTTTCTTTAAGTATATTTAAAAGCTCTAGGTTCTTTAACTATAAAGTTAGTTGCAAAAGAGATATACAATGCTGAATTATCATAAATGATTCACTAGGAGATAAGAGGACAAAGCATATAGTAATAGCATTTAGAGGAAAACAGAAGAAATAAAAGAGAAAAATATAAATGGAAAATGTTCAGTTATTAAATTTAGCTATTCTAATCTCTTATGAAACATTCATATAAATCAAGTATAATTAAATGTGAAGTTAATTTATAGCTGTAAAATTCACAATCATTTCTCAACTTGAAAATGATGTTGATAAATGTTGATGTTAAAGACAGAAGAATAGACTTTGGTTTGATGAACACACAATGCAATATACAGATGATGTATTATTGAATTGTATACTTGAAACCTATGTAATTTTATTAGCCAGTGTCACCCCAACTAATTTAATAAAAACAAACAAACAAACATTAGGAACACACACAAACAAATAATGAAAAAAGAAACTGATCCTCTGGTTAAAAAAAAATACTACTTCTTTCTAGTGATAATATCAATGGCTCAAAATCGCTAGTTTACATAAATAATGTAAACATTAGAGGCAAATTCACACGCAAACAACAGAATGACCTGCTAAGCCTCGCAATGCAATGCACTTTACTCTGTCCTTTTTCTCTGTGTAACGTGTTCATTGCATCTGAGTCTCTCTTTGAGTTGCGATATTTTCTCACCTTGATTTTATCATACATCTGTTTAAAACTTCTTATGAATTTCTTTATTTAATTTAGCTTTTTGTGTTTTTCAGTCTTCTATCCCTCCATAATTTACTTCAAATTCTCAAAATTTGTCTATGAGTGGTTATATGTTCCATGCCCTTAGCTAAGAAATAATAGTTCACAAGTATCAAAGCTAAGTATAAAAAAAAGGAAATGAGCCATATCCAGCTCCCAGCTGTGATTAAACTAGCTAAGCTGGGAAGAAGGTCACTTACCTTTACTACTTAATATATTTCTTTAAACTATGTAAAGTATAACATATATCAATAACATAGAAGTTCATGTTTTTACTGTTTTAAATTAAGATTTTCACATAAATTTTTCTTTGAATTTATCCTAACAAACAAAAATGGATGACTCCCCTTCACCCACTGTTCCTTATTTTCTATTATTATTGTCAAAATAAATATCACTATCTAATTGATAGGTTCTAACCTATTATATTCATTTGCTTTTTGATTTTGTTCATTAAGTCTCTCTCTACCCCTTCCCTGGCAAACAATTTGAGATTTTTGAGAACAAATATTTTGTTTGGTTCAGTGCTGTGTCTGCAGCACTCTGAATATTCAATGGCACATAGCTAGAGATCAATAAATAATGGCCGAATAAATAGAAAATAAAATTATCCCAAACTTGATTTTATAAATGAAGTTAAAGAAATCACGACTATAGACTTTTCCCAAACATATAGAGCTAATTAAGCAGTCAGTATTTGAACTCATATCTCCTGATTCTAAATCCAAAGTCCTTCCAATAAATTTAATTACCCATCTGTTGATTTTTTCAATTTAAGTGATTAGAAAATATTTTTCAAGAATGGGAAAGGAATCTCTATTTATTGAAAGTGTTCAAAAGAAAAATGGAAAATGATTTTCTTTTTTATTGCTAGAGTAGATTTCGTAATTACTGAGAATTCGTCATCTAAAGAAATAATACTAAATTAAATTACATAGCATTAAAATATTGAAAAAGAGAAACACTTACAATTTTTTGAAGTGACAGATGGAATATAATTTTCAGCAATGGTTGTCAGTTCCCTGAAGTGCTAAGTCTTTCTGTTTTATAAGTGGTAAATTGATACAGAGGCTCTTGTAATACAAAACTCAAATAAGGAAAAATTTGAGATGATAAGCTGTAATTTTGGTATAGAGCTTAAAGTGAATTGGATGTATTTTAAACATTTTATAAACAACGAAGAGGGAGAATTATGTATAGTGCAATTTGCTATGCAAAGTTTAAACAATGTGACTAAATTATATGCAGAATGAACATATCTTGAAAGAAAACAACAAATGCCATTAGGCACTTTTAGCATGTAACTGCAAAGAGTGCACCAGTTTCATATTTTGGGGAAAATATCTCTATGGGTATTAAGGAGATCCTTTACAACCAGCTGAGTTAAATATTACCATCTTATTTGACCATTTTTGACAGTGACAGAAAAAAATAATTTAAAAAGAAGCAAAACAAATATTCAACAATCGTTTTCTTTTTTATTGACATTTCTATACAGTAATTTTAATTAAAATGTTTATAATTATTGAGATATGGTTTAGAAATTACCTCTGAATTAGATCATATATTGCCTGTAAGAATATTTGTTGTCTATTACTGTAAGTCTCATGTATGAATAGAAATTTAAGTCAGATTTCCAAAGTAATTTTAAGTAATAGAGAATATCAAAATATCATGACTAAATTTATTTTTAAAGCTAAGTTTTCATGATTCTTTGGAATAATATTATGACTTTTGAAGTGAATTAATTATGGCTTCATTAAAAAATGTTTTGTTTTTAATTGCTGTAAAAAGAATTTTACTATTCTCAGGTTTCACTAACTGAAAAAATATTTAGTTGTGATTTAATCATCCAGTGAAAGATTTGAAACACCTCTTTTTTTTGTGTTTGTTTTTTCCACAGTTAGAGACAGAAAGTAAAGAGCATTCCAAAAAATAAACTAATGAAATAATATCCTCTATCTTTGGTGAGTAATAGTCATTGAAGCATATTTTGTCTGCTCCTCAGTGTGAAAATGTAGGAAGATGAGTTAATTGTAGAAGGCAGAGATACTATTTTTTATTTTTTTTACAGCAGAAAAGAAAAGCTTTATTAGAAGGGAAAGTATACTTTCAGACGTGGAAGCAGGCCTGAGCAAGAAAAGAGTGACTGACTCAAAGACCGGAGATACTATTTTTGACGTATTGAGATGACATGCAAATGGAATACCAAATATTATCTATGTAACATTTTTCAAGTCTTGCCTCTTTTTCTTTTAGATAAAACCTAATAATAACAATGCTTATAATCCTATCAAAATAAATTCACTTTTGAGTGCACCTTCAGGACATAGCCAATTTGTTCTATGTCTTTTTTTTTTTAGAGAATAATAATAATAGCTAACATTTATTGAATCGCTACTGTATCTCAGGCATTTTTCTAAGCTTTTACATGGTTGAAAGCATTTAAACAGCATGACAGCCATATAAGGGTAAGTGATTTATTTCCCCCATTTTCTCATGAAGATAGTGAATACTTTTCTCTAGATCACATTGATAGCATGGCAGAGTGAGGACATGAATTCATTTTAGGGAACTCACAGCTAAAGAATTAAAGAACTCCATGCAAAAACACCTCAGAGCATTAAGATAAATATTTCTATAGTCAATGCTTTTTAGAATAGTTATTTAATTACTATTTTATATGAATGAATTTATTTAAAATACACATTTTTCTGAGAACCTTCAAACATTTCAGTACTTTACTTTGAAGCCAGAAATTGTATCATGACATTATCTTTTAAAACATTATTATCAACTCTGGCATATTTAGAAACTGTTTTTTTAATTATATTCAGTTACTTAGTTACTTTACTTCCCCCAAAGTACTAGATTACATTCTTTGTGTATGAATTTATACATTGAAAATAAGACTAAAGCCCTCCTTGAACAGGTTCCCAGTCCCAAATAATCAATTTTACGCATTTGATTTCAATTCATTTTCATTTCTCTACCTATTTTGTTATGATACTGTGAATACATACATATCATATACCATCAAATCTATTTTAACTAATAAAGAGAATTGTTTTCTATACAATATTCAGTTCACTTTCTATGAATTCTGTATATCTCTCATTGTGTTTATTAGTTATATATTCAGGCTTTTCTCTATGATGTCCTAGTACAAGTCTTATAAAATTATCCCTGGAAACCTTGTCTCTATTATTATGATTGTGAATACATATATTTTTTCTTTGATTATTTTTTGTTAGATTTGTAAAATAGTTTATTTTTTACAAGTGGTCATTTTGCTTTGGCTTGGCCCTTCATCATGATTTAAATAGAAGTCACGAAAAGTAGCATTTATATCATTTAATGTTAAAGATATTAAATATGTTAAGAATCTATATAATGCTTTCCATATTAAGACTTTGTGAAATTAAGATCTCTTTTAATAGTAGTTGTATAATGTTTTAATTTTTTAAATTAATCTGGAATATTTTAAATATTTGTCTGTATTTTTAGGGAATTATAATTTATCTTATTCAATCTGTTGATATGATAAATGCACATTTCCACCAGTCTCTCTGACAGTCTTTCGCTCCAATTAGACCTTGAACATACTCAAAGAGAACCCATGTATGTTTATGTTACCTTAGGTTGAAGTTCTTTACCCAAGCATATTGTTCTATAAGCCTGGTATAAAAACATCCTCCTCTGTTCCTACTCATGTATTCTACACTCGCCTTAAGAGTGGAACAGTGTAAGGAAACAAAAAAATACGGTGTAGGGTGGATTGGAGCTAGAACCTTATACTGCACTAATTTACTAAGTCAAAATACTATTGTCCATGAACAGATCTCCTAAGTAAAAACAGCTTGAGGAATTAGAAAGTTAGGAGTAGATTAGGAATTCTGCCTGAATTATTTCTTGTTATAAAATACTGATAGCAGTATAACCACATTTGAAGATTTGCTGATTCTAGACTAGCGCTAATGATAGATTGACTAAATTGAAACTTTAGACTGCTCTTATTTTCCAGGCCACTTTATGGAGTTAGCCTGCACAACATTTTTTTATTTGCCTCATCCTTGCTATGTCATGCTGGATCCATCCTTTTTCATGTTAGTTACCAAACATATCAAATCTAATCAAAATATTACAATGTGATTATTTTTGAACATCAATTTATAGCATTTAAAGTAAAAAAAATAAACAAGTTGAACACCTCTGATATTTTTGAGACTTTTGCAAATTCCTGTAGAATAGCTCTGAAAAACTGTCTTGAGTTATCTTTTAAAAACTTAGAATAAATTATTATGATTACCTCATTTTGAAATATTACTGGATACCCAGTACAGTCTCATGAACTTTGAGATCATCTCCACAGATATGTCGTATGCTAGGAGATGAAAGTTGTCTCAACCAGCTTCTTAACTAATACTATAGTTCAGAATTAGAGTATGTGCTCAGCCTAATCAATCAACTTTCTTTCCTTTCTCTTGCTTTCTAAGATGACCTGTTTTGTAGTTGTGAAAATATCCACATTCAGGAATAATAAATTTGAAAGTAGGCAGCATTTCCAATAATAAAGTTAACAAAGGAAGGCACTTCAATGAGTTCTTCCCCAGTAATATTGAGCAATTCTCTGTGTGTGTTCTGTGTGTGTGTGCATGCTTAACTTTTTGGCCTTATTCTTTCAACAGTTCTGAACAACTATTTGTTGTTTGAGGAAGGAAAGGGTGTAGTAGGCTGGAGCTTCATTTACATCAGAATGCAGTAAACTAAGTTATAATATATTACCAATTCAATGCAGTTATAACAAGTTCCTATTATAAAACGACCTTATAGGATTATATGTGAACAGCCACGTACATAGTAATGTGATGTTGATTACTATCATCCAGGTATTTGGTGCCAATTGTATAATCATTTTTGCTACATTATTTTAATGTTCTCAAAGTTCTGTCGCATTTTATGGACAGTGATTTTAAAGTTTTCATATTTATAGTGTGTGCCTTTCAAAGTTTTAGCCATATTCTCCCTTTTTGAAGATAACATTCAAATATTGTGCTATCTGAGAACATGCAAACCTTTGTTTCTCTGTAAAGAAAGAGTGTGCACTAGCATGTGTTTCAATTGAACATATTATGGTAAATTATTTTCAAGGATAGTCACACTGTAATTAATGAAACAAGGCAGAATGTGAACAATTATTTGTGTTTTACAAAATGGAATTCTCAAGATTTTTTCCAGAAATATTTTATATTAAAAACAAGAATTTTACTAAATGTGATCAGAAACTGGATTTTTTCCCCTAGAGTTTCAGTGATCAGTTTATGGAGTTGTGATACTTAAAAATGATGGTGTCAACTGAGTAGCTTTATCCTTTTATTTCATCCAGACTTTTTCAGGAATATATTTTTATATTTGCATATTTTTTTATTTTTAGAAATTTGTATTTTGTCTTAAGAGGAAATATGGCTTTTTTATTTTATAGTATTCTAAGTCTAATATTAAATGTTTTATAGCATCTTCTATTGGTGATATAGGGAAGGAGAAATAATTTTTCTTTTACTCCTCTAAGTTCTTCTATCTGGTTTAATAAATTGGCATGAGACAGTAACAGGAGAAAATAAGCAAATTTGTTATGTAGATCCATGCAAGGATTCGTAAGAATTGGGAACTTAAGGCAGTTGAGGCTTAGAGGCCATTTTGAATAAAGGAGAAAGAAGGGGCTGTGGCTTGGGACTTCAGTGAGGAGGAAGGCAATTCACATGAAGATAGAAAAGCAAATGTTTGATAAACAAATGTTTGCTGGGTCATCTTTAATGATAGGGCAGAGAGGATTGTGATCAAATGATCTTGCTGGCTTTTTCCATGTCTATCATATCTAGTTCATATTAAACTATAGTTATCTGTGCTGATAGCTCCCTTCCTGGGGCAGATCTTCTATTGAAATTATTTTAGGCAATTAAGTAGAAGGTCAAAGGTTTTTCCTGAACCTTTTGTTACTTTAAAATAACCAGCTTAAAATAATCAATACCCAAAAAAGGCATATTTTGGAGTGGTAAAATTGCTTCCCTTCAGTAGAAAATAAGTCATTCTTAGAGGTCCTAATAATTTTTTTATTGGTAAACTTTGTTGTGATAAAACCCTGAATTTGAATCCCAACTCCAACTCAAATCAATATCCATTTAACATCCGTAAGTCACTTGAACCCACTAAGCTTATTTTTTTGTCTGAGATAAAAGTGTTTTTTTGTTTGTTTGTTTTTATTTCACTAGATTTTTGTGAAGACCAAATAATGCCAATATAAATCATTTTTTCTCTTACTTGAAACTAAAATTCAGCTGGTCTGTATAGATATTTCTAGCATGTTCTATTCTTTCAACTAGGAACTCTCTCTGTCTCTCTGTGTCTGTGTCTGTGTCTGTGTCTCTGTCTCTGTCTATCTCTGTCTGTCTCTGTCTCTGTCTCTCTGTCTCTCTCTCTTTCACACACACACACACACACACACACACACACACAAACACACACATATACACACTTCTTTGAATTATAATTACTTTCAAAGCATCGTTTGCAGTGTTCTTCCTAGTTACAAGCATCAGAGATATAATTGGAAACTTGTAGTTGTTGTTGTATATGGTTCCCTTTGGAAGGTGGCAGTAGCTCTTTTTACCCTACCCACGTTGAAAGTCCCCTGATGTCTGTCTTTGTGTGTGGGGTGCAGGTGGGGGATGAAAGGAAGGATCCATCTGAAATGTGCTGAACACATACCATTTTATATTTGATCTCCAAATTATTTTGCTTGTATTTTTTTTAATATCCTCGCACCCAGTCCTAGTTCTTTGGTTGATGATTGATTCTAGAGAAAATGTCCATTACATCTACATGATATGAAAACAACTCTCACCACTGTCGTAGAGGCCCTGGCATTAAACCCGTTCTTCCCCTTCAAAACCTCCGTCTGTTTGAGTTAATTACTCCTAGAAATTCATCGATGTTTTTCTTATACTTAAATCTCTGGTGAAACTATCTTAAATATCAGAGATACTTTAATAATTTCAAACTTAAAGAGAAAAGTTAGCTAAATTCTCCTCTTTTAGGAGTTTGCTTTTATACGATGAGTGTCAGCCTCTCTGCTGCAAGTTAGAGATCTACCAGCCGAATGATGAAAGATGGGGTAAAATTTACAATGCAGAAACATCTCTGTTACATATGTTTTTAAAGAGAATTTAATTATCAGCTACCTATTTTTTTCTCTTTGGTTTTATTTATAACTTTAAACCACTCAAGTATAGGAAACTGTTTATATCTGCCTTTTTCTCCAAAAGGCATATAAATTAGAAATAATAAGATTTAAAAAATAGATTAGATAGATAGTATATAAAAGTAAAATAAGAAAAACCAGAGGTAGTGTTAATATGCAAATACAACAGTCATGAAATATTCTACATGTTGGCTAAAATGGAACACAAATTTGATTGTAAAATTCCTGACTGCCAAAAGCCAAGATCTGTATAGAGATTTAGAATGTCCCTACGGGCTAAAAACAAGCAGTTGCTCACAAGAAGCACAGCTTCCAGTTACTAAGACCAAAACAAATGTTCCTATGGGTCCCATACTAGAAGGATCTTAGAAGCAATAGAGATTTTAGTGTTCAGCCAGTCCAAGAGCCTATTCAGTTTATGTATTCTTTCCACTCTAGCTTTTCTAAAGACCATATCTCTATCAGAATGATTTAATTGGCAGAAAGTTCAGCACTAATAAAGCATTTCATTATTTAGCAGACAATTTCTGGCTTTTAAAAATGTATTTCTTTTGTTCAGCTTCCTTCTATGTAAACCCTTTAGTCATAATTTTAATTCTCTGGCATGAAGTAGAACAAGACTACTCCATATTCTGGTTTTAAATAATTTAAGAATAGCTGTCACTGCTCCTTTATTTATACATACATTCATTTACAAATATGCATTGTGTTTATAAAATTTACTGTATAAAAGTTTGGTGTATATAACTGTGAATGATGCAAAACATACCTCTTACTTCCACTAGGTTTACAAAGGCAAAAGATATATATTTAATGAAATATTTTATATATGTCTATTTTTTTTTGCTGTCTTCCTTGGGTTGACTATTATGGGTTTACCCTTTCAGAGGCATTCTTCCTCCTTAATTGCCATGCTCTGTGCTCTAGTAGCCTAACTTAAATGAAATTTATCAATGGGTCCTTTGCTTTTTGTACTTGTGTGATTTTTTAATATTAAATATGTGGCCCACTTTTTTCCTTGTTTATTTTATCCAGTTGGTCATGGATTTTCTGTTATATGTAATTGGAAGTGTCATGATTTATATTTATGATCACTTTATTATAATTTTAATTTTAAAAAATATAATATTTTTAACCTATTATGTTGACGTGATCACTTCTGAGCCCCCTGAGGTTAATTTTACCCAAATACCATAGCTTCTGTAAAAGGGGAATGGCTAGTGTTAAAGATAAGTGTTTCATTTTGGGGCAAACCAACATACATATGTCTACTTCATCCCATACATCCACTTGCACTATCATTCTCACCCAAATAAAATCTATTCATCTTTTTTCAGAAGAAAACATTCTAACATTCCTACTGGAGAATATTAACCTTTTCTTTCAGTTCCAGATACATACATCACTTCATGGCAGTGTAATGACTAAGTAATACATTCAGAACATATAAATACAGAATGGTGGATGAAAAAAGGAGTGACTGCAATAAAATTACCATTCTGAGAAAGGCAGATCAGAAAAATATATATCCCACTTTACTTTATGAATAGCAAAGAGTAACCATCCAGGTGGTTAGCTAAACTATCTGTCCTCAGATACTCCCTCAGTGAAGTTGTCATGTATTTGGTGTTCTCTCTAACCTCTTTTGGCTATTTGGATGCCTCTTCCCTGTACTTTATGTCAGTTCAGAAGGTCACTTTGGAAGTGTATAACTTTATCAGCCAAATTCATGTTGATGATAAGTCTAGTGTCTTGGTAAATACTGATTGTTTTGTTTTGTTTTGGTTTGTTTTATGCTAGTAGGCTTTTACTAGTATTGCTATAATCTAACAGAGATGTTAGATTAGACGTAGGCATAGCATTTATTCCTTTGCATTTGGAATCAGTCTCGATGCTTTAACCATTTCCCTATCATTCAGATAAATAACTTCATATTTTGCTCAAATTTAATTTGTCTTGGAGTGTGAGGACAAAGTTATAGAATTTATTATTTCTCTTAAGAAATGTAAGTGTGTTTTTTAAGTGGAGAAGTTTTAATATGAGTTGCTTCCGAGAACACTGGCATGTCAGGATTCTCCTGAATCTAATCTGCTAAAATTCTCACCTAGGAATGTCTCAGCTAGAACTAACTTCACATTTCATCATGCTTCTTCTTCATCTAAATGAGCCCAATCTGGCCTAGCTCCATATATCAGTTGAAAAATTGTGTTAGGTACTAATAGTACATGAGAGTTTGACTTTGTATAGATAGTTCTTGAAAACCCTTCATGTTCTAAAACCCATCCACATAGATCAATATGTAATATATATTCCAAGTACTGTGTGAAAAGAGTTATTTTGGGAGCAGGAGGGCCTTTCTGCAATATCTTGAAATTACACTAGTTAAAAAAAAAAACTATAATACCACTTCATAAGCTCAACCCTATTACACAAAAATAACTACTTTTGAAGCAGATGAAAATATATTTTCCAGCTTTGGATAGGACGAAAATTTAAGAATCTAAAGGCAGCTATTTTATGTCATAGATTTGGCTTTGGAATGAGAGGTACATAATTGTAGAGGAGAGAAGTTCACTCATGAAGAGTTATTTCTGTAGATATTGGGATAGAGGTGAGCGCCTACTTCATGAGAGTGACCACTTTACTGAAAAATTAAAGCAAGAGGGGATACCAAACATTCCTTCTATAAAGTAAGCCAGAGCATTGAGATATTACTCTGTAGTATACTTGTCATAAAACTAACTATATAATTTAACTTACTAAATTACTAAATGAATTTAAAATGTCACAATCATAGTAAACAGTTATTTCCATTTTCACTATCAGTTTTACCTATTGTTTCTTCTTTCACTCTGGGTCTTAGTGTAAGAGAATAGAGTAAGTCCTTTATTTTTATAGATTCCTCAAACTTCCTTCTTAATGACAGTCTTATCATGGAGGGTTCTAATAAGCAAAACAGCCCATTTGTAGAAAATTACTTAATTTCCTTCCTAACTATAACTCACCCTTAAGTATGTGAGCCTTAAAATTTTTCGGTAGAATACTAAATTAATTACAAGATTTTTTTTTCTTTTCTTGCTTATTTTTCTCTTTGGCTACCAGGTTGTAATTTGAGAAGAGAAAATTAAGGCTTTTATAGAAAATAGATCAATTCTTACAAGTAGAAAAACAATAACATAATAGGAGTACCTGATAGAATTTCGAAGACTGTGCTTTCAAGCATGACTCGCAGAGCTATGAAATAGTTTTGTTATATTCTGCTCTCTCCTATAATCAAGAAGCCCTGATATGACATCCACAACCAGTGCTATAATAAGAAACTAAAATGTATAGGGTGCCAGTTCCTAGTTAAAAAACTATGTGTGTTTTACTATGGGTAATTACTAAGGCCCCACCTGATAGTCCTCATGGGAAAGCTGCCTGCCCTACCAGGCTTGGGGCACAGCCAATGTACTTCAGTCTCTGAAGGGAGTTGCAGTCAGGGACACAGAGTACCCTGCTGTTTTCCTTATTTGCATTTCTAATCCAGGTGACTTCATTGCTAAATGTCTGTATGTGAGACCATGGGCTAACACCATCTTCAGATATCTCTGCTGTGACCTCCTTATTGGAGCAAAAGGGAGAAACCTTGAAGATACTTTTTCCCTACTCTGACTCAGTGCCCAGTACTTTAATACTCCTAGCCATTTGTCCTTGTATCATCCTAACACCAGGGTACATAAAACTGTCAGAGTTTTATTCTGGGATCCCTCAGCAGACAGAGGGCCCATATGTCTGTGCTGATCCGTCTGACACTAAACCTAGACCTATACACCATTCCATGGGGGAAGATGAAACAGGGGAAGTCAGCACTTTCTCAAGTTTTAGACTCTTACTTATTTCATCAAATGATCAGAGGCTTATAAGACATACACCATATCCCGTAGCACAGTACCCCAAACTCTTCGCTTTGGGCGTGTGGCTTTGATTCGCTACTCTGAAACCTGATAGCTCAGCTCTCTCTCTCTCCCAGCTCAGCTGAGGTTCTGACAATATGGAATCACCAAAAGGAAGCTGTTAGTGCAGAACTGTGCACCACTAGCTATGATTTGTTATCTGCACATTGGTTGGCCCAAATCTAGACTCTCAACCCTCATGAAACAGATGTTCGAACTTTGAAACATTTACTAATGCTGATGCTGAAACCCCCACATATGAACACTGCTGGGGAATTGAAACAGAAGTCAAACTTCTGCCTCTTGTCTATTATGCAAATCTTGTGAATATACCTGATTGGCTGAGCCACAAGTCCTAACTCCAAAGTAGTCCTGGAAATGTAGTTTTTATCAGTCCAGGCGTTAAATTACAGGTAGAAACACTAGTAAGAGAATGGAATAGATACTGTAAAAATTGTCCATGTTATCCACTATAGTCCAAATGTTTTGCTAACAACATCCACACAAAAACATTTTTTCACATCTGAACTTAAAAATAATGTCATCTGACTAAGAAATGGAACTATCTCCAAAAAAATGATATTGCATTCAACATTTTAACCCTGACTGGTAACTATTCCTCACTTAATTCAGTCAAAATCTCATCTAGACATAAAATGTACTATAGATAATTTATAAAGTGAAAATCTGCAGTACAACGTACAGCACACAATATAATAATGGAAAATGAGGGGAATAAAAATATATAAATAGAGAGTTAATTCACTTCTTATTTCTACATCTCAATATGTAACCAAAACAGGCAGTATTGGTATTTATAGCTCCTTTTCTTTTTCCACTATTTGATGTTCTACTTTCCCTGACAGTAACTCAGCAGCTAGGGTGGCCAAGGCTTTGGCCTTTAGTATTCTAAAATTTAGTTTTGGTATTTTTCATTAACATTTTCCTGACTGTGGAAAAGCTAGCATCTTATATTATCACTTTATTTAAGACATACCACACCCTACAAGACAGTACCCCAAACTCATGAGGTGTGGTCTTTCCCAGCTGGAACTGTACATGAGCTTCATAAGGCCTCTTTGTCATGTTTCATGCTGGCTCCTTCTAGTCCAAAGTTGGTGTATTCAGACCAGTGGATTACAGTGGATCAAGCCCATTATTGCACTTCCCTTTAATAAGAAGGAATATCACGTGTGTGTGTGCACACGTGCATGCGCATGCGTGCGTGTATTCAGCCAAGATCTCTGCCACTTTATAACGGTCACCTTTCCTCCAGTTGCCATTATCATGTTTCTCATTTCTATCTGAGATCTCACCAGAAGAAACTTTAACATTCATAATTATAGAAACGTTCTGTTCATTATGATATGTGCATGGTCTGAACTCTTCCTCTACGGTGCTCTTCTTTTTCTTCTTAGTCCTCAGCAGAATCTCTTTTAATGTCCATATTCCTGCCAACAGTCTCTTGAAAGCAATCAAGGCTTTTCTATCAAGCACCTCAAAACTCTTTCAGGTTCTACCTACTACCCAATTCTAAAGCCACTACCGCATGCTTAATTATCTGTTGCAACAGAATCCACTTGCTGGTACGAAAACCCACGTTCGTTTACCAAGGCTTCTGTAACATGGTACCACAACTCTGGTGGCATAAACAACAGAAATATATTGTCTCGCAGTTCTGGGGCTAGAAGTCTGAAAACAAAGTATTGGTAGGTTTGGTTCTTTCTGGGATCTGTAAGGGAAAGATCTATTCTAGACCTGTCACTGGTTTGCAGATGGACGAGTTCTCTTTCGTCTCTTCACATTATCTTTCCATTATGCAGCTCTATCTCTGTGTTCTAATTTCCCCTTTTCTGAGGAAAAGTTAAGTTGTATTAGATTAGAGCCCACCCTAATGACCTCATTTGAATTCTATAAAGACTCTATATCCAGATGAAGTTCATTCAAGGTCTAACAGTTAAGACTTCAATATTTGAATTTGGAGTGGGGCATACAATTTACCCACAACATTTGCCAAAATGAAACAATCACATTCCTTCCAAAAATATGTAGGAGAACTGAGTAATGTATAGCCACTCTAATTTTTTTTCAAAGCAGAATTATCATCACACAAGGATTGCAGACATTAATAAATATCTATAGATATTTTTAATTCAACTTTAATTTATGCAGTCTTCTTCTGTTGAAGGGGCTATTATTTTAATAGCCAAGTGATTAAAAATGTTCAAATTAAATCAATTTTACCAGTAGGTGAAGAACAGTTTATTGTAAGAAAATAAAGATTTTATCTGTAGTGTTTTGCATGACTGCAAATCAAGCAATTCGAGATTCTGTGATTAAATGAGAGACTTATTTCCTGTCTCCATGTATATTATCAGCTTTTAAACTTTATAAAAATAGATGCTGATATTAATATATAGTTTTTCATATAGATACAGATTAGATAGAGAGAGAGAGAGAGAGAGAGAGAGAGAGATAGAGAGATAGAGATATAGAGATAGATACAAAAGGAAAATCATGTGGATAGTTCCTAGATTTTTTAAAAAACTGAACACTCTTTTGTAATTAGGACCAAAGTCAAGAAACTGGAGTTTACTAGCAACTTCAAAGACACCTCCTGCCTTCTTCCAACCACAGCCTCTGTAATGGTAACCATCACCCTAACTTATAACAGAAAAAAATTATTTCCTAGTTTTTGTACTTTATGTAAAAGGAACCACAAGGTATGTACTCTTTTGATTCAGGTCATTTGTCCAACATGATGTTTATAAAAATTATGTAAATGTTAAATATATTATAATGCAATGATATATTGCTGATGAGAATTTGGATATTTTTCACTTTGTATGAAATGTACAAAAATGTAAAAGGATCTGTAATGGTCCTCTTCATAGAGTGAGATTAATGGAGTGTAGGTTATGCATATACAGATTTACTAAATATTACTAAACACTTTTCTAAAATAGTTATAAATATTTGCTTCCCCAAAGTAGTGTATAAAACTTCTGCTTGTGCCACATACATTTTAATGCTTGTTACATTCAACTCTAATTATCCATTTTTCCTGTTAATGGACATGTGGGATTTTTCATATTATTTTTTTGTAATTTTTTGTGTGTGTGTGTTTTCACTTAAAGGTGTTGTTATGCTCTCTTCTAGCTTGTGTTTAGTCATGATTTATATCATAATTTCCCTTCATGTGATATGTCTTTCTTGCTGTGCCTCCATTGGCTGTGGAAAAGTTTTTTTTTTTTCTTTTTTATATTAGATTGACTGCGATGTGTTTAAATGTAATTTTATATAGATTTATCATATTTGGTGTCCACTGAAATTCTTGGATCTGAGAATTGAGTTTACAAACAAATTTGAAAATAAAATAGTCAATTCTCTTCAAATAAATTTTCTCTTTTCTACTAGTATTGTAACTACATTTAGGCTTAATATAATTCCACACAAAGGTTCTGCTTTTTTTGGCATAAATCTTTTTTTCTTTCTATCTGGGGAATTGTATTGATGTACCTGTCTTCAGTTTGGCTAATACTGATGTACAAGGATATATTTATTGCTACAAAGTAGATAATAAAATTTTGTTTCAGATGCCACTTTTTTTTTTTTTTAGTTTCAGTATTTTCATTTGGTTCTTTTGCAGTTTCCATATGTCTCCTGAAATTCTCCAATACTTCACCCATCTTCATCTTCATCTGAAACATTTTAAATATATCTGAACAATTATTTAAAAATATTTTTATTACTAATTTTAATATAAATATTATTTGGTCTACTTCTATTGATTATTTTTCTCTTTTTGTCATGGATCATATTTCTTAACTTTTTGGAAATCATATATAATTTTTAATTTTGTATATTTTTAAGTGTATTTAAAAATTCTGGATTCTGTTATTCTGGGCTGAAAAAATATTAAGTTTGTTAGTCAGGCTTCTAAATTTCTAGTACATCATCTTGATGCTGTGAGGTCTCTTTCTCCCTTATTCACACACACACCATCACCACCACTACCACTATCACACGGAGTCACTTGTAAAGAGAACAAAACATTGTTTACATAGCTTGTTCTAAGTCCTAGAAGCAAATGCTGACTTAAGAATGTGGTGAAAAGAATGAGGGTGTGCTCTGCCAATACTGGAGAGAGATGCTGCTTTAGAGCTCAAGGAGAATTTAATTGGTAGAAGTAAAAAGATAATTCATTTCCCTTTCAAATCTTTTCTCTTAACTTGTATGAATTCAATGATTCTTGCGTAACAATGTGCTGTTTTCCGATAATGCCAAGCATCAATTTTCTTGCTTTTCTGTGTTCTAAATGTTGGTTCCAGAGGCACTTAATTAGCATGACATTTACAATCACTAAAAATAATGGCTGAGAAAGATTTCTAGATATTAAATAACTAATATCGGCATAACTAACTAGGTAAAATGTATAGCATATGGGAAGTGTGATATAATTTTTTCTTTGACAATTGGATGATATTAAATACTAGAATTGTGAATAATTCTATATTCAATAACATACAATATATTCATATTTTTCAAATAAATCTCTTAAATTTTAGTATTTAACTTTAAAAAAGATAGTTTTTGGCATTATGTTAATGGCTCTAGGAGAGATGGTTTTTCAGCAGCAGTAAATTTTTGGCTAAAAGTACCGAATAATTTTTTTTTTAATTGACAGTGCATAGTTTACATTGTCACTATGAGACACAGGATGAGCAAATAGACATTATAGGTTTTTTTAAATCAATGCAAAGATTACGTAAGGTATTTTCTGTAGTGGTCCATATTTAGAATATCTTTATGGCCACATTAAATATAACCTATAACCATTCTTAAACACACACACATATATACACATACATGTAAATGTATATGTACACATATATACATACACATTTATATGCTGATAATGTTGCAATAGCTTAAAGCAACTGATCTAATTTGGCTATTTTAATTAAAATTTTTAAAATATTTAAAACTTAAAAAATTACATTTTTTCCTAAATCAAAAGGGCTAGTTGTAATATGCACCAACATTTGTTGCAATAAAATAAAAATGATGGTGAAGAAGAAAATAATTGTAAAATTAATCTGCAATCCAATGTCTGTATTCTGATCACTATAGATCAAAATACTATCTCAGTTGGCAAAATATTTTAATAAGTTGAGAAAAGAAGTGTTTAAATAAATTGAGCAACACACTTCTAAGCTTGCTTTTTTCATACTAGAATAGCAATTAGAATATATAGAAGATAAATGTAAGGGATCATATATAGATCTAAAAATTGTTTTAAGAAATTGTTAAATCACAACTTTTGTAATAGAAATATGAGATGAAATTGAAACAAAGTTTCAGTAACAAAATTATTTCATGTGTTCCCATCACAATGCTAATATTTGACATATAAAATGGTTCATTTATGAATCTAAAATTTAATTTTAACTACTCACCAGATATTTTTATACCTAAATAAAGAATATATATCAGACCATATTACAAAACTATATTAATCAAAGCAGTATGATGATGGCAAACAGACACAAATAGATACATAGGCTAATGCAATAGAATTGAGGGCCCAGAAATAAACTTATGCAAGTACATTAAACTACTATTTTTAAGAGAACTAAGAATATGCAATGGGAAAAAAAATAGTGTCTTTAACAAATGGTGCTGGGAAAACTGGGTATTCACATGCAAAAGAATAAAACTGGACCACTATTTTACACCGCTCACAAAAATTAACTCAAAATGTGTCAAAGACTTGAAAGTGAGACCTGAAACTGTAAAACCTCTAGAAGAAAACATAGAGGAAAAATTTGTTAACATTGGCCTTGGCAGTGTTTTTGTAGTGTGGTATGACACCAAGAACAAAAATGTTAATGTGAAAATTTATCAAACTAAAAAGCTTCTGCACAGCAAAAGAAATAATTAGCAAAATGAAAAGGAAAGCTGTGCAGTGAGAGAAATTGTTTAAAACCATCCATCTGATAAAAAGTTAATATCCAAAATACATAAGGAACTAATAGAGTAATATGTATATACTAATATACTAATATACTAATATGTATATAGATATAGATATATATACATATACATACATATCTATCTATATAGATATATCTATATCTATATACATACACAATGAAATATTATTTGGCCATGAGAATGAAGGAAATCCTGCCACTTGTAACAACATGAATGAAATTTGAGAGCATTATTCTAAGTGAAATACGTCAGATAGAAATACAAATACTGTATAGTCTCACTTATATATGGAATCTAAATAGCTAAACTCATAGAAACAAAGTAAATTGGTGGTTACCAGGGCATGGAGAATAAGGGATATGGGTCATGGTGGTCAAGGGTACAAACTTCCAGTTATAAGTTCTGAGGATCCAATGTACAGCATAGACTAGTTAACAACACTATTGTATATTTGAAAATTAAGAGAGTAAATCATAAATGTTCTAACCACACACACAAAAATGACAACTAACGAAAGCAGATGTGTTAACTAACCTTATTGTAGTAATCATTTCATAATATATAAGTGCATGAAACCACCACACTGTTCACCTTAAACTTATACAAAGTTATGTGTCAATTATTCATTAATAAAGTTAGGAAAATATTTTTGCCTTCACAATTTTACCAGGTTTTGGTTATGTAAACCAAAGCTTACAACAATATTTTTTCTGTTTTCCATTGTGAAGGTATGGTTGTCAAAGTAGGATGCTAAAACATATATTATTTATTAGTTTAATTTGTATATTTTAAGTAGTTAACATGTTATATTAGGACCCCTTTTTGTTCTCTTATTCCAGATAACAGTACAAACGATACATACACATTTCTTAAAGCATGTACTTCTTCTAATATATACAGAAGTGAGTTTATGTTCTTTCTTTCCAAACTTGCTTTTCCTCCTATGTATATTAACTCAGCAAATGGGAACATGACTCACTCAGCTGACTGAGTCTGAAACACGGGGTTCATTTGACCGGCGCCCCATATACCATGCCCTTTCACTGATTCAGACATTGCTCCAACCGTTTTCCCTCCTCAACTTTCCTACATCTTAATTTTTTTTATTATCCAGTTTATCACACTCATCAGTACAAAGCATGGTATTTTTTCTTAATCTTTTGCTGAAAAGAGGGCTTTTTTTTTTTTTACTGCACTTCCTTTTTTTAGGCATCACTCCATTACTTTTGCCCCCATTGCAATAAATCCTCTTGAAAGAGTCATTTATCTTTCTTGACACAAATTCTCCTACCAATACCTTTTACCCTTATCACCATTTACTTGTCCTTGGGTTTTTCTTTTTTTCTGTACTACTTATTACTTTCAAATATACTATTAATTTCTATTATGTTGATTGTATTACCTGTGTTTCCCTGATAAACATAATTCCCATGATAGCCATGATAGTCAGGATGTTTTCTCTTTCTTATTCACTGATGATGACCAGGGGTCTGTAAAGTTGACCAGCATAAGTAGGAGCTCAACAGTATTTGTTGAAAGATTTGATGAAGGAATTTTTAACTATTAGCTTTTTCCTCAGCAACCTCATTTTTTTTTTACTTAATAGTCAATATATGCTTCATATCTTTTGATTTAGTCCACTTCTCTCTATTTTCACTGAAAATAGTTTTCCAAAACTACAATCTTATTTTTCCTAGGTTATATAAACAGCCTCTTATCTTGATCTTTCATTTCTCTACTCTATCTCCACTCTGAAACATGAACGATCTTTCTAAAATATATATTTTATCACATAATCTCCATTCATAAATATAAAATACCTCTCACCTAACCAGACAATAACATTCTTTGCCATGATATACAAGGAACTTCTCAACATATGTCTCATTATTCTATTCACTTTTATCTGTTACAGTTCTCCATTCTGCAATTTATTCTCCAACTGCACTAAAAGGGTTATAATTACTTCTGTGTATTGTCTTCACTCCCACGTCCCTTTCATATGAGGTTATTTCTATATTTCATATGAGGTTATTACTGCTGATAGAACTACAGAACTTAATTTAGAAATCTATTCCTTCTCTGACTCTTGTTAAGACCACTCTATTATCAGAAGTGATCCTTTGCTCATTTCCAGTTTAGTGCCTATTACATTATTCCATAATTGTCCCTTTAACTCTCTCCTGATCCTAGAAGTTACAACTTATTCAAAGTCAAAACCTGCATATATTTCATCAGCTTTCCTCCCGTACTAGCCAATTGCAGAAACCACATTATTATTCCCTGCTTCATAAGGGAGTTGCATCTGTTTCTGTTATTTCTGTATCCCAAGCAGTTAGAAGAGTGCCTGTCACACAGTAGATGCCCAATAATTTTTTTGAAAATTGGATTTTATCTACTAATATTATAAGCCATTGGGCAAGAAATAAGAATCATTATTTATTTTCTTGAGTATGATAACGGTATTATTATTATTACATGTATTTTCAGATCCTTACAGTTTTTCTGGGCAACTGAATAGAATGTTTCTTACATGAAACTTCTATGCATTTACATCAATTTTTCCAGGAAAACAAGATTCATTTCAAAGCAACCTCAAAAAAGGAGTCAAAGGGACTGCAACAAACCAATGGAAGGAAGCACGGTTACATGTGCCTTTGGGGAGATCTCAGTCATGAGTCTCACCAATTCCCGCTCATTCCCTAACACCCAGTTTCCTTGTCAGGTTGAAAATGACCATGTCTTTTGAAATGACATTTATAAAAAGAAGATCTTGTTTAAGGAATTCTATCCAATGCCTTAGAATGTGAAGAGCAGAAAGATTTCCCATTAGTTACAAGTTTTCTGAAGGATGTATTTTCCTTCCACACTATGCTAAAGGCTATTTTCTAAGTGATAAAAGAAACTGTATCCTTAGAAAATGTTAAACTCAATTTTCCAACCTAATTATCATCTTTCATATGAACACTTTTTTTTAACTCCAGCCTCTCAATAATTTAGGTTAACAGTAACTTCTGAATTATGAAAAACAAAAAACAAAAAAAAAAAAAAAAGAAGAAAAGAAAAGAAAAGAAGGAAAAAACATTTTCTCACAGCATTCAAGGTCATAATGCTGTACACAATACCTGGGGTTAGAAAGTCCAGACTATCAGTTTTGCATTGACAAGATATTATGCTTTCAAATTTGCCCCCTCCCATACCACTACCACTTAGGCACAAAGTTCGCAGGTGTGAATCCATAAACTGTAATTTTGTTGAAAAGCTTTTTCCCTTCTTTATTCAGGGCAGAGATAAAAGAATAAAAGTGTTACCTCTTAATGTAATTAATATTAAAAATTCCAGTGAGCTTTTCTTATATCTATTTTAACCTTAAAAATGTTTTCTTGAAATTATTGAAACTCAAGGTAAATTTTTTTTTTTTTCCTTGCACAATATATAATAATTATAGTGACAAATGACACAAAAATTATTACTTGACATTTTAAGGCAGCAAGACATTTTTAAGTATTAATTATTATTACCTGCATGTTGAAATTGTATTTCTATTATTTTCAAATAATCTGAAAAGTACTAGGAGTATAACATTTTGAAAGTGAATAATACATTTTGAAACGCATCTTCATTACTATGTACATTAATAGAGTCCTTGCTGTATTTTAGCTGCTATGTAGTTTTTAATGATGAAGCTATTTCTGTACACATTAAAGTGCAGACTTTCAACGTAAAATTTTCAACTCAACATAAAATCAACATAAAGCCAAACCCTGACACAGTTCAGTATTAGATTAGTTTCTAATTATTAGTTTTATTAGGTATGATAATGTTATTGTTAGTTTGTAAGGGAAAAAAAGGCTTCATCCATTAGTGATAAATGTTTGCATCAAAAATCATTAGTGTGGTATTGACTTTAAACACACATAAAAGAAGTTCTAAATGAAATACTTGAGACAAAAATGGCAAAATATCAATAATTGCTATAACAGTACTAATTTACTTAGGGTTCATTACAGTTTTTCCTGTCCTTCTGTGTGTATTTGAAAGTTTCCATAATAAAAAACTAAAATGTAAGATAAGAAGTCATTATTATTAAGCATTGTTAGCCTGCAAGAAAATGAAATTATTTTAATAGTAGGATATTCTTGATATTCCATTACACAAGAGATATTGTTTTATCAGTAATGAATATTCTCTAATGGCCAACTAATTTTTAATGAAATTACATGTTTAAAGTATAATGTGCACTGAGAAAATATTAGTATAAATAAATAGTATTCCTCTAAAATACGATTGAATTACTAATTACTATCAGAAATTCCCCCAAATCTAAGACTGCTGTAACTAACATACCATGAATTGGGTGGCTTATAAACAACAGAAATTTACTTCTCACAGTTTTAGAGGCTGGAAGTCCAAGATCAAGATGTCAGCCTAGTCAGGTTCTGTTGAAGGCCCTCAGCTGGGTTAAAGCTTGCTGAGTTCTCATCATATCCTCATATGGCAGAGAGCAGAGAGGGGAAACAAGCACTCTAAGCAACTCTTAGTCATGCTAATCTCATTCATGAGGGTGCCATTCTCCTCACAACTTCATCTAATTTTACTACTTCCCGCAAACCCCACCTCCTAAAGTTTAATACCATCACATGAGGGAGCAGAGTTTGACCATATCAAAGAACACTATGATAGATGGTCTTGCTAGTAATAATAACGCCCTTGTAAAATAAGGATGTGGGTTTTATATAATTTCGATGATCTGTTTAGGTTTCGAAATGATAAGTGAGAATATTTTGTGGGCTCACACACTTCTTTGGATTTGGTGTTGTATCACCTGAGTAATAATTGAAGTTATAGACTAAAGAAAATGGAACAGTGAAGAGACAAATTCACATAACCTAAGGACTGACTCAACCTTCTTGAATTTCCATTACAGAGAAATGGAAAAAAGAATATCTTTTGGCCTTTTCGTCAATAACTGCCCTTCTATGTCTTCACCGGAAAATGAGAGTAGATGTTATTTGAGGGAAGTGAACAAGTTTGATAGTCTGTTAGTGTCTGTGTCCCAGTTCACAAAAAAATTAATCTAGAAACAAGCCTTATAGCTTGCACAAAAATTAACTTAAAGTCAATCAGATACTTATTATAAAATATAAAACTATAATATGTCTGGAAAAAAAAGAAGAAGAAAATCTAGGTGGTGTGGGTTTGACAATAAGATTTTAGCCACCAAAATCATGATCTATTAAAAAAATGATAAATTAGACTTTAAATAAGTTTGTTTTGCAGAAGACACCATTCAGAGAATAAAAATACAAGTCAGAGATGGGAGAAAATATTTTCAAAACCTACATCTGATGCAGGACTGTTAGCCGAAATATAAAAATAATTCTTAAAGCTCAAAAATATTTTTAAAAAATCAATTAAAAAATTGACAAAAGATCTAAAAAGACACCTCACCAAATAAGATATACTGATAAAAATAAACCTGAAAAAAATGCTCAACCTAATTTGTTGTATAATTATCAGGAATAGGACAGAAGAAGAAGAGAAGAAGAAGAGGAAGAGGAAGAGGAAGAGGAGAGGAAGAGAAGAGGAAGAGGAGGAGGAGGAGGAGGAGGAGGAGGAAGAGGAAGAAGAAGAGGAAGAAGAGGAGAAGAAGAGGAGGAAGAGGAAAGAGGAGGAAGAGGAGGAAGAGGAAGAAGGAAGGAAGGAAGGAAGGAAGGAAGGAAGGAAGGAAGGAAGGAAGGAAGGAAGGAAGGAAGGAAGGAAGAAGAAATACCTGACAATTCTCTTAGCTAGAGAAGGACTCAGAGAAAAAGGAAAGCTCATTTATTGCTGATGTCACAAGTTACAGCTACCTGGGAAGACAATTTAGCAGTTTCTTACAAAGGTAATAGTTTGGCCATACAGACCAAAATTGAGCTCATAGGTATTGTTTCAAATAATTTGAAAACTTCAGGTCCAAAAAAAATCTGCAAGAGAATATTTAGTGGATTTATTTATCATCACAAAACTGGAAGCAACCAAGATATTCCTAAATGGGTGAACAGATGTGAACAAACCTCAGTACTCCTCACAATGGAATATTACTCAGGGATAAAAAGAAATAAGCTACTAAATTATTAAATTTTGCAAATAGTCATAATACCTATTATTAATTATATGTGCCACTTGTGCTACTTTCTTTAATATTCTGAACACTGAATTCAGAGATGTTTTCAAACCCTTTAATAAAGATTGTCAGATTTTGATTGAAGTCCAAACTAAAATTTGATTATTAGGCAAATGTGTTTGGCAAGATGATTTATTCTTATATTAATTTGGATTTTGTTCTTATATTTTCTCCTTGCATTCCAGACTTCAGTGTTTCTTGCCTCAGGAAAGGTTTTTTAAGTGGTTGGAAATTAGAAGTCCCTCAAAATAAGCTTAATTTATGATTGTTGGGTTTTATTATGTACTTATTATTTTATTGTGTTTTTTATTTTGTTGTTGCTGTTTTTCTTGGGGGTTTTTGTTTGTTATTTAAGGGTTATTTTGGGAGAGTACAGATTGACCTCTTTGCTAAACTAGGGTGGTACTATTTGGTAAACTCCTCAGATTAATAATTGTATCATTACCCAAGAATATTAGGTATTGAGAACCCTTTCCTAGTGGCTATACAGTAAAGTTAAGGAAAAATGATAGAAATTGAAAAGATACAGCTCATATAGAGATGATAGACTGCAATCGGTTCGAAGCAAGAATTCAGGAACTTCAAGTATGATACAACTAAAGCCAACTGGTTTTAAGATGTATGCTAGATCAGAGATATCAGCAATGCTGATAATGAAATAATTACCTCTATTTTTCAGGCATTGTCCAAGTCTCTTGGATACATTCTTAGTTAATTCCTGAACAACTTGACACAAACACCAATATTGAATTTCTTTAAAGAACAACTAATTTTAGTCTTATATAATTAGTAAATAAGGATTGGAACATTTCTCTCACACCTGAGTTTGTTAAGTAACATTAATATATCAGTGCTGTGGGAAAATTGGATTCCTATCTTATTGCTCCTTTTTTCAGTAACCCTGAGCTCCCAGTCCATCTGACCAATAATACATGGGAAAGTTTCTTTTCATAATCATATCAACAACTTAACATTTGAGGTAGATAATATAGCATCAAAATAGTTTTAAATATTATTTTTAAAAATAAGCATAATTTAAATAAATATATCGAGATAACTTTTTTGGCAACTATAACAATTTTTGTCATTTCTTAGGGACCTAGCTTCTAACTTACAAATCTCTTCCTCATTCATTCCACCAACTCATCATGAGCAGTAACAACCTCTGCACATTTTCTATTCTCATATAATTATCTGAGAACATATATATGCATGCTCAAATTTTTAGTAAAACATAAATATTACATATGCATGTTTTTTCATTTGCTTCTCTCACTCAACAATAACTCTTGCATCTTTTCAAACAATAACTCTTGCACATTTCAAATTTATTTGATTGAATAATGTTTATTAATTGGTATTTACAATAATTTAATAAATTTTTCTAGTGATACACATTCACTTTGGTTGGAATTTTTTGCCACTTTAAATAGTGTGGCAATAAACATCCCTATGTAGATAGTTTTAGATTCTTATAATTCTATTTATAAGATAAATTTCGAGAAATGGGTCATCAGGATAAAAGGATATTGTTAAATTTACTCCAGAGATATTCTTGATTTATATTTTATAATTCAGATTTTTAGATTTACACATGAGTTGTTCTTATTAGCTTACTGATAACTTCATTATTATAATTTCCATAGCTTGGAGATCAGAGTTGTTTTTTGAAATAAAACAGTTAATTATATAACTTCAATATTAAATCGACTTTATACGATCACTTTCTAAACTGTAAATTTTAATTCCTCTTAACATTATATATTATTTCTGAAAGCAGACTTGTATTTCATCTATCCGAAATCAATATTATACTAAATCTTCAAAGAAAAGAAAAAAGTACTTTCAAGAACTTATTTTCAGTCGTAATTATTCCAAATGCTAAAATGGTCTCATTTGGTGAAACTCACATCTATCTTGCCATAATTAAATACAGCTGCTTTGGCTCCTACTTCAATAAGGATTCATTTTAAAAAATATAATGACCCTTCTTATACGGAATCCAAGTTATTAGGTCACCTGCCAGAAGTCTTCTCTCAAGCTACTTAATTATCATTTCTTTAAGCTTTGTTCATATCATATTTCCAAGATGGATCATTAATTTTTCTGCCTTATGCACACATTGATTACTTTTCTACACTCTTTTTGCCCTTCAGACTTTCTAAAAAGTTAGAATCTAGCCAAGTGTTTCATAAGAATTTTATATTTCCAAATTTTCTAGTTCCAGTATTCTAAATAAAAATTTCTCTATGACCTGCAGAAGCTATCTCAGTTTTAATAAGTAGATAT